>OW203761.1:62044412-62518776 GCA_934045905.1 Leuctra nigra | reverse complement strand
AAGATTTTCATGTTTTTTTGCAGCAAAGAAATTGTGGGCATATAAGTTCCCAGTTTGGTTGTTGATGCATTGTTCTGCTCTTGATAGGTGAATCCGCTTTGCTAACCGCATGGTACACTTGGACCAAGTAAAAACACTATTTGAACGATACACGAATGGCTGCTGGTCAGGTTCCTTGACAGTCAATCCTTGTTATTAACTATGAAATCAGAGCTTATCTACTATAGTTTTATAGATTGTGCGTTACACAGACTTTATGGGATGATGCCATCAAACCTTCAGCAAATCATTTTCTTTGGAATACTGTTGATTATTTGTTAGAGTACACAACCGCAGTAGGTTTTGTTACTGGTCTAGAACCGGATTAACTATAACCGTGTTAGTCACGTAATCTCTCCGACTTTGCTTATTCGTCGAGTGCTCGTTGTCAACAGGTAGGAATATGTTTGAAATATAATACAATATGTAGCTATAAGAATAACATGTTTTCACAAGTTAAATTATTATAGGATATTTCGTCCTGTTGAAACTTAAACTTTATTAAAAAAAAAATTTGGCAACCGTTTCGATTTCTCTATTGAAATCTTCTTGAAAATGTTTATGATATACTAATTAACTTTCAGTCAAAAACAATTAGGTACACTATAAAATACAATTGCCTGAGGCTTAAATCACATAGGTATTATAATAACTTATTTTCTAGTTCTAAGTCGACCCAATCCAGTTGAAACTTGTTTCCCATTTCCTCTTATTGCATCGTCGTATCTTCTATTATACCTACATCTCCATGTGTTCTCACTTTTTCAGTGCTGTTATACACAAGTTTTAATGATTTTTCTATTATCATGTTCATAATTTTACATTGCGTATTAAAAATCGACACTACCTAAGTAGAGTTACCAAAATGGCTTATAATTGCCTGCTAGCCTTTTTTAATTTGGGGTGAAATGGGAAGATGGCTGATGATTGTAATGTTCAGATCTTATCAAGATTGCGTCGTGTCTGTTATCACCTGTTTGTCACTTCACCAACCCAAACCCGTCTCAAATATCACACAATGTTTGTAATTGATTCAATTATAAATAATAATTCCGCAGGTAAGATGTAGTTTGCTAATTTCTGTGCGCGTTCAGCCAGTTTATAATGTCGTTATGCCGCATTAAAGCAGATAATAATCGTGGCAATTGAGATAATGACGGCTCATAACGGGACTGAGACTTGTTGTGGAGCTGGCAGGAATCTCAAGAAATCTCGCGCTCGACAGGCCCAGGGAAACCCAAGTCATGAGCTGGGAGTTGATATCAACTTGACAATGACGGCTCATAACGGGACTGAGACTTGTTGTGGAGCTGGCAGGAATCTCAAGAAAACTCGCGCTCGACAGGCCCAGGGAAACCCAAGTCATGAGCTGGGAGTTGATATCAACTTGATAATGACGGCTCATAACGGGACTGAGACTTGTTGTGGAGCTGGCAGGAATCTCAAGAAATCTCGCGCTCGACAGGCCCAGGGAAACCCAAGTCATGAGCTGGGAGTTGATATCAACTTGACAATGACGGCTCATAACGGGACTGAGACTTGTTGTGGAGCTGGCAGGAATCTCAAGAAATCTCGCGCTCGACAGGCCCAGGGAAACCCAAGTCATGAGCTGGGAGTTGATATCAACTTGACAATGACGGCTCATAACGGGACTGAGACTTGTTGTGGAGCTGGCAGGAATCTCAAGAAATCTCGCGCTCGACAGGCCCAGGGAAACCCAAGTCATGAGCTGGGAGTTGATATCAACTTGACAATGACGGCTCATAACGGGACTGAGACTTGTTGTGGAGCTGGCAGGAATCTCAAGAAATCTCGCGCTCGACAGGCCCAGGGAAACCCAAGTCATGAGCTGGGAGTTGATATCAACTTGACAATGACGGCTCATAACGGGACTGAGACTTGTTGTGGAGCTGGCAGGAATCTCAAGAAATCTCGCGCTCGACAGGCCCAGGGAAACCCAAGTCATGAGCTGGGAGTTGATATCAACTTGATAATGACGGCTCATAACGGGACTGAGACTTGTTGTGGAGCTGGCAGGAATCTCAAGAAATCTCGCGCTCGACAGGCCCAGGGAAACCCAAGTCATGAGCTGGGAGTTGATATCAACTTGACAATGACGGCTCATAACGGGACTGAGACTTGTTGTGGAGCTGGCAGGAATCTCAAGAAATCTCGCGCTCGACAGGCCCAGGGAAACCCAAGTCATGAGCTGGGAGTTGATATCAACTTGACAATGACGGCTCATAACGGGACTGAGACTTGTTGTGGAGCTGGCAGGAATCTCAAGAAATCTCGCGCTCGACAGGCCCAGGGAAACCCAAGTCATGAGCTGGGAGTTGATATCAACTTGACAATGACGGCTCATAACGGGACTGAGACTTGTTGTGGAGCTGGCAGGAATCTCAAGAAATCTCGCGCTCGACAGGCCCAGGGAAACCCAAGTCATGAGCTGGGAGTTGATATCAACTTGACAATGACGGCTCATAACGGGACTGAGACTTGTTGTGGAGCTGGCAGGAATCTCAAGAAAACTCGCGCTCGACAGGCCCAGGGAAACCCAAGTCATGAGCTGGGAGTTGATATCAACTTGACAATGACGGCTCATAACGGGACTGAGACTTGTTGTGGAGCTGGCAGGAATCTCAAGAAATCTCGCGCTCGACAGGCCCAGGGAAACCCAAGTCATGAGCTGGGAGTTGATATCAACTTGACAATGACGGCTCATAACGGGACTGAGACTTGTTGTTTCAATAAGATTGCAATAATGTTGTTATTGATCGACCCAGTGGAAACAATCCAGAAGTACCGAACATTTTTGCCATTTTGCTATTTTGAGAAAGGATCAATTTTCCATTATTTCATTTCGCTATGTACAATGTGACCCTCACTAATTCTGTGGTTATTTGGAAAAGTTACCACTGGAGGCCAAGTCTTGAAACTTACGCTTTCAGGACGCAAACGCTCTCGGACGTCATAAAGTCCCATTTACTGTAAGAGTGATCGACATTGAAACATAAAGTCAAGCCACTTATTTGATTGCCATCCAACAATCTATTGGAAACAATTTATTAACATTATAATTATTATTACAGATATTATACAGTCATAAAACCTTATTCAAAGTTAAGTTAAACAGTTGAAGGTGTATTCAAGGTCATCATTCTTACAGTAAATGGGACTTTATGACGTCCGAGAGCGTTTGCGTCCTAAAAGCGTAAGTTTCAAGAATTGGCCTCCTGCACAAGTTTCATATTGAGTATACTATTTTATTTTGCGATTTTGCGTATTTTTAATTTTTCAAAAAATAAAATGATATTTTTGATTATACTCTCATAGAAATATATTCGGTAAACCCTATTGCATAAAGCAATATTCCATGCATTTATGTTAGTTTAGGCGTGTAGGCTCCTCCCATTCGATCCGTAACTCTGTATAAAAGTTGATGTGGGTGAATGGAGGGTTTACCGAATATGTTTCCATGACTGACAAATAGTGAAACAGACTGAGGCCACTTTTCCAAATGTCCATAGAATCGCAAAGTCGCTTCGTCAATGACGCCAATCAATTCTCTGTGTATTTCGCCGTCTCGCGTCCTGCCACATGAAGTGACGCCGGCAGCGTCTTTCCATACCCTAATCGAGCCCAACTCATTGATATGAATATTTGCATTTTACGCGCATTCAACGCCGAATCTATTCGGGATAATCAAACATTCTATCACTCCCATTCATAATGAAGCAGCTAAGTGAGGTGTCTCCGCAATATTGGAGGTTTTACTCTCGTAATTGTTGACAGTTTGAAAATAAAGAACATTGTTCGGAAAGTAGATTTAAACACTTTATAAGAAGATACAAATTTCTGGATAACAAAATTCGGACACGAGACAAAAATGCATTTGATTATAAGCAAGGCGAAACAAAATGAGCAGAAGAGGTTGGGTTTAATCAATTATTATAATAATAATGAAAATTAAATTATGACCAATATTTCAGGTCAACCCCATAGGCCTACGCAAAAGTACCTACCATCTACTTTTGGACTTCGCATTAATACCAACGAATGTTTTGATCAGAATAGATTCTCTAATATTGTCAGCTAGGTTTATTGTAGGATCAATATACAAATTTAAGATGGATGTTAATAAGTGTTTTTGTGTTACAAAACAGGTACCAGGTGTTAGGTGCTTAGGTAACTATACCTAAGGAACTAAGAATTTACAGTAGGAAGTCACTGAAGGACGACATAAAATAATTTGAAATGCTAGAAAATATTTTGTTCAGTTCTTTAGTCTTTAAAGAGTTGTATCGAGTTGGGCTCGATTAGGGTATGGAAAGACGCAACCCGGCAGGTGAGGTGAGATCAAGGTGCTTGGACTTGTTCACAATTCCAGGTAGAAGCGAATGCAATGTGTCGGGCTTTTCTTTCCGGACACGTTCTCTGCCATCTGGAAGGAAGGAAGTAGTCACGCAACGTTCTCTGTCTCTCTCTAAAGTATATTCATTTGCGAAATTGCTCGCTGTTCCTGGCAGATGGCTTCTGCTTGTCACGTGGAGAGGGCGACACCTGTTTCCTCAGCAACCACCAGGCAAATCCTTTATTATGTTTATTTTCCAAGAGTTTACGAGAGTTTAAACGCGAATGAAAAAGCTAAGATAGTAGAAACAGATGTGGATGTTGCTGGTCTGTCAGTCATCTGCCCGATCAGCTAATCCAGTTCACTGATGGTTGAGGTGACAGTTGGAGGCAGACGTCTTTGAACAACCCCTTCACCCCTTTACCATGCCCCCCCCCCCCCATCCCAGCAGTCTGACACCCTCCTTGACTGACGCTGACAATTTCATACAAATGGTAACTCGGATTTTGAAGGACAGGTATGTAAAATTGAAAAGAAAGTATTGGAATTTCCATAGCTGAATAAATGAAATTCCGATAAATGATAAATGTACATGTCAGTCTGTGTCTCGAGGGTATGTGTTTTACCATCATGAATAATTTGACTTTGCTCTTGTTGGATAGTATCTTATTCAGAGGTTATCTGACATATACGGTTGTAGAATATGAATACAATGTTTGTGCGACGATCACGCAAATAGTCTTGCTGCAATAAACAATAATATTTCTTCAAACACAACACCTCCATGTTATCAGATGACATTGTTGCTGCGGTGTATTGGCGTGGTCCGCTGCTACCAGTGGGCCGGTTTTCTCTCAGTTGGTAGACCTTGCTCGCCGCTAGCTGGCTGGTTTCTCACCACACTGTTGCTTGCTGCTTGCTTGTTCCTTCACTTCAGTCAGACACTACGCGTCGAGGCCGGTGGTTTGCCGTGCGTTTGTCTCGAAACAATCCTCTTGCGCTCACAATCATGCGTTACAAACGCCCGCCATGTGTTGCCATGTCAACCGGAGTGCACCACTGACAAACAGGGATTAAGTGTTCGTTTTGTGCTCAGTTTCAATACGCATGCGTCGTGAACGTGAACGTGTGTCTAATACAATTTGTGCGTAAACAGTGCCTTTGCATTTGTGATCGGAAATCCATGAAATAATATTATTTGTGTTCTGCGACGTATGTGGGTGGTTCATGCTACGACAGGTGTTTCGAAAAGGGAAACCCGCTCTTTTGCGCGAGTGATTTATCAGTGTTTGTGCTGTGTGACGCAACGTCTGTCACACATAAGTGGGCTGTAAGTGTTTGCGTGTGACAAGTGTTTCTAGTGCCAACTCTGGTGTTGAATTGAGGTCAGTGATTTTCGGGCCGAAGGTGAGTGGATAACTGACACCACGGATTACCCAAGCGTCGACGTGCCGACTGGTGGACTCGACTTGTACGATTTGGATTACTATTGGGAGAACAACAACAACCCCCTCAATGTCGAGCACATGTCCACGGCAGTCGCGGAGAATGCAGGGTAAGAACGACGTGTTGCGAGGTTTCGTTGTGCGTGCAGCGCAGCGACATGCAGACGTTGCAAATCACTTTGTACTTGCGAGTAATCCTCTTAGCTTCGTTCTCAAGAAAACTGGAGTCGACGTTTCTCTGCGTTTTAGAACGTCGTGCTGTAAGCATTGTTCTCTGAAACCGACTCGAGTAATCTCATGCCATGTCCATGTTGGTTCTCGACTGATGCTGTTGACTCGATTCGGATGCTCCTTTCAATTCGCTTCTTATCTACACAAAGCATTTCTTACGATAAGATATCGCTATCAATTCAGGTAGCCTGGATGAGTGACGTAGCAACAATCCGCAGCAATGTAGCTCGCCATTTTGTCGGCTGGCGTTGGTTTAGAAGGTATTCGGTCAGCTAGTGTTATGAAACGTTGGTGTTTCGTCCGCCGACAGAAAAAAGTGGCCATTGCGGGATAAAGTGCTTCGGGGTCTCGGTAAGTTGTTTCTAACGATCACTCCCATTGGCGGCTCCGGGCTGTCGGTCATGTCATGTGACGCCGACTGTCAAACACCGCCTCTTCGACGTATTCCTACATGGTTATCAAACACTTCGCGATTTTAACACGGGAAAACAACGACACAGGGGTGAAGTCGCGCGATTTTCGTGCGACAATCGCGAAAAGTTCGCTCAACTTCAATACATCTCACTATTCTTGCGACTCAGTACCTCAAAGTATCATATGAGGTGTTTCAACTACTTTTCATGTTCGAAAGATTTGTGGTCATTCTGAAGTGAAACTCGACTGTCAACTGTTCATTTTGTCAACTCGATGACAACACAATGTTCTGAGTTGTTGCGTCAACAACTTGCAATTGTTCGCCGACTCGACTTCTCTCTGCTCGCGAGTTTTTTCCGGTCTGAACAAGTCATGTTTCAGTCGGTTTCTGTCTTATGGCGTTCCCTGCGAGCCATGTTGAACCGCTTGGCGCGCCGCAATGCATCGAAGGTTACTAGTTTTTGTGTCAATGTCTCTTTGCGACTCGAATACCAGTTCCATGATGGTTTTACCAGCGAACCTTCGCAGTCACTACACACGGCATTTCACATGGTTTCGCTGCCATCAGCAGTAGGTGTGCGTTGCATAATGACATGTACTGTTATGTTCAAAAGTCTGCCGTGTTTTCTACTTCGTAATCTTTTAATTTTATTCACTTAAATGATTGTTCTGAAGTGGAATTTCAACGAATCAGCTAATTTATCAGCCCATAGCCGTATTTACAAGGCACTAATTAGATTTTCAGTGTGTATAATTAAGCATCTCCGTCTAAATATACACTGCGCTGCGTGGTTGGTGTCTTGTGTATCGCCGGCGGCTGAGGTCGACCATCTCGTCAGAACAGGTTGTCGAGACAACATTTTCCTCTTCCTTTCTGTCCTTAGCACAGCTCGGGAAATATCACACACTGCCGAGTTGAACGGTTTTCAAATGCAAGTTTTACGACGTAATGCCGACGTAACACATTCACAATTACAATATTTGGTAATAATTACGCGCTTCCTGTCTTTTAGAACAGTTACAATATAATCGTCCGCGAATAGTTACACCCGCTTGGTTCTTGCAATTTGTCTCCGAAGTTCTGCTGTCACAATGGGTCACGTGTTATTCTGTGACGTGTGCTGGGCGGTGTGGGACGGAGTAACGGGATAGTTTCGGAATAATAATACACTTCTGTGTGCAATATTGATTAGAGCTTCCGCTGGGCCGTGTGCGGTGTTTTTACCGCGCGCTCGCCCGTGGAACTTGTCACACACAGACAGCGATGTGGCGGCTTGATGACGTTGAGATCGATGCCACGTGATGCATCGTGGAATGTACCTACACAACACGCCTCCCGTACCTTATGATCGAAAAGACCGAATTGTGTGTTTAAATCGCGTTAAAATCCTACACTAAATTGCAGTGAAATTCAATTTTTTTCGGACTCTCATGTTACTGCGAGGCCTCCGTCAGACCAAAATCGGCTCTGAGGCTATGTTTATTACCTATCACTAAAATCTACGGCACGCAACAAAAGTGTCGTATTGTATTTATAAATTAACATGAAAACATGCCTTCCAAAAGTTACGGTACCTATAGGCAATTAAGAAAGTACTATTCCTACACGATGTCCTGGGATGGTTCTGACGTCACGCCGCTGGTCTCGAAGCGCCAGCTAATGTTCGCTTCCTGATTAAATGCTCGTTTGTGCAGAGTTTTTATGCGCGTGTAAATTGTGGTCGTTAGCGCCTCTTTGCCGAATGTTCTTCAATCCTCGGCCCGCCGCTTCATTTTAGATCCGAGACAGCAATTGGCAAAAACTGCTTCGCATCATTTTATTGATAAACCGGCGCCTGGCGATTCTCAAGCTCTCCAGGCTCGCCAACATGACAGAATCTCGGGCTTCCTCACTTCTTTGTTCATCACTTCACTCACCTTCGTTTCTATTAATTCCTTATAAGGGTTGCAGCTGCTCGATCAGATAGCGTCATTTCAAATTAGAGGTCATTCTATGAGTTTCAAAACGCAATTATAGTCTCTAATTTGTTAGTTTTTCGCAATCACAAACCACGAAGTTGAACACTGGTGCCGAAGCCAACGAAAAAGAACAATTCTCTGTGGTCTTTCAACACAAGATACGGTACCTGTTTACCCAAGGCAAACGGTGATGCAGTCACTGCAAATTGATTTTTCATGACCGAACAGTCTTTCTCTTTTCGATGACGCAGCAAGATGATTATCTAATGCCGCTGCTACGCCACGATCAGTCCGTCTGTTTCATTGCCGTGATCGTGAGCCGATGTTGCACTCGGTAGCTCAGTCGGTTATGCCATTTATTCAGTAAGATAATAGTTCGCTTTCTCTCACTATTTACCATTGAAAGTCTAGTATTTCCAGCTCTAGAAGTTGAAGTACACACACGATCTCGTAGGATGGGTTTCATTGTCAGTGTTGCTCCGGAATAGTTGGATTACAATTTGTTTATTAGTTCTAAGATAAAGCGTGTAATCTCCGAGATTCGCTGATAATGTTGAATGAATCGCTCTGAGATTCTATGGATGAACTACCTACGAAGTTCCTTTTGGATGAAACACTTGACTGTTTCGATTTCGAGTTACATATTCTTCTGGAATTACTAAACTGCTCTGACTACAGGTCCTAGCTGCAAGGCATGATGCGTACCTGAAGATTACAACTAGGAAAACGCTCTGTGAAACGCGTTGATGAGCGAGCACGGATATGCGCAACACATCGAACCGAAATTCTGTCTATTGAAAATGTCATTAAAAGCCAATAATTCTTTAATTTCGTCAGAGACTACCCTGCTGAAAAATCTTAGCAAGATCTTGCAAGATCTTGGCAAGATCTTAGCAAGATCTTAGCAAGATCTTGTACATTTTGATGCCAAAAAAACGTTAAAATTTCATAAAAAAATAAAATTTTCTATATTTATGAATACTCATTTGCATTCGGGAAACCTCTTCTGAAGTATTGGACAAGGTTTGATTTCAATTTGATTACACATTTTGATTACACAGTTTGATTACACAGTTTGATTACACATTTCAATTATAAAATCCCGTGGAACCGCCGTGTTTTGAACCTGCGATCTCATGGTCCGTAGTCGAGCGTCTTACCGAGTAGGCCACCGGTGCAGACAAGACTTAGCTGCGCTAATAGTGATCATATTGAGTTTTCATATTTAAGTGAACATATTTATATTATTTAGTGGATCATTATATTGTTATTAACATGATAAAATAGGAGAAACGATAAATATTAAGATTTATTTATAAAGTAAATTGATCTGTGATATTTCCCCATAAAATATATCAGCTCACGCTCTGTAGTATAATTACTATAGTTTATTTTACTAGGTGATGTGGTGCAAATTTTCTAAGTCAATGAAGTAAAAATTCTGTAGTTTCTATACCTTACTACTACAAATACTGTAGTAAAAAGTCAATGAAGATACTTCAGAATTTACTAAACTACAATATAAATCGGCTATAGTAAACATACTGTAGATTACACTTTTCTTTACTACAGATGAGATACTATAGATTTTCAATGAAGTATATATACTACCTATAGAACTTACTATAGCAAACTTATTCTGTCTGTAGTCAAAGTACTCTAGCTACATGCTTCGAATTACTACAGTGAAGTACGTTCCCTATAACTTTACTATAGAAAACTGCAGTATATATCGCAAGTAGTAAAAACACTATAGTACATACTTAGAATTATTATTATTATTTATTTATCAACAATTACTACAGTAGGTCAAGTATATTTACTCCAGAGTAAAAAACAGTCTATTTCAGCGGTAGTAAAAATACTGTAGTTTATACTTTAGTTTACCACCGATACTGTAGAATTTACTTCAGTAATCTATGGTATTATGGAGTAAGTTTTTGCATGTACTTCAAGTACTATAGCACATACTATAGTTTACTACACGTTATTACATAATACTTTGGAATACCTACTTCAAAATATACTATAGGAAATTTTCCTAAGGGCCTTAGCAAGATCTTGAAAAAATCTTGGTAAGATCTTGGCAAGATCTTGGCAAGATCTTGGCAAGATCTTGGCAAGATCTTGATTAGGTCTTGTCAAGATCTTGATAAAATCTTATTAAGATATTACCAAGATCTTACCAAGATCTTGGTAAGATCTTGGCAAGATCTTGATTAGGTCTTGTCAAGATCTTGATAAGATCTTATCAAGATATTACCAAGATCTTGGTAAGATCTTGGCAAGATCTTGGTAAGATCTTAGCAAGATCTTGATTAGGTCTTGTCAAGATCTTGATAAGATCTTATCAAGATATTACCAAGATCTTGGTAAGATCTTAGCAAGATCTTGTTTAATACAAAATCTTGCAAAGACCTTACCAAGATCTTGGTAAATCCAAGATCTTGATAAGATCTTAGCAAGATCTTGGCAAGATCTTGGTTAATACAAGATCTTAGCAAGATCTTGCAAGATCTTGCAAGATCTTGGCAAGAATTTTCAGCAGGGTAGTATGAAAATCTTCAAAAATTCTAAAAATATTGGTCCAAATAAGCATGTAAAGTTTTAAGTTGATCGATTGAACCTGAACCTTTATGATTGAATGGTTCCTTGTTAATTTTCAAATATCACAGGATCTTGTTCAAAAACTATACATGGGACCACTCATATGATATAAGTGTGTTTACACAATATCAGATCGATCTGTTGATTATTAGTGTCATAATTATGCGATTGAAAGTTTCTGTTCTAACTACCTTGGAACATTGGAACTGAGGCGTCGAATTTGCCGTGATCCATAGCAACAAGCAAAATGTCCGTAAAATGTCAATAACTTTTGGATTTAAACACAGATTTTTCTGAAAATTGTCGAAAACACAGATAATGTTGGTCCCAATGACCATGCAAAGTTTTAAGTTGATCGGTCAAACGGTTCTAGTTTAAATGTCAAAAATCACAGTAAAGATGGTTTTAAATTTTAACCAATGGGAGGATTTGGCTGAAACTTTGTATGATTGGGTAAAATGTTAGTGGTAATGACTTGTCAAAATTTAAAATAGATCAAACAAACCAATCCCAGGGATCGCATAGAGTACGTTAGTATGTGTACAAAATTTCAGATTGATTGCTTGAGCGGTTTGACCTGGGGTGTGACCACCCTGCTGAAAAATCTTAGCAAGATCTTGCTAAGATCTTGCCAAGATCTTAGCAAGATATTGTAAACAAGATCTTGCAAGATCTTGCAAGATCTTGGCAAGATCTTAGCAAGATCTTAGCAAAATCTTGTACATTTTGCTGCCAAAAAAACGTTAAAATTTCATAAAAAAATAAAATTTTCTATATTTATGAATACTCATTTGCATTCGGGAAACCTCTTCTGAAGTATTGGACAAGGTTTGATTACACATTTCAATTATAAAATCCCGTGGAACCGCCGTGTTTTGAACCTGCGATCTCGTGGTCCGTAGTCGAGCGTCTTACCGAGTAGGCCACCGGTGCAGACAAGACTTAGCTGCGCTAATAGTGATCATATTGAGTTTTCATATTTAAGTGAACATATTTATATTATTTAGTGGATCATTATATTGTTATTAACATGATAAAATAGGAGAAACGATAAATATTAAGATTTATTTATAAAGTAAATTGATCTGTGATATTTCCCCATAAAATATATCAGCTCACGCTCTGTAGTATAATTACTATAGTTTATTTTACTAGGTGATGTGGTGCAAATTTTCTAAGTCAATGAAGTAAAAATTCTGTAGTTTCTATACCTTACTACTACAAATACTGTAGTAAAAAGTCAATGTAAGATACTTCAGAATTTACTAAACTACAATATAAATCGGCTATAGTAAACATACTGTAGATTACACTTTTCTTTACTACAGATGAGATACTATAGATTTTCAATGAAGTATATATACTACCTATAGAACTTACTATAGCAAACTTATTCTGTCTGTAGTCAAAGTACCTACTCTAGCTACATACTTCGAATTACTACTGTGAAGTACGTTCCCTATAACTTTACTATAGAAAACTGCAGTATATATCGCAAGTAGTAAAAACACTATAGTACATACTTAGAATTATTATTATTATTTATTTATCAACAATTACTACAGTAGGTCAAGTATATTTACTCCAGAGTAAAAAACAGTCTATTTCAGCGGTAGTAAAAATACTGTAGTTTATACTTTAGTTTACCACCGATACTGTAGAATTTACTTCAGTAATCTATGGTATTATGGAGTAAGTTTTTGCATGTACTTCAAGTACTATAGCACATACTATAGTTTACTACACGTTATTACATAATACTTTGGAATACCTACTTCAAAATATACTATAGGAAATTTTCCTAAGGGCCTTAGCAAGATCTTGAAAAAATCTTGGTAAGATCTTGGCAAGATCTTGGCAAGATCTTGGCAAGATCTTGATTAGGTCTTGTCAAGATCTTGATAAAATCTTATTAAGATATTACCAAGATCTTACCAAGATCTTGGTAAGATCTTGGCAAGATCTTGATTAGGTCTTGTCAAGATCTTGATAAGATCTTATCAAGATATTACCAAGATCTTGGTAAGATCTTAGCAAGATCTTGTTTAATACAAGATCTTGCAAAGACCTTACCAAGATCTTGTCAAGATCTTGGTAAATCCAAGATCTTGATAAGATCTTAGCAAGATATTGGCAAGATCTTGGTTAATACAAGATCTTAGCAAGATCTTGCTAGATCTTGCAAGATCTTGGCAAGAATTTTCAGCAGGGCACAAAAAAAAAAACACACAGAGTGCCATAAGAGTACAGTGGTGACGCTCGCTCAATAACTTCTGTCACACAACTAGTGATGGGAAAATTCCCGGAATTTATTTTTTGGGGAATATTCCCAGGGAAATTCCCGGGAATATTCCCGAAGGCAGGGAATATTGGGAATTTATTTATTAATTCTACAAAATGTATGCTTAAACAGAATAAATAGGAAAATAGTTCAACAAAAGTAATTATTGATAGGTAGTTGATTTGTTATTCATGATTCATAGCTCAAACGCAGTTGCAGAAAAAAAAAAAAAATCAGATATCGAATTTTGGAAGCGTTATGACAATTTTAAGCAAGTAGGTTAAATTTTAGTTCACCAGTTCACACTGGTGCACTGAAATGACTGCACGTAAATATTTTAAAAGTACAAACCGCGCATTATAGGTCAAAATGAGCTCACATTTCTTTTGATTTTGACAAAATTATAAAGTTTAAATATTTAAATAAAAATGGCAGCCATGACAAAAAAAAAATAAAAAATTAAATCGTCAGACTTCTCGGTAAGAAATTTCTACAATAAAGCAAACGGGTAGATTAGGTACCAAAATATTTCTAACCTACAGAATTTCACAAGCACCTGTAATCAAAACGGAGAAAAAGTAATGGGACAGCGAATCTCTTACAGATTCTATCACTATCCTGAGGAACTGAAGTGTTATTGTGCCACATTTGAATATATACATAAGAATCCAAGTCATGGTACCTAAATGTTCATTTAAATGAAAAATTCCCAACTTTTGGGAATTTATATATACCTTGGGAAAGTTCCCGGGAATATTCCCACGGGAAAATTCCCGGCTACCCATCACTACACACAACCTCCACGAAAGGATTGTAGGAAAGATAGGCGAGGGAAAGTTAGGCGACGGACTTTTAGGCGAAAACCCAACGGAAATTTAGGTGACAAAAATTAAACCAGGGCGGAAATATAGGCGAAAAACTTTTTAACTGAAAATACCTATTCTTGTCCCAAAAAAATTGTAACAAATTTTCTCCAAAATTTTCTGCCACTACGCCATTTACTACCTGAAATTGTGATATCTAAATAATATGAGATTTATATAACACTCAGGAATGCATAATAAAACAAAACTGTTTTGGTATTGATAAAAAAAATCCAATCAAAAAATACAAAAACAAATAATTAAATTAGGTACTACCTAAAATAAACTTAAAAAGATGTGAAAAAATCTAACCAAAATTAAAGTAAATTTAGTGAAATTGAATACAAAAAGATAAGAAACAGAGAATAAAGATTAAAATAAAAAGACAAAAAATCCGAGTATTAACAAACAACTCGACATATTTGTGTCAAACACAAATTTTTGTTAGACTTTTTGTGCGTTCTGTTTTTTGACATTTACCCACCTATCTTAAATTTAAATTGTACTTTAAATTTTTCTACGTCTGCATAATGTAACCAATAATCTTGGGGGTGTTAAAATTAAATGTCTGCCAATGAGAAGAGGGTTTGAAACAAACAAGGATATTTCGAAAAACAAGTGAGAGGCAAACGGAAGCGAACGGGAATCGCACGGTTCGTCAGAACGTTTTTTTGAAATTTTGTCTTCCCATTTAATAATTTTAAAAAATCAGATAGTAACGACCCATTACAGCCTAATAGACTAAATAATGCCGCAAACTGGAGTTCATTATGACTCAGGTGCGACCTCAAAGTGTTAATACGATATTTTTAATAAAATACCTAATCGAAAATAATCGTATTTAACACTTTGAGGTCGTACCAGCAGAGGTCATAATGAACTCCAGTGTGCGGCATTACTTAGTCTATTAGGTCGTAATGGGTCGTTACTATCTGATTTTTTAAAATTATTGAGTGGGAAGACCAAGCAGATCAGCAGACCAAGCAGACCATCCCGACCAAGCAGAGCAGGTGCAACTCGATAACCTGGCTCCACTCTGATCTAAAAGTCAGGACGCTGTTTCATGTTCTTCTGCACTTTCTTTGAAAAAAAAAGATAATGTAACAAATAACATCTTATAATAAATTTAAAAAAATAAATTCCTTGATCACAACATAGATATCGATCAATTTGATCAGTTGATTAACAAATTGAAAAATTAGTGTCATACATAAGTAATTTTCCATGAAAAAGTTTTTCGCCCATATTTCCGCCTTGGTTGAATTCTTGTCGCCTAAATTTCCGTCGCCTATCTTTCCTAGTTGGTTTTTCGCCTAAAATTCCGTCGCCTATTTTTCCCTCGCCTATCTTTCCGTTTACCCCCCGAAAGTGTTCCAAGAAGCCGGGTCCGGGGCAAGTGTCGACAGCCCATCTGCTAGAGTACAAACAGCTATCGATGTCCTGGCACTTTTGTCCTATGAGGTGCGAGGCGTGGTCTTCAAACGCGACATGATTCCATCTTCCTGGCAGAGTCGGACTCATCACGCCCTGCCAGGAGCTCCCCGTGCTTCTGCATCAAGACAGCGATGTAGACACGGCCTGCTTGACATTAGATCATACTACCTACTAGGAAAACGCTCAGTGTAACGCGTTGATGAGCGAGCACGGGTACGTACAAATTCTCGAACCGGAAATGCGTACAGAACGCACAGAAAACATATACATCCATATTGAATTAAAAAATTATCCACTCCGTCAACATAAATGTAGGTATCTGCTTTTCATTGAAACGTGAAAATAGCATCTGAACACTGTGATTCCTAAAGCAAATCAGATCCATGTGACAATGGAAATACAGTTATTTCGATACTTCATCTCTGACAGCTATTAAAAATGTCAATAAGTGCATACCTTTTTAACTGATAGGGCTCAAAATTTGTAAAATAATTGAGGTAATGTTGGTCTTACTGACCATGCAAAATATGAGTTGGATCACATTTATTGAAGACCATTTTAATTTTTCAACCTGTCAGGAGATATTTATTTAAATTTTAACCAATCAATGAATTTCAAAAAAAAAATTAGGGTCAGCAAACAGAAAAGGTTGTCTCTACATGTGTGCAAAATTTCAGATTGATCGGTAAAACGGTGCGACTTACATTGCTCCAGGTAGCAGCAAAAAAAACAGAGGTCCGTGTCAAAAGAGTCAAAAGGAGTCAATCGCTCAATAATAGAGTATCTAAGACTGTTTCACCATGACAACACAATTGTATTCTTGCTTTGTACATGTGAAACTGCACGTAAAGAAAAACATCCAAACAAAGCTGTAAAACCCTCAAAGCTCGATAAAACCGTGAAACATCCACAAACATGTCGAATACTTTTCAAAGTGTTGAATAAAATATTGCAACTGATGAGCGATGTAGTTTTTCAAAGAAATCTATCGGTGGAAACGTTTGAAATTATCAGCATGTTTTTTTTGTGTAGTGCAAAACTGTAACTTTGATGTGATCTTGAAAATGATTTCAGGTAGAGCACATTTTCATTCCATATTGTAGGTATAGTGTTGAATTTGAACTTCTCCTGAAGAGAATGTTTCGCCCCAGCAGAACGGAATCTGTCAGCACTCGTATTCTTGCTAATGGTTAATGGCTTCTCGAGAAAGCATTAGTTGGCATTAGCGCCTGTAATCTGAAGCTCTAGGAGTGTGTGGAATGTTGGTACCACTGCACGCGACAAGATATGGATTCAGTCCTCCACGCCATGGATCTCGGAATACGCTAGAGGGTTGAAATGCATATTGCTGGCGTAAGAAATTGCATTCTCTGACTGCTACAACATGTTAGACTTGGGTTATGTAACCGCTTTTTCTCCAAGTTTATTTTCTTCACGAACTCCTTTACAAAACGACATTCAAACATTGTTTTCGCTTTTATCAGTGTAAATATTATGAGACGACCTTGCATTTTTTTACAATTTTCATTTCAGTGAAATTTTCAATGACACATCTTTACTATGAAACTCGATTGAACTATTTTTGCATTCGTCGAATACTAATTTACATTCCTTAGATTTTAAAACGTGCTATGTGATATTTGTTTATTATTATTATGATCGCAGATCTGAGCTGTATTGGACCGGAATGAATTCTTATTTCTAGTACTAGCATTGGTAAGAGCCTAATATTCGTCCTGCTGGATTTTTGTCTGATACTATGTATCTACCTAGTGTATTCTTTCAGAAAATAAATTTGTCACTATTTTATTGAGGGTTATTTTGTTTTTAGTATTTGTTGCCCCCACTGCTGGGCATGCTGCGTATTGGCAGGTACTAGACACTGCGATGTGGCAACATGGCTCACGCACTGCCTGGCTGATAACACACGCAACACAATCAACAGCATGGGCCACGTTGCCAAGCGTCTCAAGATACATTTCAAACCGAGACCAACGTGATGTTCGAACGAATTCACAAGTGAAATCCGGTTTTCGGAATTCCGATTGGCTGTGGTCACTCCCAGATTACCTCGAGAGCTTCCAGCCTGTTTGAATTGAACGTTTCAGGAAAAAAATGTTTTTATTTGGATGGAGGGCATCAATTTGTTTAACATATTGACTAATTTGATTTTATTTGAGTTTACCGTGTAATTACTTTGTTTCTGCACTAATATTTTATTAGCAGTGGATTATTTTAGCATAGAAAAAAATCATTGTGGAAATATCTTTTCCTAACTCATTTATTGTTGTTAATTTGTTTCTTCGGGCAAATCAGCGTAATTCATGAGTTAATTATAGGAATTATTCGTGAAAATTACGTTGCGATTTACAAATAACTTTTATTACCGTGACGTAAAACTAACAAGCCTACTTTTTATCAATTTATAATTGGTTTCGTAAAGGTAGTTATAAAAGTCCGAATTTATTCTTGCAGAACGTTGACATATTATAATGGTATGTGTGACGTAGCTAGTGCGTACCAGCCGCCACTGGTGACCTATGACATGAGGTCCGCCACTGGTGACCTATGCCATCTGCGTGAACTTCGCACTATAATCTCCGTCGCATTGGCCCACCTCTATGTGTCGCAACAATGGCGCCTGCAATGCTCGATGTGTCGCAACAATGGCGCCTGCAATGCTCGATGTGTCGCAACAATGGCGCCTGCAATGCTCGATGTGTCGCAACAATGGCGCCTGCAATGCTCGATGTGTCGCAACAATGGCGCCTGCAATGCTCGATGTGTCGCAACAATGGCGCCTGCAATGCCCGATGTGTCGCAAGAATGGCGGCTGCAATGCTCGGATGTGTCGCAACAATGGCGCGCACAATGCTAACAGTTAGTTGGAGCAGCTCGGAATCCTGAGGAGTAAGTAACTCAATATCTGACGCGACTAAACTGCAGCCTGCGTGGTTGACAGTTACGATGATTTGAGCGCACGACTTGAACGTTTGGTTTGGGTTCTAGGGACTCGAAATCGTCTGGGATCAGGGTGTTTGAACTAAATGTGTTGTTATGGTCGCATCGGCACGGAATGAATGGTACTAATCGTTTGCTCATTGATTCAAACCAACAGCTCATCATGTTGACATGGGCGGAATGTTTCAATTATGTCGAATATTAACGAAATATTAACGCCGTTTTTCTCTACAGTTCGACACGGAATTTGCTGCAACGAGAAATATAGTTTTTGTTTGAAATTCATAATTTCCACGCTAATTTTGGCTATTCTTTTCTGGCATTACCTCCATTCCACCCCATGACAATAGAGGAGCAAAGAAAATCTACGTTTCTGAGGTGTATACAGCATTTTATTGAAGTTTGTATTTTGGCATTTGCCGTCAGGCGCTGAAAGGTCCGGTCCGAATGGAGTATAAATTGTGTTGTCATCAAATTATTTCACGCTTATTCTCTGTTTTCGGTAAAACCTTATGAAATGTGCTGCTAACTGTGCCGGTCTCCTAATCTGATTGTAATTGTCTGCTGAGAAGTGGGGTTATGTTCGGCTGTCTTCTGCTTCTATGATTGCTTCTATGACGTGAACGAGGACAACGCAGCCATCAAAACACACGGGAACTCGCAGTATAATTCATAATCAGATCGGGCATTTTCATCAATCAAGTTGACTTTGTCATGTCATCTGGTTTTGAGATTTATGTTCATTCCGAATTTGACCTAATTGGAAATTAGTTTTTCCTAATAAATTCCGGTTATTACACTTCAATCAGCTGTCAATCGGTATGTTTTTAGTGGTGTTTACGACGATTAAAACAAATGACCGTTGATCGGATGATTTATGTAGTGGATGAAGAAGGAAGGATGCTTCTAGAACTCAGGTCTCTGCGAATGTTGTTCGAACATTTATAAATAGGCCTCGCAATGTACCGTAAGCGGTTTGCTGTGTATAAATATGATTGGGCCGATCGATCTTCGCCGATATTCCGACATCCGCGGCAGAGATCGTGCCGATCCTCTCCTCAGTGACGCACATCATTATGCCTCACACTTTCATTCTGTTTCATAACTTACATAATCATCGAATAATCTAATTCGGCGTTTAGATGGTTGATTCTTTAGACCATGCCCACATGCAAATGACCTTCAGCGTATACAAGTGATTGCTACCTCGAACTCTTCTAAAAGCAGCGGCATGTGCTGTGGCTGTGAGCGACCCAACCCCTCGACCATTGAGCGACATTGGATGGGATTCTTAGCCGGTAATTACCCTGCGAGTGGCGAACATTATGTGGGCCAGACACCAGGTGATGGCAGACCGGCCACTAGAGGAATATTGATATTGATTGAACCATTGAGCGACATTGGATGGGATTCTTAGCCGGTAATTACCCTGCGAGTGGCGAACATTATGTGGGCCAGACACCAGGTGATAGCAGACCGGCCACTAGAGGAATATTGATATTGATTGAACCATTGAGCGACATTGGATGGGATTCTTAGCCGGTAATTACCCTGCGAGTGGCGAACATTATGTGGGCCAGACACCAGGTGATAGCAGACCGGCCACTAGAGGAATATTGATTGATCCAAATGCACAACTATCTGAAAGTAGTACGATCATCAGTGGGGGTTTCTTCAATTTGAATGTTTTGTCTATTTTGTATAATTTATCTGAAAACAGACTGCGACTCACATTTTTGTAATTAAAATTTCAAAATAAAACGGGGACAAAGCGTATGAAAAGGTATAAAATTACTGAGAAAATTATAATTTTTCGTCAACTTCAGACAAGTTTTATATCGTGGAAATATTGTATTATTAAAATGTTCGGTCGAAGGTTTTGTTGAGTCGATTGCAGTAAATGTATGTCCTATACAATCACAAAGGAGCCTGCGAACTGGCAAGTGCGCACGATCTGTAGTGGCCGGCTTCTACCCGTGTGGTAATGGCGTCTCTTGTTGTTGTTTCCTCTCATCTGAGACATTCCAGAGACTGTTAGTTGCGCGGAGCCGCCATTTGCCGCGCTCTCTTCGCGCATCGTAACTCGCAATCGTTCACAGCTGAGTTGATCACACTCTTAGCTGACAATGCCAAGCACCTCCATTCACAATGTCAGACAGACATTCTGCACGAGTAGCAACATACATCCCAAACGTTATTACAAATAACATAACGATATTCTGGCTTAAATTATTGAAGAAAACAGTTTCATACTTACTGACTGTTCAGTGATACGCGTTATGACTTACAGCCATAATTCATTTGTCATCATTCAATTGGGTCTGATTGGGTCTAAGGCCGGCTACGACCAACTTAGGATTAAGTTATAATTATCGATAGTCCAGTTTGCGCGAATTCCACGACACCGTCCTAATGGCGCCCGGCGTCGTGACATCCACGACGACGTCCTAATGGCGCCCGGCGTCGTGACGTCCACGACGACGTCCTAATGGCGCCCGGCGTCGTGACGTCCACGACGACGTCCTAATGGCGCCCGGCGTCGTGACGTCCACGACGACGTCCTAATGGCGCCCGGCGTCGTGACGTCCACGACGACGTCCTAATGGCGCCCGGCGTCGTGACGTCCACGACGACGTCCTAATGGCGCCCGGCGTCGTGACGTCCACGACGACGTCCTAATGGCGCCTGGCGTCGTGACGTCCACGACGACGTCCTAATGGCGCCTGGCGTCGTGACGTCCACGACGACGTCCTAATAGTGCCCGATGCACTCGCGACGACGAAACGGCTTGAAACGTTTTCACTTCGAATAGGTACACTCGGCCAAACAAAACTTGAACGTTGACCAAATTTGAATGACTGCTGGTCATGTCCCATAACCAATCAAAGCTTGTTATTATCATTGAAATGTGAGGCCACCTACTAGAGTGATAGACAATGAGATTGTAGACTGACTTCTGATTGTGCGATCTTACATTTATCAGCCTATCAGATTTATTGAACGTTCAAGTTTTGTTTGGCCAAGTGTACCTTGGAAATCTCTTTGAAACTGTTTACGGTACATTTACAGGGTTGGATGCAATGCAGTGAATAACCTAGATGTTGAATGCTGTACTACTACAAATGTGTAGCGAACATTTCGGAGACAACGTGTCGTTGGGTTTGGAATCTATCTTTGTGTATCGTTGACATGTAAATCCTAAGTACAGGTTCAATTACAGTTAATGTGTCTATTTTCTCTCTGCGTGATTCCGATTATAAATCAATAAGAACAATTTGTGTGATTCAACTCGACACGTTCTTGTTACGCAAAAAATACATGGAGAAGGGAGAAAAAAATTAATTAAGGCCGACGGAGTTTTCGATTGAAAACAAAGATACGTGTGCTCGTTACGTCACGGCTTCTAATGAATGTTTCGAAAGTAATTATCGCTATCTCTCTCTCTCATCATGTTCTGAGAGGCCGGCATTCACCGTCTTCGTCGTTCCATGGCCGACAGAGGTTGCGGAAATGCGGCCACGTGATTGGAGGATCCATCATCGTGACTCGTGAGAGATGACAGCTGGAGTCGTGGTTCAAGTGACCAGCGTTCAGACTCTTGCAGGAGCACCGAGATGGCCGCGGACCTCTTGCAGGAGCATCGAGATGGCCGCGGACCTCTTGCAGGAGCATCGAGATGGCCGCGGACCTCTTGCAGGAGCATCGAGATGGCCGCGGACCTCTTGCAGGAGCATCGAGATGGCCGTGGACCTCTTGCAGGAGCATCGAGATGGCCGTGGACCTCTTGCAGGAGCATCGAGATGGCCGTGGACCTCTTGCAGGAGCATCGAGATGGCCGTGGATCTCTTGCAGGAGCATCGAGATGGCCGTGGACCTCTTGCAGGAGCACCGAGATGGCCGCGGACCTCTTGCAGGAGCATCGAGATGGCCGCGGACCTCTTGCAGGAGCATCGAGATGGCCGTGGACCTCTTGCAGGAGCATCGAGATGGCCGTGGACCTCTTGCAGGAGCACCGAGATGGCCGCGGACCTCTTGCAGGAGCACCGAGATGGCCGTGGACCTCTTGCAGGAGCATCGAGATGGCCGCGGACCTCTTGCAGGAGCATCGAGATGGCCGTGGACCTCTTGCAGGAGCATCGAGATGGCCGTGGACCTCTTGCAGGAGCATCGAGATGGCCGTGGACCTCTTGCAGGAGCACCGAGATGGCCGCGGACCTCTTGCAGGAGCACCGAGATGGCCGTGGACCTCTTGCAGGAGCATCGAGATGGCCGCGGACCTCTTGCAGGAGCATCGAGATGGCCGTGGACCTCTTGCAGGAGCATCGAGATGGCCGTGGACCTCTTGCAGGAGCATCGAGATGGCCGTGGACCTCTTGCAGGAGCACCGAGATGGCCGCGGACCTCTTGCAGGAGCACCGAGATGGCCGCGGACCTCTTGCAGGAGCATCGAGATGGCCGTGGACCTCTTGCAGGAGCACCGAGATGGCCGCGGACCTCTTGCAGGAGCACCGAGATGGCCGCGGACCTCTTGCAGGAGCACCGAGATGGCCGCGGACCTCTTGCAGGAGCATCGAGATGGCCGTGGACCTCTTGCAGGAGCACCGAGATGGCCGCGGACCTCTTGCAGGAGCACCGAGATGGCCGCGGACCTCTTGCAGGAGCATCGAGATGGCCGTGGACCTCTTGCAGGAGCACCGAGATGGCCGCGGACCTCTTGCAGGAGCACCGAGATGGCCGCGGACCTCTTGCAGGAGCACCGAGATGGCCGCGGACCTCTTGCAGGAGCATCGAGATGGCCGTGGACCTCTTGCAGGAGCATCGAGATGGCCGTGGACCTCTTGCAGGAGCATCGAGATGGCCGTGGACCTCTTGCAGGAGCATCGAGATGGCCGTGGACCTCTTGCAGGAGCATCGAGATGGCCGTGGACCTCTTGCAGGAGCACCGAGATGGCCGCGGACCTCTTGCAGGAGCATCGAGATGGCCGTGGACCTCTTGCAGGAGCACCGAGATGGCCGCGGACCTCTTGCAGGAGCATCGAAATGTCTGTGGACCTCTTGCAGGAGCATCGAGATGGCCGCGGACCTCTTGCAGGAGCATCGAGATGGCCGTGGACCTCTTGCAGGAGCATCGACATGGCCGCGGACCTCTTGCAGGAGCATCGAGATGGCCGTGGACCTCTTGCAGGAGCATCGAGATGGCCGTGGACCTCTTGCAGGAGCATCGAGATGGCCGTGGACCTCTTGCAGGAGCATCGAGATGGCCGCGGACCTCTTGCAGGAGCATCGACATGGCCGCGGACCTCTTGCAGGAGCATCGAGATGGCCGTGGACCTCTTGCAGGAGCATCGAGATGGCCGTGGACCTCTTGCAGGAGCATCGACATGGCCGTGGACCTCTTGCAGGAGCATCGAGATGGCCGTGGACCTCTTGCAGGAGCATCGACATGGCCGTGGACCTCTTGCAGGAGCATCGAGATGGCCGTGGACCTCTTGCAGGAGCATCGAGATGGCCGTGGACCTCTTGCAGGAGCATCGACATGGCCGCGGACCTCTTACATGCTGAGCTAATTAGCTCATTTCACTCGCCGGATGCGATCCTAGACGCAGATGCCGCATGATGGAGATGAACCAGGACCTGGCGACAGGGACAGTGATTATAACAATCATTTCGTCGATTTCCTCATGTGAACTATTCAATTACAACTTTTCTGTTGAAATCGCAACGCGGACGACGGAGACGGATACGATGTTTGTCTGCGTACGCGTCGTCCGTCCGCATCCGAATTCATGTGTGTGAACAGCAGAGGGAATATGTCGTACCTAAACATCGTATCCGTCTCCATCGTCCGTCGGCGTCAATTGTGCATCGTCCTTGTCAGTTTTTAGGCTTGGGCTAAATTCGTGGCTAAATGCTAGGCCGTGGACGAAGTGTCTCAGTTTTTGAGACGTCGTCCCAACTAAAATAATGAAATGTGATACATGACAGCTGTACTCCCCACTTCCCTACGTATCGAAGATTCGCGTTTCGTTATAATTGCAACATTACTATGCTCGATGTTCTCTCTTTTGTTTCTTCTCCTTGTCACGCTTCCAGTTAGCTTGGACACCCTTGTTCCACATTAGTAACCATGGCAATGCTCGCTACATGAACACCGAGCATTGCAATACGTGTATGTGCATAATATTGCAAATTAGAGTGGCCTTGTACCCATTTTTCAAACATTGTAACAATTGTTAGGTGTTGCATCGATCCACTCACTTCCTTCCGCGCGCGTATTATCTGACTGCTTTTTCCGCCACCCTCAGGGGATGGAACCGTCTTTGTTTGCGGCGCAGACATTTCTATCAAGACGAGAGAGAGACTCGGTTACATCGCGACAGAAGAAACTGGCGTCTTGTTTTATTTCCGTCCATTCTTCTTTGAACACACAGTCGACTGAAAGCCCATCGGATATGTTATTAGGTAATGCGTTGACGGCAGACCTCTTGGGAACGAGCTGTATGCTTCGCAGCGAGCGGAGTGGAAACTTATGCCCGCCATCAATTAATGAAACTGTAAAGGTGAACTAGATGTGGAGTTATGTAACGCGCCAACAACACGAAGTTACAAAAGTTTTACGAATGGAATGGTAAAAAATATGGTTGATTATTACAGGAAGCAGTAGAAAGTCTGACAAAGCACATGATATTGATGGACCTATATTTTACACTAAATGGCCGTCTAGGTCTGACGACGTGAAATGGCAGTCGTAATAAACGTCCGAGTTTCCGTCATTTTACCTCGAGCGTCTTCTTTAGCTCGTCGCCATGGATTGAAACAATGCAATGAGGGGAATGAAGGTGGCTATGAATGTACTGCAACGTGTGGTCCCCTGACAGCTGTTCACTCATCTCCAGAGGTTTTTACTTGCAACGCAACCGGACAAGCGCTTCCGGTTCGTCGAATGCAGTGTTGGGTTATTGCATGATCTTCTGCTCTGCTGGTTCAATCCATGTGCGGGATCCTGATGACGCAAACCAGGGAAACAAGTTATGAAAATTTTAGTGTACATCAAGTATTTTTTCCTGTGGATTTCGAATTACCACGTCTAGAAGACGTGTTTAGTGATTTTGCAACTCTGTGATGGTAATTGGCTAAGAAGCATGTTTGACATATAACTGTACACCTTTTGTAAACATTCAGAGAACAGACAGCGATGACTACATTATTTGAGTAAAAATGTTGAATGCAAGTTTTAACGGTCTTGTTGTCGATGTTGGAATATATCTTGACACAGAGATGGTCTCTTCAGTCGAGGTGAAGCAGTGATATTGTACATTATTTTGAATAGTCCAATCTTCCCTCCGTCAAGAGATAGCGGCGGGACTTCAAAATGTGCATCAATATCAATGCGATCTATTTACTAAATCTCACTTTTGATATTATGATTTGTGGCGCTCAACACCGAGGTTACAACTTTTCATGTTTCAAGTGTCATCTGTAATATCTCTCTAAAAAGAGACTAAAGAGGTAAGGTATATATTTTTTTTAGCAGAGTCGACAGGACTCGCAGAAAATTTCGATTCCGATGTAAAAAAATCCTAGAAATGCATGAAAATGCATTAGCTCTGGGTTGAAATGTCATTTGTGACATTTAATCGTGTGTTGCATGTTGCATTACTTCTGTGAAGTAAGTTATTTTAATTCAAATATTGAAAACCACAAAAAACCATAAAAAGGCCCCTACTTTTTTCTTAACGGCTTGACCGATTGTTTTCAAAATTTAACAGCATAGAGATAAAGAGTAAATCTGTGTCTCTAGTGATAAAAAAAAATTAAAATATGTTTTTTCTCGTTTTGAGGAAGTGCTAACATGGGTAATACATTAGTATTTTTACCACATCTGCCCTGAAATAACTAATAAAAAAATTAAATTTGGGGTCACTAGAGACACAGATCTACTCTTCATCTATAACATGTGAAAATTTGAGGATAATCGGTAAAGCCGTTTAGAAAAAAGAAGAGGCCGCCTTTTTGTGCTTCATAAAACATGGATTTCACCGATGCCATTGAATATTGCAATTTAAATTACATTTCATTTTCCTTTGGCGAATATAAAATAATTTCTAACCTCATACATTTTTCGCACTAGGGGAGCCTGTTGTACCTTGGGCCACTTTTTACATTTTTATTTTTTGAATGCACAATATACAATACAAAAATATAAAAAAATATAAGTATTAACAAATGCACTTTCTGCTAACAGCTTGAATTTTTGGGGTTTCATTACGTCATAATTTCATTAATTACACTCAATTATCCAATGTCATATTTAGTGGTCCAAGGTACAACATGCTGTTGTACCTTGGACCAGTAGGAATTATCATGCATATGATACGTATTATGCATATTGTGCATATAGAGGAATTATCATGCCTCTTAACCCCTGCTTTACTTCGAGGCATTGTCTAAAGAAAAAATTATGAAGTTTAATGAAAAATGTTATAACCATAGCAAGGTGTTGTACCTTGGACCACAACACCAGGGTATGGTCCAAGGTACAACACAAGCACATACCCAATACCCAATATTTATTTTAGGGTATGACAATAAGTTTCACTGAAACACAGTTCAGACAGTTGAATTACACATCTTCAATAATTAAGAAGTATTAAATCAAAAATTTTGGTACACATCCTCTAAAACCAAAGATTATTTATTTCGATTTACTTACTTGAAATGGAAAAAACTATAAATGAAGTACAGAAGACCCAAAACTTCATCAAGGCAGCTGATCATGACATGTAGAACTTCCTGGTAATTGGACTTATAACCAGTAATTTTTCCAATTTTTTAAAAATAAAACTGGCGCGAAAATAGACAAAGGTCCAAGGTACAAACATGTCCAAGGTACAACAGTCTCCCCTACCTAAGTAATTTTCGTAAAATTGAAATTCCCTTCATTTCAATTTCATTTCAATTTCAATTTCCCTTCATTTGACATTGGCATGTTGTGGATCGTATCGCTTCCTCAGTTCCGATGTTGCGTTTCTCTGTCGGCTCGGCGTGCTCACACGAGGCTTCCAAGAAGATATCGCTTCCTTCCCCGCAACAACCAACACTCTTGGATCTTCAGTGGGCGGACATTGGCATGTTGTGGATCGTATCGCTTCCTCAGTTCCGATGTTGCGTTTCTCTGTCGGCTCGGCGTGCTCACACGAGGCTTCCAAGAAGATATCTCTTCCTTCCCCGCAACAACCAACACTCTTGGATCTTCAGTGGGCGGACATTGGCATGTTGTGGATCGTATCGCTTCCTCAGTTCCGATGTTGCGTTTCTCTGTCGGCTCGGCGTGCTCACACGAGGCTTCCAAGAAGATATCTCTTCCTTCCCCGCAACAACCAACACTCTTGGATCTTCAGTGGGCGGACATTGGCATGTTGTGGATCGTATCGCTTCCTCAGTTCCGATGTTGCGTTTCTCTGTCGGCTCGGCGTGCTCACACGAGGCTTCCAAGAAGATATCGCTTCCTTCCCCGCAACAACCAACACTCTTGGATCTTCAGTGGGCGGACATTGGCATGTTGTGGATCGTATCGCTTCCTCAGTTCCGATGTTGCGTTTCTCTGTCGGCTCGGCGTGCTCACACGAGGCTTCCAAGAAGATATCGCTTCCTTCCCCGCAACAACCAACACTCTTGGATCTTCAGTGGGCGGACATTGGCATGTTGTGGATCGTATCGCTTCCTCAGTTCCGATGTTGCGTTTCTCTGTCGGCTCGGCGTGCTCACACGAGGCTTCCAAGAAGATATCGCTTCCTTCCCCGCAACAACCAACACTCTTGGATCTTCAGTGGGCGGACATTGGCATGTTGTGGATCGTATCGCTTCCTCAGTTCCGATGTTGCGTTTCTCTGTCGGCTCGGCGTGCTCACACGAGGCTTCCAAGAAGATATCTCTTCCTTCCCCGCAACAACCAACACTCTTGGATCTTCAGTGGGCGGACATTGGCATGTTGTGGATCGTATCGCTTCCTCAGTTCCGATGTTGCGTTTCTCTGTCGGCTCGGCGTGCTCACACGAGGCTTCCAAGAAGATATCTCTTCCTTCCCCGCAACAACCAACACTCTTGGATCTTCAGTGGGCGGACATTGGCATGTTGTGGATCGTATCGCTTCCTCAGTTCCGATGTTGCGTTTCTCTGTCGGCTCGGCGTGCTCACACGAGGCTTCCAAGAAGATATCGCTTCCTTCCCCGCAACAACCAACACTCTTGGATCTTCAGTGGGCGGACATTGGCATGTTGTGGATCGTATCGCTTCCTCAGTTCCGATGTTGCGTTTCTCTGTCGGCTCGGCGTGCTCACACGAGGCTTCCAAGAAGATATCGCTTCCTTCCCCGCAACAACCAACACTCTTGGATCGCCGCCAAATGGCAAATAAACTCCTAGCGATGGTACATCAAATATAACCACGGCTATCTTGATCAAAGCAATTTTACGCTGAATTTGGCTATTCGGATCCTTGAAATACGTTCTATATGGAATAGTCACGCTATCTGGTTTCTACTTTACCAACACTTCTTTCCATCTTCTTCGATAATTCCACTGATTTTGTTAGCCATTTGTCTGCCGTAACAAGGGCGCCTCGTTCGATTCCTGACTGATGAAACGGCGAGGCGAAGTGAATCAGCGCTCCGAGTCCGAGTCTAAAACCAAGAGTGTGAGTCATTAAATACGCATTACATCTTCGTTGTTGTTGTTTTCACATTGTCTCGGCTGGGATTTGTCTTGCGTTGGTCAGTGTCGCGTGTTTTTGTCACGGCTTCCTGTATACGGGCAATTAGGGGCTGTGACTGCGCTGCTCTTCCTAAAGCGATTACCAACACGTCACTCTTCGCTGTCCTTGCTCACTTTTGCATGATTGCCAGGCGAAATGGAGGTTTTGGAGGGAAAATAATGTGTAAAGAAGATGATCGACCAAACCTTCCTCAATTGCATATTTGAGGGCGCTTAAAGGGTGGTTTTGCAATAGCATTATTTTTTCGTTCTTATTAAAATCTTTCAGCAAATGATGCACAAAGATGAGTTGATTTAGTGCTCTGAAATCTTGACAATCAAGTACGATGTGCCCGTAGAACTTATGTTATGTGAGGATGATGAGGAACTGGGTCAGTATTCCACATACACTCGCAAGGAACAACACATGTTCTATGTACATGTCCCAACTATATAACTGATCTGTCAAACCATCTTTGCGGGACCTAGCCATAGTTTTTATCATTGTGAAAGCTAATTTATATCTGGAAGTAATAACAACCGATTTTATTTGTTTTCTATACATTTCTAAATGTGATAATACAGAATGCATAAAAACAACTGGACATTTTCGTAAGAAAGCAACTTTGCAAGTGGAACTGTGTACATTGAAGTGTTTATGTTCGGACTGATCGCGGTTCTGTTCCACTCTGATGTTTTGGAAATAATATTCCGATGGCGTGCTCTGAGATTGTTCCATCCATCATCTATCATGTTCATGGCTCTAGCCCTTCAGTAGCTGATAATCCACCCAACACACATTCGCATTAGTTGTTACAGTTGCAGCTAATTAACCATTAGTTTAGTCATTAAACATTATTAAGTGTTAATGTTATTGAATTATTATTAAGATTGCGATAGTAAATGAACTACTCTTGTATGCAAATGCGTTATCGTTATTGAAATTGCACCCATTATTTTAAAATAGACGTCACATATGAGCAAGCGTACAGACATGCTTGGCGTGCATCGCACACCCTGCTCAAGTACAGACAGACATGCTTGGCGTGCATCGCACACCCTGCTCAAGTACAGACAGACATGCTTGGCGTGCATCGCACACCCTGCTCAAGTACAGACAGACATGCTTGGCGTGCATCGCACACCCTGCTCAAGTACAGACAGACATGCTTGGCGTGCATCCCACACCCTGCTCAAGTACAGACAGACATGCTTGGCGTGCATCGCACACCCTGCTCAAGTACAGACAGACATGCTTGGCGTGCATCGCACACCCTGCTCAAGTACAGACAGACATGCTTGGCGTGCATCGCACACCCTGCTCAAGTACAGACATACATGCTTGGCGTGCATCGCACACCCTGCTCAAGTACAGACAGACATGCTTGGCGTGCATCGCACACCCTGCTCAAGTACAGACAGACATGCTTGGCGTGCATCCCACACCCTGCTCAAGTACAGACAGACTTGCTTGGCGTGCATCGCACACCTTGCTCTAGTACAGACAGACATGCTTGGCGTGCATCGCACACCCTGCTCAAGTACAGACAGACATGCTTGGCGTGCATCCCACACCCTGCTCAAGTACAGACAGACATGCTTGGCGTGCATCGCACACCCTGCTCAAGTACAGACAGACATGCTTGGCGTGCATCGCACACCCTGCTCAAGTACAGACAGACATGCTTGGCGTGCATCGCACACCCTGCTCAAGTACAGACAGACATGCTTGGCGTGCATCGCACACCCTGCTCAAGTACAGACAGACATGCTTGGCGTGCATCGCACACCCTGCTCAAGTACAGACAGACATGCTTGGCGTGCACCCCACACCCTGCTCAAGTACAGACAGACATGCTTGGCGTGCATATCACACCCTGCTCAAGTACAGACAGACATGCTTGGCGTGCATCGCACACCCTGCTCAAGTACAGACAGACATGATTGGCGTGCATCGCACACCCTGCTCAAGTACAGACAGACATGCTTGGCGTGCATCGCACACCCTGCTCAAGTACAGACAGACATGCTTGGCGTGCATCGCACACCCTGCTCAAGTACAGACAGACATGCTTGGCGTGCATCCCACACCCTGCTCAAGTACAGACAGACATGCTTGGCGTGCATCGCACACCCTGCTCAAGTACAGACAGACATGCTTGGCGTGCATCGCACACCCTGCTCAAGTACAGACAGACATGCTTGGCGTGCATCGCACACCCTGCTCAAGTACAGACAGACATGCTTGGCGTGCATCCCACACCCTGCTCAAGTACAGACAGACATGCTTGGCGTGCATCCCACACCCTGCTCAAGTACAGACAGACATGCTTGGCGTGCATCGCACACCCTGCTCAAGTACAGACAGACATGCTTGGCGTGCATCGCACACCCTGCTCAAGTACAGACAGACATGCTTGGCGTGCATCGCACACCCTGCTCAAGTACAGACAGACATGCTTGGCGTGCATCGCACACCCTGCTCAAGTACAGACAGACATGCTTGGCGTGCATCCCACACCCTGCTCAAGTACAGACAGACATGCTTGGCGTGCATCGCACACCCTGCTCAAGTACAGACAGACATGCTTGGCGTGCATCGCACACCCTGCTCAAGTACAGACAGACATGCTTGGCGTGCATCGCACACCCTGCTCAAGTACAGACAGACATGCTTGGCGTGCATCGCACACCCTGCTCAAGTACAGACAGACATGCTTGGCGTGCATCGCACACCCTGCTCAAGTACAGACAGACATGCTTGGCGTGCATCGCACACCCTGCTCAAGTACAGACAGACATGCTTGGCGTGCATCGCACACCCTGCTCAAGTACAGACAGACATGCTTGGCGTGCATCGCACACCCTGCTCAAGTACAGACAGACATGCTTGGCGTGCATCCCACACCCTGCTCAAGTACAGACAGACATGCTTGGCGTGCATCGCACACCCTGCTCAAGTACAGACAGACATGCTTGGCGTGCATCGCACACCCTGCTCAAGTACAGACAGACATGCTTGGCGTGCATCGCACCACTGCTCAAGTACAGACAGACATGCTTGGCGTGCATCCCACACCCTGCTCAAGTACAGACAGACATGCTTGGCGTGCATCGCACACCCTGCTCAAGTACAGACAGACATGCTTGGCGTGCATCCCACACCCTGCTCAAGTACAGACAGACATGCTTGGCGTGCATCCCACACCCTGCTCAAGTACAGACAGACTTGCTTGGCGTGCATCGCACACCTTGCTCTAGTACAGACAGACATGCTTGGCGTGCATCGCACCACTGCTCAAGTACAGACAGACATGCTTGGCGTGCATCGCACCCCTGCTCAAGTACAGACAGACATGCTTGGCGTGCATCGCACACCCTGCTCAAGTACAGACAGACATGCTTGGCGTGCATCGCACACCCTGCTCAAGTACAGACAGACTTGCTTGGCGTGCATCGCACACCCTGCTCTAGTACAGACAGACATGCTTGGCGTGCATCGCACACCCTGCTCAAGTACAGACAGACATGCTTGGCGTGCATCCCACACCCTGCTCAAGTACAGACAGACTTGCTTGGCGTGCATCGCACACCCTGCTCTAGTACAGACAGACATGCTTGGCGTGCATCGCACACCCTGCTCAAGTACAGACAGACATGCTTGGCGTGCATCGCACACCCTGCTCAAGTACAGACAGACTTGCTTGGCGTGCATCGCACACCCTGCTCAAGTACAGACAGACATGCTTGGCGTGCATCGCACACCCTGCTCAAGTACAGACAGACTTGCTTGGCGTGCATCGCACACCCTGCTCTAGTACAGACAGACATGCTTGGCGTGCATCGCACACCCTGCTCAAGTACAGACAGACATGCTTGGCGTGCATCCCACACCCTGCTCAAGTACAGACAGACATGCTTGGCGTGCATCCCACACCCTGCTCAAGTACAGACAGACATGCTTGGCGTGCATCGCACACCCTGCTCAAGTATCTTGCCAAGATCAGGGTAGCTCACCGATCCATCAGAAATGTTGCACATACCTCTGATTGGGTGAAAAAACTGTTTGCCCTATGAAATCAAGTTGAACTGTGAGACCGACATTTTTATGCTATGTGAAGTGATGATGAAAAATATTGGGTCTGAACAATGCCCGTGAAGCTCAGGAAGAAGTACGCATTGACGGACTGCTGTTGCCTTGGCCTTGACTGCATGAAGTGAACGAACTGCAAGTAACTGCCATTACTTTCTTCGCTCGCACTCGGCGTGTATGTAGCTGGCTGTGGCTGTGGACTAGAAAGACAACATGCATATGACCACGCCCTGCTGTGCTGTAATCCCATGCAAAGTTCGCCCCCAGGGCTCAGGACTCGTGGTCCAGTTTTTGTTTTATTAATTATTCATTGGTTGTGTTTCTCTCTCGGGGATCTATTGTCTGGCAGTTCGAAAGCTCAGGCATCAAACATGGATGAAGTTGGATCTCATGATGGATTGTTGTGCTGTGTCTTTGTAATTAGCTGGTTTGCTTCAAACAACTACTTATCCAAGTTCTAATCACAAGAACTTATTCCTAAGGGCTTTGTAAGCGTAAGTTTTATTATCTAGAAAGTTATCCTTCACTTAGAAAGAAGAACGAAAGAAATATGACAAGCAATTACTACATTAACTTTTATCAGGTTTGCGAATGAAATGAAGATGGGAACTTTGATTAAACTGCGTTTGTTGACTAGACATCAAGTTCAATAGGGTTTAAATCTAATGTTCAATCAGACTCAGGCCAAAATTCTAGCATTACATTTGACAGCAATAAAGTACTCTAAGGCCGGGTAGGACCAACTCTGGATTAAGTTAACTCTCGATGATTAGTGGAAATTAGTGAATCTTATTGGCTATGGAATTCGCGCCAACATGTTTCATTGGTTAACCCTCGAGAGTTAACTTAATCCAGAGTTGGTCCTACCCGGCCTAATAGGTTCTAGATTTGTACACGCACTCATTGATGACTGGCCGAGTGTTGTTGAGAAACCATGTGACCTTCTCTCCGCTTGATTCGCTGGAAGTGTGAGTGAGGAGTGAGGGCCACTTGACACCTGCGCACTGAGCTGTTTCCGCATGAGCAATGAACAATAGTCTGAGTGTGCAGCGGCGCGGCCACTAGCGGTGTGCAGCGGCTCGGCCACTAGCGGTGTGCAGCGGCGCGGCCACTAGCGGTGTGCAGCGGCGCGGTCACTAGCGGTGTGCAGCGGCGCGGCCACTAGCGGTGTGCAGCGGCGCGGTCACTAGCGGTGTGCAGCGGCGCGGCCACTGGCGGTGTGCAGCGGTCACTAGCGGTGTGCAGCGGCCACTAGCGGTGTGCGGCGGCGCGGCCACTAGCGGTGTGCAGCGGCGCGGCCACTAGCGGTGTGCAGCGGCGCGGTCACTAGCGGTGTGCAGCGGCGCGGCTACTGGCGGTGTGCAGCGGCCACTAGCGGTGTGCAGCGGCGCGGCCACTAGCGGTGTGCAGCGGCGCGGTCACTAGCGGTGTGCAGCGGCGCGGCCACTGGCGGTGTGCAGCGGCCACTAGCGGTGTGCAGCGGCCACTAGAGGTGTGCAGCGGCGCGGCCACTAGCGGTGTGCAGCGGCGCGGCCACTAGAGGTGTGCAGCGGCGCGGTCACTAGCGGTGTGCAGCGTCGCGGCCACTAGCGGTGTGCAGCGGCGCGGTCACTAGCGGTGTGCAGCGGCGCGGCCACTGGCGGTGTGCAGCGGCCACTAGCGGTGTGCAGCAGCCACTAGAGGTGTGCAGCGGCGCGGCCACTAGCGGTGTGCAGCGGCGCGGCCACTAGAGGTGTGCAGCGGCGCGGTCACTAGCGGTGTGCAGCGTCGCGGCCACTAGCGGTGTGCAGCGGCGCGGCCACTAGCGGTGTGCAGCGGCGCGGTCACTAGCGGTGTGCAGCGGCGCGGCCACTGGCGGTGTGCAGCGGCCACTAGCGGTGTGCAGCGGCGCGGCCACTAGCGTTGTGCAGCGGCGCGGCCACTAGCGGTGTGCAGCGGCGCGGTCACTAGCGGTGTGCAGCGGCGCGGCCACTAGCGGTGTGCAGCGGCTCGGCCACTAGCGGTGTGCAGCGGCGCGGTCACTAGCGGTGTGCAGCGGCGCGGTCACTAGCGGTGTGCAGCGTCGCGGCCACTAGTGGTGTGCAGCGGCGCGGCCACTGGTGGTGTGCAGCGGCCACTAGCGGTGTGCAGCGGCCACTAGAGGTGTGCAGCGGCGCGGCCACTAGCGGTGTGCAGCGGCGCGGCCTCTAGCGGTGTGCAGCGGCCACTAGAGGTGTGCAGCGGCGCGGTCACTAGCGGTGTGCAGCGTCGCGGCCACTAGCGGTGTGCGGCGGCGCGGCCACTAGCGGTGTGCAGCGGCCACTAGAGGTGTGCAGCGGCGCGGTCACTAGCGGTGTGCAGCGGCGCGGCCACTAGCAGGCTTCTTCACAGCTACATTCATCTAGTAGACCGTTTCACACATACAACTGCACTTTTTATTCATAGTTTGCACGAACTTAATTTGTTTGAGGTATATCAGCAATGCTAAAAATTGAAGTTTCTTCCAAGCCGGACATTTTGTTGGCACGTTGACGGGTCATTTTAACTTAAAATGGAGGTTTCAAATATTGTCAAAAAGCACAGAATCATGCTATTCTGAATTGTGCCATCAAGATGGTCGCCAACAATGAGATGGTGTCACATGCAAACTATGAAACGTCGAAATAAACCAGTAAAATCTTCAAAGCTCAGTGAATCATCCAGAAACGTGTAAATTTAAAACGTTAATAGAATAAATTATTGGACTGATACACGATATAGTGCAGTTTTACAAAGAAAGCTATAGGTGGCAAAGAACACATTAATACAATGTTGAAAATATCAGCATATCTTTTTCTGTATGGTTGCAAAGCCGGTCTGCTCTCTGCAAATTTGCGCATAATTTCCCCGAACTCTAGATGTGACTCCTAGAGTAAGGAGCCACGAGAATTATGTTTCATGCTTATTTGTAATCGTTGACGTTACCTGAGAGGAAAACACTGTTGAGTGAAATAGTCATTCAATAGGATTACAATTTAGAGTGAGGTTAGTCCACTGGCCTGATGGCTTTAAAAGTACTTTAATACACTTACCTTTATAACTTCGGAAAGACAATAAGTATTATTATAATGTCTTTTCAGTCGCTATTCGTATTCTGTAAACATTTGTTTGAATTGTAGGCCAGACGATCGCCATTATTTGGACAAGATATGTAAACAAGGAAGAAAAGTAGATAATATTAGCATCTTAAAATGTAACTATTTTAGTTGTGGTGCACCATTTTGACCGGCATGAGCTAGGTATTCGATGAACACTTGTTGGAATCAAGCAAATCTCATTCTCAAGGTCACACGCTGATAGTTCAAGAAGTACTCGTGTTTTTCACAGTAATTATCTCGACTTGACGGGTGATATTTCCTAGTTTGATAGCGAATTACAAACAACAGATATCAAGAGATTTCAATGTCATTGACTCCAGTACATTGTGTTGTGCAAAACACGGGCATTTAGTTACTACACGGGTTATTGCACAACATTATGCTTCAAAGTAAATTCACATTATATAAAATTTAAACATTTTTAAAGTTGACATTGAATTGAGTATAATAATATGGTATAGTTGAACAAAATATGTAAAAAATTATTATAATCAAATAATAATAATAATATAATAATAATTATAATTATAATTATTATAATATTATTATTTTCGTTTTATTCACAGTAAGTATGTTCATTTACAAAACTAACTGGTAGGTATTACATTGTTAATCCAAAAATAATCCATATTTTTTAGGAAATAACATACATATTTAAATAGGAGGTCATGTTAATACTCGTCTTAGTATATGAGATGTTCCAAGGACAGCGATCTTCTGCACTTCTTTCCAACATGGATTTCCTGGAATGGTCTTCACATAATCTTTGGAATTAGTTGTTACTGTGCGGTTTGTTGCAACGTCATCATCCCTTGGCAGGAACCAGAGATGGGCAAAGATACTTGAAAAAAGTATCTAGATGGAAGATACAAGATAGTCTTAACTTCAGTATCTAAGATACAAGATAAAAGATGTTTTAGAAAATGAGAAAAGATAGAAGATAAAAGATCGTTAATTAATGAAAGATACAAGATACAAGATAAAAGATACTTTGATTTTTTTTTTTATGAATTAATCGTTGATTTTGAATTAGCAAAATTATAGAAAATCAGTGCCGACTGTAATTATTATATGATTTTCCTTAACATAAATAGTTCTAAATTCAGCACTGAAAAGTAGTATCAAAAAATGGGCCAAGTAAAAGTTAATTTTAAAATCCAAAATATACTTGGCGTATCGTTTTTTACGGCATAGGGAGATTTTATGGAGATTTTATGGGAGAGGGTAGGGAGATTTTAGTAGAATAGTAGAATAGTAGATCATAACCGGTGGATAAGGGCAAATAATAAGACGTTTGTTACGAATACCATCAATCGCCAAAAACTGTAGACCTACCTATATAAAAATAATTTTTAACAATTTTATGATCGAATGAAACCTGACACCGAAGGGTCTGGTTTTGCAAGTTGCTTGTTTTAGAAATCATCTCCTGTCAATTGTGTTTACAATTGCATTCAAGTCAATAATGGACTTCAGATAATATTTACCTTTTACACAGAAATCAAATAGGGTAAAGTAGTAGTGTGACACTGTGTGACATTTTACTAGGAAAACGCTCAGTGTAACGCGTTGATGAGCGAGCACGGGTACGTGCAAATTCTCGAACCGGAAATGCGTACACAACGCACAGAAAACATATACATCCATATTGAATTGATTATGATATCAACTTAAAAGTATATGCTTTTCATCGAAACTTTAAAATAGCATATAAGCACCTGGTTATAAAGCAAATCAGAATCAATTTTCAATTGGCACTGGAAAACATTCATTTCGATACTTCATTACTGATAGATATTAAAAATGTAAATAACTTCATACGTTCTTAACTGATTGGGATGAAATTTTGTAAAATAAGAGACAATATTGGTCTTAATGATCATGCAAAATATGAGTTTGATCAGAATTATCGAAGACCGTTTTCATTTTTCAGCGTATCAGGAGATATTTATTTAAATTTTAACCAATGAATGGATTTCAAAAAAAAAAATGGTATGCAAACAGAGAAGGTTGGTTTTACATGTGTACAACATTTCAGCTCGATCAAAGAAAAACTCTGACCTGTATAGCCAAAATATGAGTTTGATCAGATTTATCGAAGACCAGTTTCATTTTTCAACCTACCATCAGGAGATGTTTATTTAAATTTTAACCAATCAATTTTTTTCAAAAAAATTAGGGGTCAGCAAACAGAAAAGGTTGTCTCCACATGTGTGCAAAATTTCAGCTCGATCGAAGAAAAACTCTGACCTGTATAGCGTCAGTAAACGGAAAAAAAACAGGCCCGTGCCAAATGAGCCAAAAGGAGACGCTCGCTTCGCTCGCTCAATAAATAGAAAATAAAAAAAGTATCTTCTATCTTTTTGGAGAAAAAAGATGGAAGATACTAACAAAAATAGTATCTAGATGGAAGATAAAAGATAGTCACCACAAATGTATCTAGATAGAAGATAGAAGATACTATCTTCTATCTTAAGATAGGGTCGTTCCAAAAGAAACCACCCAAAATAAAAACATTTTTGTTTCTGACTTTCTGCGATTTCCATGAAATTTAGCACATTCAATCGTACCATACTTCCATCTAAGATAGTGCCCATCTCTGGCAGGAACAAGGGAGAAGGAAGGGGTTTGTCCCGAGGGAATGTGATGTCTGCTCAGAGGGTTGACATTGGCAGAGTTCAATGCCTCTAGCAGGTGAGGTGGCAGGAACAAGGGAGAAGGAAGGGGTTTGTCCCGAGGGAATGTGATGTCTGCTCAGAGGGTTGACATTGGGAGAGTTCAATGCCTCTAGCAGGTGAGGTGGCAGGAACAAGGGAGAAGGAAGAGGTTTGTCCCGAGGGAATTTGATGTCTGCTCAGAGGGTTGACATTGGGAGAGTTCAATGACTCTAGCAGGTGAGGTGGCAGGAACAAGGGAGAAGGAAGAGGTTTGTCCCGAGGGAATGTGATGTCTGCTCATAGGGTTGACATTGGGAGAGTTCAATGCCTCTAGCAGGTGAGGTGGCAGGAACAAGGGAGAAGGAAGGGGTTTGTCCCGAGGGAATGTGATGTCTGCTCAGAGGGTTGACATTGGGAGAGTTCAATGCCTCTAGCAGGTGAGGTGGCAGGAACAAGGGAGAAGGAAGGGGTTTGTCCCGAGGGAATGTGATGTCTGCTCAGAGGGTTGACATTGGGAGAGTTCAATGCCTCTAGCAGGTGAGGTGGCAGGAACAAGGGAGAAGGAAGGGGTTTGTCCCGAGGGAATGTGATGTCTGGTCAGAGGGTTGACATTGGGAGAGTTCAATGCCTCTAGCAGGTGAGGTGGCAGGAACAAGGGAGAAGGAAGGGGTTTGTCCCGAGGGAATGTGATGTCTGCTCAGAGGGTTGACATTGGGAGAGTTCAATGCCTCTAGCAGGTGAGGTGGCAGGAACAAGGGAGAAGGAAGGGGTTTGTCCCGAGGGAATGTGATGTCTGCTCAGAGGGTTGACATTGGGAGAGTTCAATGCCTCTAGCAGGTGAGGTGGCAGGAACAAGGGAGGAGGAAGGGGTTTGTCCCGAGGGAATGTGATGTCTGCTCAGAGGGTTGACATTGGGAGAGTTCAATGCCTCTAGCAGGTGAGGTGGCAGGAACAAGGGAGAAGGAAGGGGTTTGTCCCGAGGGAATGTGATGTCTGCTCAGAGGGTTGACATTGGGATAGTTCAATGCCTCTAGCAGGTGAGGTGGCAGGAACAAGGGAGGAGGAAGGGGTTTGTCCCGAGGGAATGTGATGTCTGGTCAGAGGGTTGACATTGGGAGAGTTCAATGCCTCTAGCAGGTGAGGTGGCAGGAACAAGGGAGAAGGAAGAGGTTTGTCCCGAGGGAATGTGATGTCTGCTCATAGGGTTGACATTGGGAGAGTTCAATGCCTCTAGCAGGTGAGGTGGCAGGAACAAGGGAGAAGGAAGGGGTTTGTCCCGAGGGAATGTGATGTCTGGTCAGAGGGTTGACATTGGGAGAGTTCAATGCCTCTAGCAGGTGAGGTGGCAGGAACAAGGGAGAAGGAAGGGGTTTGTCCCGAGGGAATGTGATGTCTGCTCAGAGGGTTGACATTGGGAGAGTTCAATGCCTCTAGCAGGTGAGGTGGCAGGAACAAGGGAGAAGGAAGGGGTTTGTCCCGAGGGAATGTGATGTCTGGTCAGAGGGTTGACATTGGGAGAGTTCAATGCCTCTAGCAGGTGAGGTGGCAGGAACAAGGGAGAAGGAAGGGGTTTGTCCCGAGGGAATGTGATGTCTGCTCAGAGGGTTGACATTGGGAGAGTTCAATGCCTCTAGCAGGTGAGGTGGCAGGAACAAGGGAGAAGGAAGGGGTTTGTCCCGAGGGAATGTGATGTCTGGTCAGAGGGTTGACATTGGGAGAGTTCAATGCCTCTAGCAGGTGAGGTGGCAGGAACAAGGGAGAAGGAAGGGGTTTGTCCCGAGGGAATGTGATGACAACAGCTGTCTGGTCAGAAGTCTGCTGCCACCTGGCGGCACCACGGCAAGACACCGCAGTGAAACACTGATTTTGTTTGAACAGAAACGCGTTACTTGAAAAGTAAAGCTAAATAATTACGTACAGCTTACAAAATAATTGTTGTATTATAGGATTTTTTTTATTTATTTCCACTTGATACTTGATGTTCTTAATTTTAAATTGATGTTCTCATTGTCCAAAGTGGCAATTATTTTGTAATGACAGCGTTTTATTATTACTAATGAAAGTTATTCTCCAAGTTACTCTGTGTGATATCACAATATCGTGACAATTGTTATTTAGGTTTGAAAGGGATAATGAAATGCATATTGGAATGTGATAACGTATTTGCTAAGAATAACGTGATGATGAAGATGGGCTTTTCTTCTGAATGCCGCAGCATCTGTCTACCTGTGTGGATCTCCGAGGATGTCCTGGCTGGTTCCCACACACGCAGGTAGTTCACACACAGGGCGCAGCTGTTTACCTGCGCCAGATGGTCCATGCTCCAGCCTCCATCCATCTGGCGCACCCTCGTGACGCACAATCTGACACTAAATCCTCGCGGATGCAAAATAATGCTCCATTGAAGATCGCTTCTTTGTGACTGAATGTCTTGAACCGTGGTTTTTTACCCGCCTCCTCTGGATTTGATTTCATCGCGAAGAAGAATTACTTTGAGATCTATTCCTGTCAGTGAGAATATCGTCAAGAGAACACGAAGCATCTTTTGAATCCAGACTACTTTTACATAATAAAACAACTTGCTTCAACCGAGATTCTTCACGTATAATGTTGAAATAGTATTTTCACTTCTAGTTCATGCGTTTATGTTTTGGTATTGCATTTTAATTGAAAACATTGATCCGTGTTTTCTGGCTTTATCAACCAATTAGAATCTAGCAGGTTTTTAGTATTTTGAATAAAACTAACTTTCCACTTCACAAAGAGAGAGAGAGATGTCGCGTCGCTAGTCCTGGAAAACGTGAGAGTGTGTGAGGAAAAAGAGCAGTGATAAAACTGTTATCAACCAGTAATAATGCAGCACGTTTAAATTCTATTGGCTGATACAGATTTTATCCACGCACTTGTCACGTATTTCAGGAATTTCCAGGGATACTTTCATGTAAATGTCGTCGCGTCGAAGCTTCTTCTCACCTGAGAATACCGTGAATATCATTGAGGTTGTCACGTGAGAGCTGGTTGTGATAACTGCGAGGTTGTCACGTGAGAGCTGGTTGTGATAACTGCGAGGTTGTCACGTGAGAGCTGGTTGTGATAACTGCGAGGTTGTCACGTGAGAGCTGGTTGTGATAACTGCGAGGTTGTCACGTGAGAGCTGGTTGTGATAACTGCGAGGTTGTCACGTGAGAGCTGGTTGTGATAACTGCGAGGTTGTCACGTGAGAGCTGGTTGTGATAACTGCGAGGTTGTCACGTGAGAGCTGGTTGTGATAACTGTGAGGTTGTCACGTGAGAGCTGGTTGTGATAACTGCGAGGTTGTCACGTGAGAGCTGGTTGTGATAACTGCGAGGTTGTCACGTGAGAGCTGGTTGTGATAACTGCGAGGTTGTCACGTGAGAGCTGGTTGTGATAACTGCGAGGTTGTCACGTGAGAGCTGGTTGTGATAACTGCGAGGTTGTCACGTGAGAGTTGGGTGTGATAACTGCGAGGTTGTCACGTGAGAGCTGGTTGTGATAACTGCGAGGTTGTCACGTGAGAGCTGGTTGTGATAACTGCGAGGTTGTCACGTGAGAGCTGGTTGTGATAACTGCGAGGTTGTCACGTGAGAGTTGGGTGTGATAACTGCGAGGTTGTCACGTGAGAGCTGGTTGTGATAACTGCGAGGTTGTCACGTGAGAGCTGGTTGTGATAACTGCGAGGTTGTCACGTGAGAGCTGGTTGTGATAACTGCGAGGTTGTCACGTGAGAGCTGGTTGTGATAACTGCGAGGTTGTCACGTGAGAGCTGGTTGTGATAACTGCGAGGTTGTCACGTGAGAGTTGGGTGTGATAACTGCGAGGTTGTCACGTGAGAGCTGGTTGTGATAACTGCGAGGTTGTCACGTGAGAGTTGGGTGTGATAACTGCGAGGTTGTCACGTGAGAGCTGGTTGTGATAACTGCGAGTTTGTCACGTGAGAGCTGGTTGTGATAACTGCGAGGTTGTCACGTGAGAGCTGGTTGTGATAACTGCGAGGTTGTCACGTGAGAGCTGGTTGTGATAACTGCGAGGTTGTCACGTGAGAGCTGGTTGTGATAACTGCGAGGTTGTCACGTGAGAGTTGGGTGTGATAACTGCGAGATTGTCACGTGAGAGCTGGTTGTGATAACTGCGAGGTTGTCACGTGAGAGCTGGTTGTGATAACTGCGAGGTTGTCACGTTAGAGCTGGTTGTGATAACTGCGAGGTTGTCACGTGAGAGCTGGTTGTGATAACTGCGAGGTTGTCACGTGAGAGCTGGTTGTGATAACTGCGAGGTTGTCACGTGAGAGCTGGTTGTGATAACTGCGAGGTTGTCACGTGAGAGCTGGTTGTGATAACTGCGAGGTTGTCACGTGAGAGCTGGTTGTGATTATTGCGAGGTTGTCACGTGAGAGCTGGTTGTGATAACTGCGAGGTTGTCACGTGAGAGCTGGTTGTAATAACTGCGAGGTTGTCACGTGAGAGCTGGTTGTGATAACTGCGAGGTTGTCACGTGAGAGCTGGTTGTGATTATTGCGAGGTTGTCACGTGAGAGCTGGTTGTGATAACTGCGAGGTTGTCACGTGAGAGCTGGTTGTAATAACTGCGAGGTTGTCACGTGAGAGCTGGTTGTGATAACTGCGAGGTTGTCACGTGAGAGCTGGTTGTGATAACTGCGAGGTTGTCACGTGAGAGCTGGGTGTGATAACTGCGAGGTTGTCACGTGAGAGCTGGTTGTAATAACTGCGAGGTTGTCACGTGTAGGCTGGTTGTGATAACTGCGAGGTTGTCACGTGAGAGCTGGTTGTGATAACTGCGAGGTTGTCACGTGTAGGCTGGTTGTGATAACTGCGAGGTTGTCACGTGTAGGCTGGTTGTGATAACTGCGCGGTTGTCACGTGAGAGCTGGTTGTAATAACTGCGAGGTTGTCACGTGTAGGCTGGTTGTGATAACTGCGAGTGGCTGGTGGAAAGTGAGACTGGGGTCCGAAGCAGTGTTATTCTTCTGGAGCGTTATGTAAACGCATCACTAGCATCTCCAGCAGGCTTCAGACACAACAATGCATATTGCATATTAAAACCCATGCAGTATGACGTCATCTGAAGACTTCCAGCATCTTTCATCTGAAGATGAGAGTTGGATTCAAACTCAATGCGAAGATGCAATCAACGCGTTGCGAACAGATTTCATTCTACTGGCTGGATTTGCAAAAAAGTATTTAAAACCACTATGTAAATAAAAGATAATATGGAATATCAAAAGTAAAAAGTCGTTTCATACCATTCTTTTTAATTTCTTACATGCAAATTCTAGGCCGATTTTTTTGTTTAAACTTTTTCGAAACATTGAATGGTGATTTTTTTACTTGCATTTTTTCGAATTTCCCCCAAAAATCCTAGTTTCTGAAGAGTGGTGCTTGAAGTTGGGGTAACTTTGTCTGCACCTGATTCTGTTGTCTGCCGAGTGCCCTTGCGCATGCTCAATGACATCTCGACTTTCACGTCTGTGCCACAGCCTCAATAATGTTCAGAGCAAGGGAAAGGCGCAGAGCAGATTCTATTGATACAGCGATTATCACAATCATTTTCATCAACTCTGCGGTTATTGTGAATTAGGTTTAAAAATGCTCTGATTACAGAAGAAAGAATTGCGTTGTTTTAGGCCTGCAGTGCTTCTGTCTGCTTGATAGCATGTAATCTACTGTCTTTATCTCGTAATGTTTTGCTGCATTTACGTGATTTGCCAATTCAGAAAGCCACGGTTAGCTCGGCACAAAAACCCAACCGTAACACAATTACCACTATCCCGGTCAACATTACAAAATATTGTCAGGATTCAACGAATTCCGCGAACTTTTACAGTAATGATTTATGAACTTTTTGACGCGTTTTTTTTTGTAAATTTCTGAAGTTTGTTTTGTCAGCTCTGGGACTTTGTGTCGATTCATTTCTTGTTCTTGGCTGACTGAGCAGGTTCTTTCTGCTGATTAGCCAATTCTCTCACTCATGTTCACGCCAGAGCGCCGCAGACCATGGGAAACATCGTCAATCCGCCTCACCTGTGTTGTGAGTTAATAACAGTACATTTTATGCACGTCTTCCGATAATGTAATGCATGGAAATTACAGTCTTTTACAGACGAACCGTAGGTACGTGTTTGTTAGAAGGTGTCATTTATTCTGGCGGGGGTGGGGAGGCGGGCACGATTTAGATCACTTGTATTTTGTTTTATTGCACTATTACAAGGCTAGTGATGTAAGGTTGTGATTTGACGAATGAAATTCCTTTTCGTTGGCGGCGCGCCAAGTTCGAGCAGATTGTGACGTCATCTCTGGTTAAATGGCGCCAATAAGATAATTCCGAGTTTGCGAGAGATTTGTGTCATCAATCTTGCGGCGACGCTAATTGCGTCTTGTAATTGTCTGTGAGGGAAGCGCCATGTCACTGGTGATGCATAATGAACTGCACTTGGATTCTATTGTTCGGCCAGAACTTGGAAGATGTGAGAATATTCCCGCTCTTATGCCATTCTCTTAGTGTTAAAAGACCACACGTATTCCAAAGTACTCCTGTATTCCTCCTGTACTCCTTAAGTACTCCTGTAAGACCAAAGTATTCCTGTGTGAATCTAATGCCAAGCCTGTCAAGCAGAAAAGGCCAATGGACAGCTGACGTCCAAGTCTTGTTGCTGATAAGTGATAACATTGCTGTGTAAGTCAGAGTCCAGCTTGTCGTCACAATCCGATCCCTTCTGAAGTAGATATGTCAATGCGAGATTTCACATTCAAATTTAGTTCGAATCCGTGTGTACGTATGTAGGCATTTCTTTACTTTTGGCTAATTTGTAACTGAAAATCACGAAATCTCTGATGAATTTCCTCTGAATTACATGTCGTTGTGAATACGAAGTCTTCAAACTGCGGCTTGTACGTTGCAATCCCTCCCGCAAGTGAACCACATTTGCCTGACTTCTCGTCCCGTAGCGGACAAAACTAAATCACTCCTGGTTTTATTTCACGTTCGTTTCCTCGACGAATCTCAAAGTACTTCTTGGCGATGAAACTCCGTCAACTTGCTTTGCTTCTTCTTCGCGTATCATTGCTCTTCTTCATGGGAACTCAATACTCATGTTCGACCATTTCATTGCACAGATACAGAAGTACGACATCAAGTGACAACAATAAGAAATGTACTGTATTTTCTAGTTTTGACAAGAATAATAGCGGCACACAAGTCCATTATATTACATGTCTTGTAAGTCACTGTGTTGAACATTTCAAAGTTTGATCAAGATTTAAATAATATTTGTAGCCAAGGTATATTGTATCAATTATTGAATGAACTCCAAAACAACGTCCAGTCAGTCAGCTTGACCGCCAACATTCAGTGCGCGTTTTCACAATATCTGTGAGGTGGGGCTGTAAATATCTCGCTGCGAGATTCATAGCGCTGATATTAGCATGTTGTAGACGCAATGGACCTAATTAGCTGCGTGCGCCGGGATATCTTGGGGTGGGAATACCAAGCTAACGTGGCTGTGACACACAGAGGTATACACGGCGTGACAGCTGGATGTCTGAGCACATGTAGCGTGAGGTGAGGAGGACGTGGCGTGTAACTATTCCAGCTTTTCCCATGGCACTACGGGGAAGTAAGTGATGTTTCTGTCTGCTTGTGTCTGGAATCGAACCTGATGTTACTTGGCTCGTTTATTCATGTTCACAGCTGGGTACTCTCAGACTTATAAAATGTAGCAATTGCGGAGCTGACGTCAAATAATATGATCATTCACTTGCAATGCTCCCTCGTGTTTCCTGTTGTCTTGCGTATTGTATTAATGTGTGTGTTTTCTGTGTGTTTTAGGTAAGTGTCCGAGGGACTTGACTGCTTGCTAGCCTCGTGACGCCGCCATCTTGAGTGAGTGTCACATGCAGCTCGGGGTTCCGTACTTGTCCGAGCATTTTATTCAAATCATAGATTGTGATGGTAAAATACTTCAAACATTCCTAGACCTATGATCATTTTTAATAGAAGAACTTTTGTGACGATTACAATTTTGGTGTGTGGCCCATTTTATGGCACCATCCACCAGCATCTCTTGACAAATTGACTATTCAATTTTTTTTGAGTTGCTCTTGAATTTTCAAAATTTTGTGTCAAATTTCAGGCCACTTGGAACAGTAGTTTGAAAAATGTTCTTTGCATAATTATTTTGTAGAATATTCTCGGGCTTCATCAGGCCGATTCAGACGACCGTTCCAAAATGTAAACTTGTCAAGTTTGCCAAGTTCCGAATCGCCGTTTGAAATGCCGTTGTGCACTCAGAAAACAATTGAAATGCAGGAGTGAGTTTGCTACTTTGTACTTGCAACGTGGCTCTGCCTAGACCGGTTCGGAACTTGAATCTTGTCGACTACTGAAGGATACAAGACAAGTAGCGCCAGCCAGACAATGTGAAGGGCCTATTGAGTATTGATTGGACTGATCGATATGTTGCGACGTTCCCCTCATCTCGCATCTCGCTCCGATCAATGAGACACTCAAATCTCAACCCAATATCACGGCAAGTCCGCGTTGTTCAGGAAGTTAGCTTCAGCTTCGAGATTCCACTGTGAAAACAAGGAGCTTAATAGAGCGTGCATCAGTAACAGCGCAAGTGCATTTTAGGTCTCATTTTACCTGCGAAACAACCCCTAAACACCTACAAACAACCCCTAAATTGTGAGTTAAAATAGCTATTATTTGCACTATCAATCAATCAATACTATCAATATAGATTTTTTTACTGATATCAACAAGCCTGCATTTTACTGTATAATTGAGACCAGCAAAACCACATCTTAGTGATATCAGCACAGATTCTGTTGATATCGGTATAGATTTTTAATGATGCCTGTATATTATTTTGATGATATCACTAGACATAGTTTAATGATTATACAGTACAAAATTTTAGTAATATCAGCACAGATTTTGGTGACATCAGTATAGATTTCTAATGATTATTTTGATGATAACAGCAAAGATTTTATTCTACCAGCATCATTTTGATTTTATAGTTATTATGTGACATTATGTGGGCAGGGCCCTGATGCGTCTCACAGAAGAAAAGAGAATGCGTTAACAGACCATAACGTGACAGTCGACCACTTTCTGCAGCATTCTCTGTTACAGCTGGGAAACGCAATCAACAAGATATTTAGAATTAAATGAAAAAGTATATTTATACCGATCGTACATTACATGTTAATAAATTGTCACACTAAATAAAATAGGGAACTCTCTCTAGTTGTAGAATGTTAGCTGTTGATATTTCAACATTGATATGCTAGTTGATATTTCAATGCGAGAGTTATGAATGAAAATGTCGGACTACAAAAGTAAAAAAAATGTTTCTATTGATTATTTTGAGTCAATTTTTTTATTAAAATAAAAAAATAAAGAGAGTTGCCTACTGGGTATGTCCATCAAAATGTGGAATGAAATTTAAACTATTCATTACATTATGGACTATTTTTTTTATAACAGTTTAAGCAAGAGATTATTGATGCCTTATTTATTCAGATTTTACTTACTAAAGTTAGAGAAAGATTACAAAACAAAATCAAAAGCTAAATTCTTAAAATGCTCGATGTCACTTAGACCTTCTTTAAATACTACCTGAACTTTGTTGGCCGCTGCAATAGGCCTACAAATAGTTACTATTTTTTCACTGATATATGTTCGAACATATTTTCCTCGGCTTCGGATGGGCGAGGATTCTCCTCCCTGATCTGCAAAAAATATTTTTGGTTAATTTTCTAGTCAGAATACATCTGTGCATGTTTATTAATATAATTTTTCTACACTAGGAAAACGCTCAGTTGTGTAACGCGTTGATGAGCGAGCACAGATACGTGCAACATCTTCAGCCAATACACATAGTCTGTACGACACAATACGATTTACTTTGCAATTTACTACAAGCGCTCGGCTGTTGGAGCAAATTGAGAGCAATTCGAGCGATTTAGCTGCTTTTTGTTGACACTTTTTGCGATACGATTGGAGACGAAATGGGTAGACCAAATTATTTGAAATTTTAATCGTGATTAGATAAAAGACAAACTTAAGGTTATCCCTTGGTACATTTTTTATTTTTTGTTAAGTTAATTAGTAATAATTAGTGGATTTTGGGTGAAAAATTAGCTATTTTCTTGTCTCCCTGGGCGCCGTATAAAATTAAATTTCAAAAATGTGCCAAGGGATAACCCTAAGTTTGTCTTTCATCTAATCATGATTAAAATATGAGATACATTGGTTTACGGGTTTGGTCTCCAATCGTATTGCAAATTTCATAGTTTTGAGCGGTTTTGTTGAATAACCGGCGCCTAATTAACGATGCAATAAGCAAAAATGAAAAAGTGCTCCTATAATATGCAATCAGACTGATCATGTGAACATCCTGTAAAAGTTACACTCACTTATGAAACAATTTTTCTCCATTTTCTAAAACGGCCGAGCGCTAGTATCACCATAAGTGGGTGAAATATTGATAGGATGTTCACATGATCAGTATGATTGTATTTTGTAGCACTTTTTTATTTTTGTTTCGTGCCTTGTAAATAGGAGCCGGTTATTCAACCACTCAAAACTTTGAAATTTCAGATACATTTTGAGACCAGACTCATGAACAAAATGATCTCAAATTTTAATCATCATTAGATAAAGGACAAACTTAGGGTTATCACTTGGCACATTTTAAAATTAAATTTTATGCGGCACCCAGGGAGACAAGAAAATAGCTAATTTTTCACCAATAATCAATTATTACTAATAAAAGAAGCAAAAAATTAAAAATGTACCAAGGGATAACCCTTAGTTTCTCTTTGATCTATTCATGATTACAATTTCAAATCCTTTCGTCAACTCATTTCGTCTCCAATCGTATCGCAAAAAGTGTCTACAAAAAGCAGTAAAATCGCTCGCGCTTGCAGCACCTTAAAGAACAGATCCATGTGGCGTGACAAAGGAACTTTTCCAAACATCTCTTTGAAAACTCTTGTACGATTTGAGACAATGTAGGTCGCTAGATTTGAAAACTCTTGTACGATTTGAGACAATGTAGGTCGCTAGATTTGAAAACTCTTGTACGATTTGAGACAATGTAGGTCGCTAGATTTGAAAACTCTTGTACGATTTGAGACAATGTAGGTCGCTAGATTTGAAAACTCTTGTACGATTTGAGACAATGTAGGTCGCTAGATTTGAAAACTCTTGTACGATTTGAGACAATGTAGGTCGCTAGATTTGAAAACTCTTGTACGATTTGAGACAATGTAGGTCGCTAGATTTGAAAACTCTTGTACGATTTGAGACAATGTAGGTCGCTAGATTTGAAAACTCTTGTACGATTTGAGACAATGTAGGTCGCTAGATTTGAAAACTCTTGTACGATTTGAGACAATGTAGGTCGCTAGATTTGAAAACTCTTGTACGATTTGAGACAATGTAGGTCGCTAGATTTGAAAACTCTTGTACGATTTGAGACAATGTAGGTCGCTAGATTTGAAAACTCTTGTACGATTTGAGACAATGTAGGTCGCTAGATTTGAAAACTATTCAAAATTGATCTGACCAACCAATCGAAAGATAATTTTTGTGAAATTTAATCCAATCAGCGGATTTAAAAATAGGTTATGTAACGCCCAGAGATGGTCCTTACATGGGTGCAAATTTCAGCTCGATCGAAGAAAAACTGTGACCTGTATACCGGCAGTAACAGAAAAAAAACTAAAAAAACAGAGGTCATAAACGAGCCAAAAGGAGTCGCTCGCTCAATTTACAGCATATTAAACGAACAATGACCCAATAAATAACTACCCATTTTCTGCGTTTCAATGCAACTTTGAAAGCCATCTACTCTGGGGTACACAGAACCGATCATTTGCAACATTTTGTAGATTTAATTGCTATAACACATGCTAAATACCGGGTGGCGCAACCCCCCCCCCCCCCCCCCCCCCCTGATTGAGAGGTCACTATATCGAAACTATTATAGATAGGATTCTGAAATTTGTACACATGTTAGAAAACATACCAAAATTTTATATGTGCAAGTTTCAAAGACATTACTATTGTAGGAAAAACGTTACAGCTGTTCAAATTTGGTTATCAAAAAATTGATTAAACGGAGCTCAAATAGCGCGCGTCGAGAAAACTTCCAATGGCCGGGACGAAACTACGTACGATATCAAGCTGAAAATTTCAAATATATTCAAAATAGATCAAGATCGATTGTGTAAAAATTTCAATCAATTTGAATTAATGGAACGAAAATTATCGAATCTTGAAGTCGAGCGCGAAAACAGAATAGTGGGAAAAGAATCACTTTAATAACGAGTGTAATAAAAGTTTAGAAATAATCTTCATTTTCTGATTTTACTGAAAAATTTACTCAAATTTACTGAAATTTTTACACAATCGATCTTAATATATTTTCAATATATTTTGAAATTTTCAGCTTGATATCGCAAGCAGTTTTGAAGAAACAGCGTCCCGGCCATTGGAAGTTTTCTCGACGCGCGCTATTTGAGTTCCGTATAATAAATTTTTTGACAACCAAATTTGAACAGCCGTAACTTTTTTTCTACAATAGTAATGTTTTTGATAAATTTTGGTATGTTTTCTAATATGTGTACAAATTTCAGAATCCTATCTATAATGGTTTCGATATAGTGATATCTCAATCAGGAGGATTTTTTTGCGCCACCCGGTAGCGTCTTTCCATACCCTAATCGAGCCCAACTCGATGAATTTTACATTTTTTGAATTTTACGCGCATTTAAAGCCGAATCTATTCGGTATAACCAAACATTCTTACACTCCCATTCATAATGAAGCAGCTAAGTGAGGTGTCTCCGCAATATTGGAGGTTTTACTCTCGTAATTGTTGACAGTTTGAAAGTAAAGAACATTGTTCGGAAAGAGATTTAAACACTTCATAAGGAGATACAAATTTCTGGATAACAAAATTCGGACACGAGACAAAAGTGTATTTGATTATAAGCAAGGCGAAACAAAATGAGCAGAAGAGGTTGGCTTTAATCAATAATTATAATAATCATGAAAATTAAATTAAGACCAATATTTCAGGTCAACACCATAGGTCTACACTACTTTGGGACTTCGCATTAATACCAACGAATGTTTTTGATCAGAATAGATTCTCTGATATTGTCAGCTAGGTTTATTGTAGGTCCAATATACCAATTTAAGATGGTTGTTAATAAGTGTTTTTGTGTTACAAAACAGGTACCAGGTGTTTAGGTGCTTGGGTAACTATACCTAAGGTACTAAGAATTTACAGTAGGAAATCACTAGAAGGACGACACAAAATAATTTGAATTGATAGAAAATATTTTGTTCAGTTCTTTAGTCTCTAAACAGTTGTATTGAGTTGGGCTCGATTAGGGTATGGAAAGACGCCACCCGGTATATCCATTTCTCCATGAAATCAATGGATCGATCATGCTCATGATCTTGCTCATGATCATCGACATTGTGTCGACTACAATGTCTAGTGGAATGTGTTGTTTGGAGTTGGCCGGCCTGCTGTTGTCGACTACAATGTCTAGTGGAATGTGTTGTTTGGAGTTGGCCGGCCTGCTGGTGTCGACTACAATGTCTAGTGGAATGTGTTGTTTGGAGTTGGCCGGCCTGCTGGTGTCGACTACAATGTCTAGTGGAATGTGTTGTTTGGAGTTGGCCGGCCTGCTGTTGTCGACTACAATGTCTAGTGGAATGTGTTGTTTGGAGTTGGCCGGCCTGCTGGTGTCGACTACAATGTCTAGTGGAATGTGTTGTTTGGAGTTGGCCGGCCTGCTGGTGTCGACTACAATGTCTAGTGGAATGTGTTGTTTGGAGTTGGCCGGCCTGCTGGTGTCGACTACAATGTCTAGTGGAATGTGTTGTTTGGAGTTGGCCGGCCTGCTGGTGTCGACTACAATGTCTAGTGGAATGTGTTGTCTGGAGTTGGCCGGCCTGCTGTTGTCGACTACAATGTCTAGTGGAATGTGTTGTCTGGAGTTGGCCGGCCTGCTGTTGTCGACTACAATGTCTAGTGGAATGTGTTGTTTGGAGTTGGCCGGCCTGCTGTTGTCGACTACAATGTCTAGTGGAATGTGTTGTTTGGCGTTGGCCGGCCTGCTGTGACGTCGCTAGGAAATGGAATGCTGTCTCGCAGTGTTGCCGGATCTTGTCCACGCACCGCCGCCTATCAGGGCTGGCAGCGGGAACTCAGGTGTTGATTAGGAGATTGCGCAACGTTCACACTCCACTGCGCCTTGCACAATTCATTAGCAACAACACACGTTCACGCTGCTCATTTGTTTGACAATCCCAGAAGGAAAACGCTCTGAGTAACTGTAACGCGTTGATATGCGTTTGCAAGTTCCTGCTCTACAGACCTTGGAAAGAGCCGAAACAAAATGCGTCAAAAATGCAGTGAAATTTCCTCCAAGATTTTTTTTTTTTTCCAAAACATGCATAAAATCTCCATAAAATGTCAGCAACTTGTGAAGATTAGTACAGATTAGTCTGCTAATTGTCTAACCATGCGCTGACCATGCACACTTTCAAACTCATCGGTCATAAGGTTCAATTTTTTTTTAAATCACAAGATTATGTTAAAAAATGAGACCCTATCAACGAGAGGCTGCTTATGACATTAGTGTGTACAAAATGTCAGATCGATTGGTTGAACGGTTTGATCTGGACATTGCCAACAATATCACAAATAACCAACAGAGCAAGTGTGAAAGTGTTGCCGTGGTGACGCCTTCTAAGTGACGTGTCAGTCGCGCACGTGACTGACGTATGTCTCGGCTAATCGCACGTGCTGCTTTGTCCAAGCGTTTGTCAGCGCATTCCCGCGCTCTTTCTTAGATTAATCATAGACAAAGCCACACATATTGTCTTTCAATTCAACACTTACTTTCATAACGAATGTATGCATTGGAACTGGTCTACATCCGGTAGTATTGTTTTCGTAAAAGCATCGCATAATATTTAATTCCAACGTAAGTTTCCCTGGTAAAGATGAGTTGCAAAGATTATCTAATACTCGTAATATAATAAGTGCTTGCACATTGCCATGTCGAAATGATTCCACTTCCTGTTCATCAACTGGGTTCGTCACTACGTCATCAAGTAACCTCTGATTTAATCGCATCCTCCTGATCTGTCATTGCTCCGCGGCCGGCCAGAATACTGCGAGCTAATTGCATCAGCTGGGTATCTGGAGTACCTGCGTCAGCCCAGCCAATTACCCAGTCATGTAATCACTTGACGGCTCTCACTTTCAACAATTGCAGCCTGCTTAGCATAATGCCGTCTATTTGCTTGAACGCTGCATAAGTGTGTTTACCAACACGGCCAAGAGGTCTATAAGTAGAATGTCTCCCATCTGCGCGATAAACTAACTACTCGCCATTCTCAGCTGATCCGATCTCATTGTTTGCGCGGCGTTTGAAAACGAGTTCGATGTTTCTGGACGACTCCAAGTAACTGCACATGCGCACCAGCCTGCCTCGTCAAACACAATACAAGCTGACTTGTCAGAAGTTTTCTTTGACTTCTCTTGAAATGGTCGAATATGATTTAACTGGGTTGTGCTGATACTATTATTCAAATAATGCGTATTGCGTGTTTGTAAACCTCTCCTCATTCATTCTGAACCGAGGTCGTGTTGACTCTGATTTGAATGAGAATGATTGACTAAAGCGGAAGACAATGAGGTTCTGTGGTATGTAAAGACTACGGTCGCGCCTTCTTAGATCTCTTACATCGCCGCTATACATGCTGCCCAGGATTATCACTGGTGAAGAAGGATGAAGACATTGAGGTTCTGTGGTATGTAAAGACTACGGTCGCGCCTTCTTAGATCTCTTACATCGCCGCTATACATGCTGCCCAGGATTATCACTGGTGAAGAAGGATGAAGACATTGAGGTTCTGTGGTATGTAAAGACTACGGTCGCGCCTTCTTAGATCTCTTACATCGCCGCTATACATGCTGCCCAGGATTATCACTGGTGAAGAAGGATGAAGACATTGAGGTTCTGTGGTATGTAAAGACTACGGTCGCGCCTTCTTAGATCTCTTACATCGCCGCTATACATGCTGCCCAGGATTATCACTGGTGAAGAAGGATGAAGACATTGAGGTTCTGTGGTATGTAAAGACTACGGTCGCGCCTTCTTAGATCTCTTACATCGCCGCTATACATGCTGCCCAGGATTATCACTGGTGAAGAAGGATGAAGACAATGAGGTTCTGTGGTATGTAAAGACTACGGTCGCGCCTTCTTAGATCTCTTACATCGCCGCTATACATGCTGCCCAGGATTATCACTGGTGAAGAAGGAGGAAGACATTGAGGTTCTGTGGTATGTAAAGACTACGGTCGTGCCTTCTTAGATCTCTTACATCGCCGCTATACATGCTGCCCAGGATTATCACTGGTGAAGAAGGATGAAGACATTGAGGTTCTGTGGTATGTAAAGACTACGGTCGCGCCTTCTTAGATCTCTTACATCGCCGCTATACATGCTGCCCAGGATTATCACTGGTGAAGAAGGATGAAGACATTGAGGTTCTGTGGTATGTAAAGACTACGGTCGTGCCTTCTTAGATCTCTTACATCGCCGCTATACATGCTGCCCAGGATTATCACTGGTGAAGATGGATGAAGACAATGAGGTTCTGTGGTATGTAAAGACTACGGTCGCGCCTTCTTAGATCTCTTACATCGCCGCTATACATGCTGCACAGGATTATCACTGGTGAAGAAGGATGAAGACATTGAGGTTCTGTGGTATGTAAAGACTACGGTCGCGCCTTCTTAGATCTCTTACATCGCCGCTATACATGCTGCCCAGGATTATCACTGGTGAAGAAGGATGAAGACATTGAGGTTCTGTGGTATGTAAAGACTACGGTCGCGCCTTCTTAGATCTCTTACATCGCCGCTATACATGCTGCCCAGGATTATCACTGGTGAAGAAGGATGAAGACATTGAGGTTCTGTGGTATGTAAAGACTACGGTCGCGCCTTCTTAGATCTCTTACATCGCCGCTATACATGCTGCCCAGGATTATCACTGGTGAAGAAGGATGAAGACAATGAGGTTCTGTGGTATGTAAAGACTACGGTCGCGCCTTCTTAGATCTCTTACATCGCCGCTATACATGCTGCCCAGGATTATCACTGGTGAAGAAGGATGAATACATTGAGGTTCTGTGGTATGTAAAGACTACGGTCGCGCCTTCTTAGATCTCTTACATCGCCGCTATACATGCTGCCCAGGATTATCACTGGTGAAGAAGGATGAAGACATTGAGGTTCTGTGGTATGTAAAGACTACGGTCGCGCCTTCTTAGATCTCTTACATCGCCGCTATACATGCTGCCCAGGATTGTCACTGGTGAAGAAGGATGAAGACATTGAGGTTCTGTGGTATGTAAAGACTACGGTCGCGCCTTCTTAGATCTCTTACATCACCGCTATACATGCTGCCCAGGATTATCACTGGTGAAGAAGGATGAAGACAATGAGGTTCTGTGGTATGTAAAGACTACGGTCGCGCCTTCTTAGATCTCTTACATCGCCGCTATACATGCTGCCCAGGATTATCACTGGTGAAGAAGGATGAAGACATTGAGGTTCTGTGGTATGTAAAGACTACGGTCGCGCCTTCTTAGATCTCTTACATCGCCGCTATACATGCTGCCCAGGATTATCACTGGTGAAGAAGGATGAAGACATTGAGGTTCTGTGGTATGTAAAGACTACGGTCGCGCCTTCTTAGATCTCTTACATCGCCGCTATACATGCTGCCCAGGATTATCACTGGTGAAGAAGGATGAATACATTGAGGTTCTGTGGTATGTAAAGACTACGGTCGCGCCTTCTTAGATCTCTTACATCGCCGCTATACATGCTGCCCAGGATTATCACTGGTGAAGAAGGATGAAGACATTGAGGTTCTGTGGTATGTAAAGACTACGGTCGCGCCTTCTTAGATCTCTTACATCGCCGCTATACATGCTGCCCAGGATTATCACTGGTGAAGAAGGATGAAGACATTGAGGTTCTGTGGTATGTAAAGACTACGGTCGCGCCTTCTTAGATCTCTTACATCGCCGCTATACATGCTGCCCAGGATTATCACTGGTGAAGAAGGATGAAGACATTGAGGTTCTGTGGTATGTAAAGACTACGGTCGCGCCTTCTTAGATCTCTTACATCGCCGCTATACATGCTGCCCAGGATTATCACTGGTGAAGAAGGATGAAGACATTGAGGTTCTGTGGTATGTAAAGACTACGGTCGCGCCTTCTTAGATCTCTTACATCGCCGCTATACATGCTGCCCAGGATTATCACTGGTGAAGAAGGATGAAGACATTGAGGTTCTGTGGTATGTAAAGACTACGGTCGCGCCTTCTTAGATCTCTTACATCGCCGCTATACATGCTGCACAGGATTATCACTGGTGAAGAAGGATGAAGACATTGAGGTTCTGTGGTATGTAAAGACTACGGTCGCGCCTTCTTAGATCTCTTACATCGCCGCTATACATGCTGCCCAGGATTATCACTGGTGAAGAAGGATGAAGACATTGAGGTTCTGTGGTATGTAAAGACTACGGTCGCGCCTTCTTAGATCTCTTACATCGCCGCTATACATGCTGCCCAGGATTATCACTGGTGAAGAAGGATGAAGACATTGAGGTTCTGTGGTATGTAAAGACTACGGTCGCGCCTTCTTAGATCTCTTACATCGCCGCTATACATGCTGCCCAGGATTATCACTGGTGAAGAAGGATGAAGACATTGAGGTTCTGTGGTATGTAAAGACTACGGTCGCGCCTTCTTAGATCTCTTACATCGCCGCTATACATGCTGCCCAGGATTATCACTGGTGAAGAAGGATGAAGACATTGAGGTTCTGTGGTATGTAAAGACTACGGTCGCGCCTTCTTAGATCTCTTACATCGCCGCTATACATGCTGCCCAGGATTATCACTGGTGAAGAAGGATGAAGACATTGAGGTTCTGTGGTATGTAAAGACTACGGTCGCGCCTTCTTAGATCTCTTACATCGCCGCTATACATGCTGCCCAGGATTATCACTGGTGAAAAAGGATGAAGACATTGAGGTTCTGTGGTATGTAAAGACTACGGTCGCGCCTTCTTAGATCTCTTACATCGCCGCTATACATGCTGCACAGGATTATCACTGGTGAAGAAGGATGAAGACATTGAGGTTCTGTGGTATGTAAAGACTACGGTCGCGCCTTCTTAGATCTCTTACATCGCCGCTATACATGCTGCCCAGGATTATCACTGGTGAAGAAGGATGAAGACATTGAGGTTCTGTGGTATGTAAAGACTACGGTCGCGCCTTCTTAGATCTCTTACATCGCCGCTATACATGCTGCCCAGGATTATCACTGGTGAAGAAGGATGAAGACATTGAGGTTCTGTGGTATGTAAAGACTACGGTCGCGCCTTCTTAGATCTCTTACATCGCCGCTATACATGCTGCCCAGGATTATCACTGGTGAAGAAGGATGAAGACATTGAGGTTCTGTGGTATGTAAAGACTACGGTCGCGCCTTCTTAGATCTCTTACATCGCCGCTATACATGCTGCCCAGGATTATCACTGGTGAAGAAGGATGAAGACATTGAGGTTCTGTGGTATGTAAAGACTACGGTCGCGCCTTCTTAGATCTCTTACATCGCCGCTATACATGCTGCCCAGGATTATCACTGGTGAAGAAGGATGAAGACATTGAGGTTCTGTGGTATGTAAAGACTACGGTCGCGCCTTCTTAGATCTCTTACATCGCCGCTATACATGCTGCCCAGGATTATCACTGGTGAAGAAGGATGAAGACATTGAGGTTCTGTGGTATGTAAAGACTACGGTCGCGCCTTCTTAGATCTCTTACATCGCCGCTATACATGCTGCCCAGGATTATCACTGGTGAAGAAGGATGAAGACATTGAGGTTCTGTGGTATGGTAAGACTACGGTCGCGCCTTCTTAGATCTCTTACATCGCCGCTATACATGCTGCCCAGGATTATCACTGGTGAAGAAGGATGAAGACATTGAGGTTCTGTGGTATGTAAAGACTACGGTCGCGCCTTCTTAGATCTCTTACATCGCCGCTATACATGCTGCCCAGGATTATCACTGGTGAAGAAGGAGGAAGACAATGAGGTTCTGTGGTATGTAAAGACTACGGTCGCGCCTTCTTAGATCTCTTACATCGCCGCTATACATGCTGCCCAGGATTATCACTGGTGAAGAAGGATGAAGACATTGAGGTTCTGTGGTATGTAAAGACTACGGTCGCGCCTTCTTAGATCTCTTACATCGCCGCTATACATGCTGCCCAGGATTATCACTGGTGAAGAAGGATGAAGACATTGAGGTTCTGTGGTATGTAAAGACTACGGTCGCGCCTTCTTAGATCTCTTACATCGCCGCTATACATGCTGCCCAGGATTATCACTGGTGAAGAAGGATGAAGACATTGAGGTTCTGTGGTATGTAAAGACTACGGTCGCGCCTTCTTAGATCTCTTACATCGCCGCTATACATGCTGCCCAGGATTATCACTGGTGAAGAAGGATGAAGACATTGAGGTTCTGTGGTATGTAAAGACTACGGTCGCGCCTTCTTAGATCTCTTACATCGCCGCTATACATGCTGCCCAGGATTATCACTGGTGAAGAAGGATGAAGACATTGAGGTTCTGTGGTATGTAAAGACTACGGTCGCGCCTTCTTAGATCTCTTACATCGCCGCTATACATGCTGCCCAGGATTATCACTGGTGAAGAAGGATGAAGACAATGAGGTTCTGTGGTATGTAAAGACTACGGTCGCGCCTTCTTAGATCTCTTACATCGCCGCTATACATGCTGCCCAGGATTATCACTGGTGAAGAAGGATGAAGACATTGAGGTTCTGTGGTATGTAAAGACTACGGTCGCGCCTTCTTAGATCTCTTACATCGCCGCTATACATGCTGCCCAGGATTATCACTGGTGAAGAAGGATGAAGACAATGAGGTTCTGTGGTATGTAAAGACTACGGTCGCGCCTTCTTAGATCTCTTACATCGCCGCTATACATGCTGCCCAGGATTATCACTGGTGAAGAAGGATGAAGACAATGAGGTTCTGTGGTATGTAAAGACTACGGTCGCGCCTTCTTAGATCTCTTACATCGCCGCTATACATGCTGCCCAGGATTATCACTGGTGAAGAAGGATGAAGACATTGAGGTTCTGTGGTATGTAAAGACTACGGTCGCGCCTTCTTAGATCTCTTACATCGCCGCTATACATGCTGCCCAGGATTATCACTGGTGAAGAAGGATGAAGACATTGAGGTTCTGTGGTATGTAAAGACTACGGTCGCGCCTTCTTAGATCTCTTACATCGCCGCTATACATGCTGCCCAGGATTATCACTGGTGAAGAAGGATGAAGACATTGAGGTTCTGTGGTATGTAAAGACTACGGTCGCGCCTTCTTAGATCTCTTACATCGCCGCTATACATGCTGCCCAGGATTATCACTGGTGAAGAAGGATGAATACATTGAGGTTCTGTGGTATGTAAAGACTACGGTCGCGCCTTCTTAGATCTCTTACATCGCCGCTATACATGCTGCCCAGGATTATCACTGGTGAAGAAGGATGAAGACATTGAGGTTCTGTGGTATGTAAAGACTACGGTCGCGCCTTCTTAGATCTCTTACATCGCCGCTATACATGCTGCCCAGGATTATCACTGGTGAAGAAGGATGAAGACAATGAGGTTCTGTGGTATGTAAAGACTACGGTCGCGCCTTCTTAGATCTCTTACATCGCCGCTATACATGCTGCCCAGGATTATCACTGGTGAAGAAGGATGAAGACATTGAGGTTCTGTGGTATGTAAAGACTACGGTCGCGCCTTCTTAGATCTCTTACATCGCCGCTATACATGCTGCCCAGGATTATCACTGGTGAAGAAGGATGAAGACATTGAGGTTCTGTGGTATGTAAAGACTACGGTCGCGCCTTCTTAGATCTCTTACATCGCCGCTATACATGCTGCCCAGGATTATCACTGGTGAAGAAGGATGAAGACATTGAGGTTCTGTGGTATGTAAAGACTACGGTCGCGCCTTCTTAGATCTCTTACATCGCCGCTATACATGCTGCCCAGGATTATCACTGGTGAAGAAGGATGAAGACAATGAGGTTCTGTGGTATGTAAAGACTACGGTCGCGCCTTCTTAGATCTCTTACATCGCCGCTATACATGCTGCCCAGGATTATCACTGGTGAAGAAGGATGAAGACATTGAGGTTCTGTGGTATGTAAAGACTACGGTCGCGCCTTCTTAGATCTCTTACATCGCCGCTATACATGCTGCCCAGGATTATCACTGGTGCAGAAGGATGAAGACATTGAGGTTCTGTGGTATGTAAAGACTACGGTCGCGCCTTCTTAGATCTCTTACATCGCCGCTATACATGCTGCCCAGGATTATCACTGGTGAAGAAGGATGAAGACATTGAGGTTCTGTGGTATGTAAAGACTACGGTCGCGCCTTCTTAGATCTCTTACATCGCCGCTATACATGCTGCCCAGGATTATCACTGGTGAAGAAGGATGAAGACATTGAGGTTCTGTGGTATGTAAAGACTACGGTCGCGCCTTCTTAGATCTCTTACATCGCCGCTATACATGCTGCCCAGGATTATCACTGGTGAAGAAGGATGAAGACATTGAGGTTCTGTGGTATGTAAAGACTACGGTCGCGCCTTCTTAGATCTCTTACATCGCCGCTATACATGCTGCCCAGGATTATCACTGGTGAAGAAGGATGAAGACATTGAGGTTCTGTGGTATGTAAAGACTACGGTCGCGCCTTCTTAGATCTCTTACATCGCCGCTATACATGCTGCCCAGGATTATCACTGGTGAAGAAGGATGAAGACAATGAGGTTCTGTGGTATGTAAAGACTACGGTCGCGCCTTCTTAGATCTCTTACATCGCCGCTATACATGCTGCCCAGGATTATCACTGGTGAAGAAGGATGAAGACATTGAGGTTCTGTGGTATGTAAAGACTACGGTCGCGCCTTCTTAGATCTCTTACATCGCCGCTATACATGCTGCCCCAGGATTATCACTGGTGAAGAAGGATGAAGACAATGAGGTTCTGTGGTATGTAAAGACTACGGTCGCGCCTTCTTAGATCTCTTACATCGCCGCTATACATGCTGCCCAGGATTATCACTGGTGAAGAAGGATGAAGACAATGAGGTTCTGTGGTATGTAAAGACTACGGTCGCGCCTTCTTAGATCTCTTACATCGCCGCTATACATGCTGCCCAGGATTATCACTGGTGAAGAAGGATGAAGACATTGAGGTTCTGTGGTATGTAAAGACTACGGTCGCGCCTTCTTAGATCTCTTACATCGCCGCTATACATGCTGCCCAGGATTATCACTGGTGAAGAAGGATGAAGACATTGAGGTTCTGTGGTATGTAAAGACTACGGTCGCGCCTTCTTAGATCTCTTACATCGCCGCTATACATGCTGCCCAGGATTATCACTGGTGAAGAAGGAGAAGACATTGAGGTTCTGTGGTATGTAAAGACTACGGTCGCGCCTTCTTAGATCTCTTACATCGCCGCTATACATGCTGCCCAGGATTATCACTGGTGAAGAAGGATGAATACATTGAGGTTCTGTGGTATGTAAAGACTACGGTCGCGCCTTCTTAGATCTCTTACATCGCCGCTATACATGCTGCCCAGGATTATCACTGGTGAAGAAGGATGAAGACATTGAGGTTCTGTGGTATGTAAAGACTACGGTCGCGCCTTCTTAGATCTCTTACATCGCCGCTATACATGCTGCCCAGGATTATCACTGGTGAAGAAGGATGAAGACAATGAGGTTCTGTGGTATGTAAAGACTACGGTCGCGCCTTCTTAGATCTCTTACATCGCCGCTATACATGCTGCCCAGGATTATTACTGGTGAAGAAGGATGAAGACATTGAGGTTCTGTGGTATGTAAAGACTACGGTCGCGCCTTCTTAGATCTCTTACATCGCCGCTATACATGCTGCCCAGGATTATCACTGGTGAAGAAGGATGAAGACATTGAGGTTCTGTGGTATGTAAAGACTACGGTCGCGCCTTCTTAGATCTCTTACATCGCCGCTATACATGCTGCCCAGGATTATCACTGGTGAAGAAGGATGAAGACATTGAGGTTCTGTGGTATGTAAAGACTACGGTCGCGCCTTCTTAGATCTCTTACATCGCCGCTATACATGCTGCCCAGGATTATCACTGGTGAAGAAGGATGAAGACATTGAGGTTCTGTGGTATGTAAAGACTACGGTCGCGCCTTCTTAGATCTCTTACATCGCCGCTATACATGCTGCCCAGGATTATCACTGGTGAAGAAGGATGAAGACATTGAGGTTCTGTGGTATGTAAAGACTACGGTCGCGCCTTCTTAGATCTCTTACATCGCCGCTATACATGCTGCCCAGGATTATCACTGGTGAAGAAGGATGAAGACATTGAGGTTCTGTGGTATGTAAAGACTACGGTCGCGCCTTCTTAGATCTCTTACATCGCCGCTATACATGCTGCCCAGGATTATCACTGGTGAAGAAGGATGAAGACATTGAGGTTCTGTGGTATGTAAAGACTACGGTCGCGCCTTCTTAGATCTCTTACATCGCCGCTATACATGCTGCTCAGGATTATCACTGGTGAAGAAGGATGAAGACATTGAGGTTCTGTGGTATGTAAAGACTACGGTCGCGCCTTCTTAGATCTCTTACATCGCCGCTATACATGCTGCCCAGGATTATCACTGGTGAAGAAGGATGAAGACATTGAGGTTCTGTGGTATGTAAAGACTACGGTCGCGCCTTCTTAGATCTCTTACATCGCCGCTATACATGCTGCCCAGGATTATCACTGGTGAAGAGGATGAAGACATTGAGGTTCTGTGGTATGTAAAGACTACGGTCGCGCCTTCTTAGATCTCTTACATCGCCGCTATACATGCTGCCCAGGATTATCACTGGTGAAGAAGGATGAAGACATTGAGGTTCTGTGGTATGTAAAGACTACGGTCGCGCCTTCTTAGATCTCTTACATCGCCGCTATACATGCTGCCCAGGATTATCACTGGTGAAGAAGGATGAAGACATTGAGGTTCTGTGGTATGTAAAGACTACGGTCGCGCCTTCTTAGATCTCTTACATCGCCGCTATACATGCTGCCAGGATTATCACTGGTGAAGAAGGATGAATACATTGAGGTTCTGTGGTATGTAAAGACTACGGTCGCGCCTTCTTAGATCTCTTACATCGCCGCTATACATGCTGCCCAGGATTATCACTGGTGAAGAAGGATGAATACATTGAGGTTCTGTGGTATGTAAAGACTACGGTCGCGCCTTCTTAGATCTCTTACATCGCCGCTATACATGCTGCCCAGGATTATCACTGGTGAAGAAGGATGAAGACATTGAGGTTCTGTGGTATGTAAAGACTACGGTCGCGCCTTCTTAGATCTCTTACATCGCCGCTATACATGCTGCCCAGGATTATCACTGGTGAAGAAGGATGAAGACATTGAGGTTCTGTGGTATGTAAAGACTACGGTCGCGCCTTCTTAGATCTCTTACATCGCCGCTATACATGCTGCCCAGGATTATCACTGGTGAAGAAGGATGAAGACATTGAGGTTCTGTGGTATGTAAAGACTACGGTCGCGCCTTCTTAGATCTCTTACATCGCCGCTATACATGCTGCCCAGGATTATCACTGGTGAAGAAGGATGAATACATTGAGGTTCTGTGGTATGTAAAGACTACGGTCGTGCCTTCTTAGATCTCTTACATCGCCGCTATACATGCTGCCCAGGATTATCACTGGTGAAGAAGGATGAAGACATTGAGGTTCTGTGGTATGTAAAGACTACGGTCGCGCCTTCTTAGATCTCTTACATCGCCGCTATACATGCTGCCCAGGATTATCACTGGTGAAGAAGGATGAAGACATTGAGGTTCTGTGGTATGTAAAGACTACGGTCGCGCCTTCTTAGATCTCTTACATCGCCGCTATACATGCTGCCCAGGATTATCACTGGTGAAGAAGGATGAAGACAATGAGGTTCTGTGGTATGTAAAGACTACGGTCGCGCCTTCTTAGATCTCTTACATCGCCGCTATACATGCTGCCCAGGATTATCTCTGGTGAAGAAGGATGAAGTCATTGAGGTTCTGTGGTATGTAAAGACTACGGTCGCGCCTTCTTAGATCTCTTACATCGCCGCTATACATGCTGCCCAGGATTATCACTGGTGAAGAAGGATGAAGACATTGAGGTTCTGTGGTATGTAAAGACTACGGTCGCGCCTTCTTAGATCTCTTACATCGCCGCTATACATGCTGCCCAGGATTATCACTGGTGAAGAAGGATGAAGACATTGAGGTTCTGTGGTATGTAAAGACTACGGTCGCGCCTTCTTAGATCTCTTACATCGCCGCTATACATGCTGCTCAGGATTATCACTGGTGAAGAAGGATGAAGACATTGAGGTTCTGTGGTATGTAAAGACTACGGTCGCGCCTTCTTAGATCTCTTACATCGCCGCTATACATGCTGCCCAGGATTATCACTGGTGAAGAAGGATGAAGACATTGAGGTTCTGTGGTATGTAAAGACTACGGTCGCGCCTTCTTAGATCTCTTACATCGCCGCTATACATGCTGCCCAGGATTATCACTGGTGAAGAAGGATGAAGACATTGAGGTTCTGTGGTATGTAAAGACTACGGTCGCGCCTTCTTAGATCTCTTACATCGCCGCTATACATGCTGCCCAGGATTATCACTGGTGAAGAAGGATGAAGACATTGAGGTTCTGTGGTATGTAAAGACTACGGTCGCGCCTTCTTAGATCTCTTACATCGCCGCTATACATGCTGCCCAGGATTATCACTGGTGAAGAAGGATGAAGACATTGAGGTTCTGTGGTATGTAAAGACTACGGTCGCGCCTTCTTAGATCTCTTACATCGCCGCTATACATGCTGCCCAGGATTATCACTGGTGAAGAAGGATGAAGACATTGAGGTTCTGTGGTATGTAAAGACTACGGTCGCGCCTTCTTAGATCTCTTACATCGCCGCTATACATGCTGCCCAGGATTATCACTGGTGAAGAAGGATGAAGACATTGAGGTTCTGTGGTATGTAAAGACTACGGTCGCGCCTTCTTAGATCTCTTACATCGCCGCTATACATGCTGCCCAGGATTATCACTGGTGAAGAAGGATGAAGACAATGAGGTTCTGTGGTATGTAAAGACTACGGTCGCGCCTTCTTAGATCTCTTACATCGCCGCTATACATGCTGCCCAGGATTATCACTGGTGAAGAAGGATGAAGACATTGAGGTTCTGTGGTATGTAAAGACTACGGTCGCGCCTTCTTAGATCTCTTACATCGCCGCTATACATGCTGCCCAGGATTATCACTGGTGAAGAAGGATGAAGACATTGAGGTTCTGTGGTATGTAAAGACTACGGTCGCGCCTTCTTAGATCTCTTACATCGCCGCTATACATGCTGCCCAGGATTATCACTGGTGAAGAAGGATGAAGACATTGAGGTTCTGTGGTATGTAAAGACTACGGTCGCGCCTTCTTAGATCTCTTACATCGCCGCTATACATGCTGCCCAGGATTATCACTGGTGAAGAAGGATGAAGACATTGAGGTTCTGTGGTATGTAAAGACTACGGTCGCGCCTTCTTAGATCTCTTACATCGCCGCTATACATGCTGCCCAGGATTATCACTGGTGAAGAAGGATGAAGACATTGAGGTTCTGTGGTATGTAAAGACTACGGTCGCGCCTTCTTAGATCTCTTACATCGCCGCTATACATGCTGCCCAGGATTATCACTGGTGAAGAAGGATGAAGACATTGAGGTTCTGTGGTATGTAAAGACTACGGTCGCGCCTTCTTAGATCTCTTACATCGCCGCTATACATGCTGCCCAGGATTATCACTGGTGAAGAAGGATGAAGACATTGAGGTTCTGTGGTATGTAAAGACTACGGTCGCGCCTTCTTAGATCTCTTACATCGCCGCTATACAAGCTGCCCAGGATTATCACTGGTGAAGAAGGATGAAGACATTGAGGTTCTGTGGTATGTAAAGACTACGGTCGCGCCTTCTTAGATCTCTTACATCGCCGCTATACATGCTGCCCAGGATTATCACTGGTGAAGAAGGATGAAGACAATGAGGTTCTGTGGTATGTAAAGACTACGGTCGCGCCTTCTTAGATCTCTTACATCGCCGCTATACATGCTGCACAGGATTATCACTGGTGAAGAAGGATGAAGACATTGAGGTTCTGTGGTATGTAAAGACTACGGTCGCGCCTTCTTAGATCTCTTACATCGCCGCTATACATGCTGCCCAGGATTATCACTGGTGAAGAAGGATGAAGACATTGAGGTTCTGTGGTATGTAAAGACTACGGTCGCGCCTTCTTAGATCTCTTACATCGCCGCTATACATGCTGCCCAGGATTATCACTGGTGAAGAAGGATGAAGACATTGAGGTTCTGTGGTATGTAAAGACTACGGTCGCGCCTTCTTAGATCTCTTACATCGCCGCTATACATGCTGCCCAGGATTATCACTGGTGAAGAAGGATGAAGACATTGAGGTTCTGTGGTATGTAAAGACTACGGTCGCGCCTTCTTAGATCTCTTACATCGCCGCTATACATGCTGCCCAGGATTATCACTGGTGAAGAAGGATGAAGACATTGAGGTTCTGTGGTATGTAAAGACTACGGTCGCGCCTTCTTAGATCTCTTACATCGCCGCTATACATGCTGCCCAGGATTATCACTGGTGAAGAAGGATGAAGACATTGAGGTTCTGTGGTATGTAAAGACTACGGTCGCGCCTTCTTAGATCTCTTACATCGCCGCTATACATGCTGCCCAGGTTTTTATATTCCGAACTACTGTCTCGCTGTGAAGGTAATGCAACCTACCGAGACAAGATGACGCTCTGCGTTGGTCCAGGATAGAGGCTGCGGTCGACATCTTGATGATGCCACCTGTTGCCCCCCCCCCCCCCCCCCCCCCCCCCTCCACGCATTGTCACACTGGTGATGCGCAGACGACGTGGCGCAATGATTAAAATAGATTAATAAGAGTCATCATGGTTAAAACAAGTAAATGTCACTTATCACAGATTGTCTTATAAATCCCGGATAGGATAAATCATAAATGATAGAAATATCACCGGTTTTACTTCCATTGATTCTACTTCTACATGGAGTTGACTTATTGTGTGTGTGAAGATGCCGCGGAACTGAATGTGATGTGAATATGAATCTATTTGCACAGAAGCTGCGTGTAGGGTGTGAAATGATGTGAGAAGAGGCTGCACTGTGTCGGTATTAATACCAAGGCGGAAGTGAAGTGCCACCCACGCCGCCATCTTGCTCCATCACTTCCTCACATCACACTGCAAGAGATAATCTGCAATTAAAACACACACACAAACATACGCACAATACATTTCCCTGTCTGGGATTGTTTGAAAGGGCACGATTCACATTTCGCTCAATACTCAAGTCGTCAATGCGTAGGTAGTTTTGACATGATATGTGATACACATTTCCTCAACAGAAATCTTTACGTTGTCTAAAACACAACAACAGTAAAACATACCGAGTTCCCGTAAATCTTGAAATGTTGATGTCATTAGCGAATCAGTATGTGTCCCTCATGTCTTATGAAATGACAACTTTGTTCTCGCGTGGCATCTTCTCATCTCAGCGTTATTCTTCTCGAGTGAGATGGAAGCTGTCACGTGACAACTGGAGTAGCATCTACAAGGAACATTGAACACTGACCAGGTTTCCCGTGCATTATACGTGTTGTCCTCCAGCAGATGTTGCGTCATACTTGCTTATGTCAAACCGATGGAACGAAATTATTTGTATTTGTCGCGTTGTCATCTGTTGGTCCCAGAGTGATGGAATGGAAACACGTACACTCAACAAAATGATAAAACGGTATTTGAAAGAAATGGATAGGCTGTAAAGCTTGTCATCTACCTCTAGTAGGTGAGCTCTGATTTCATTGATTATAAAACAAGGATTTATTGTCAAAGAACCTGACAAGCAGCCAATCCGTTTCGCTCAAATGCCGTTTTATGATTTGTTTGGTGTATAATATATACACTCTGTGAGACGAGACAAATCAGTCAAATCTGCGCTCAGTAAAAATATTCCATTTCTTCAGATATTAGAAAAAGCGCAGCCATTCACAACCAACCACTCGCCAACCACTGGCCTGAATATTGTACTTTCTCGCAACCCCTATTCGACGATCACATAAATGAGATCTTTCTTGTCACAGTGACAAGCTTCTCATCTCAATGTTATTCACGGCCTTCTTGAGATAATAAGCTTGTCACCGTGACAAGAAGTTGCCATTTTATGTGATCATCACCCCTCAATCATCAATCATGGACCTGATTCTACAACTCCATTCCGGTCGCCTAGCAATTATTGAAGAAATTGCTAGGCGACCGCAATGGAGTTGTAGAATCAGGGCCCTGGAGCCATATTCATGAAAAAAGTGAGAGTGAAAATGAGAAAAACATCGAGAAAATTGTTATCAATCGATAAGAATCCAGGAGGCTTAGATTGTATTGATACTGTTGTGGGTCACTGCCTGTATTGTCTCCCTGTGCCTGTAGGAACACTCGACACACACCACCTATTGTCTTCTGCGTTTACCGGAGACCTCATGTATTTCAACACGAGCAAAATATTTGATTGGAAAGTAAAATGTATTGATATTGCCGATCTGTCGTTGAAACGTCATCAGGTGATGGCCCTATGTATCCGTGGGCATTGCGATTGACAGTTCTTTCTTTTCGTCTTTCATTGTGCTGCCAGTTGCCTACCCGCAGGCGTTCCACATGTTATCATTCCACTGCAATTCCCAAACCTCCAGTCAAAAGCGTTTAATTAATTTCAACATACAATCGTAATGAACTGTTGTTGCTGGCGAATTGTTTTATTTTCGCTTCGGGTCTAGTTTGGTTGAAACATATGCGGCCAACAGATGCTAGACTGACGTCCCTTGTGACGGCTTTGTTTGTTGGGTGCAGTGTAGATGCATATTTGTTGCACATTGGATGCAATGATGCACTTTTATTGTGCACTTGCGATCATCGGTCAACACATAATGTTCTGGTTTACACCGGTTTTAGTAGCCGTGTGAGCTTAAGTGTGCATTCAGCATACAATTCTGATACTACGTTCATTTTCATATTTCTGCATATTTTGTGAGAGGAAGAGGGCAAATATTATGTCGAGAGAGAATAGTCACTTTTGAGCGTCACGAAATATTCGAGACTTTTACAAATGTGTCGGAAAGGGGCAACAGATTTGTCAATACCGTATGTAGGAGAGAGCAGCGGCTAAATACTTGCATATTTATAGAATATTTACTACGTTGACCGTATCTTCATATTTTTTCATTTAATCGTAATAAAAAAAAAATCTTAGATTAAAGCGGACTTTCATAAAAATACGTTTGTTTTAGTCGAGGTAGAAATAAAGTTAATAACATTTTATGCAGTAATTTCATCCGCCTATTCTTCATGAAGAAAAGAGCTCTGCTGGCAATCTATATTGTGAATATTGTGGTTCGGTGTTTTCTAACATGAAAGCTGCTCACCCCCTTGGGTGCAGTTGTTCGTGTTATAATTACTAGTCATTTGGTATCGCTTGAATAGGGTTGTACTATTTTATTTCATCAAGAGAAGGAATGTAATTCTCCACAATCACTAATCGGGAAAATATAATTCCACGTTCGTGCGTGATAATTGTTCTGGCAACTATAAACTTATATAGCAACCATATTCCTGCATGCATACGTAATTCCAATATACTGGGTGCCTAAACATTCCCATAAACTAGGACCGCTGTAACGCGTTGATGAGCGAGCAGCAGTATTGCATGCGATGTGTAACGCGTTGATGAGCGAGCAGCAGTATTGCATGCGATGTGTAACGCGTTGATGAGCGAGCAGCAGTATTGCATGCGATGTGTAACGCGTTGATGAGCGAGCAGCAGTATTGCATGCGATGTGTAACGCGTTGATGAGCGAGCAGCAGTATTGCATGCGATGTGTAACGCGTTGATGAGCGAGCAGCAGTATTGCATGCGATGTGTGACGCGTTGATGAGCGAGCAACAGTATTGCATGCGATGTGTGACGCGTTGATGAGCGAGCAGCAGTATTGCATGCGATGTGTGACGCGTTGATGAGCGAGCAGCAGTATTGCATGCGATGTGTAACGCGTTGATGAGCGAGCAGCAGTATTGCATGCGATGTGTGACGCGTTGATGAGCGAGCAACAGTATTGCATGCGATGTGTGACGCGTTGATGAGCGAGCAGCAGTATTGCATGCGATGTGTGACGCGTTGATGAGCGAGCAGCAGTATTGCATGCGATGTGTGACGCGTTGATGAGCGAGCAGCAGTATTGCATGCGATGTGTAACGCGTTGATGAGCGAGCAGCAGTATTGCATGCGATGTGTAACGCGTTGATGAGCGAGCAGCAGTATTGCATGCGATGTGTGACGCGTTGATGAGCGAGCAGCAGTATTGCATGCGATGTGGAACGCGTTGATGAGCGAGCAGCAGTATTGCATGCGATGTATGACGCGTTGACGAGCGAGCAGCAGTATTGCATGCGATGTGTGACGCGTTGATGAGCGAGCAGCAGTATTGCATGCGATGTGTGACGCGTTGATGAGCGAGCAGCAGTATTGCATGCGATGTGGAACGCGTTGATGAGCGAGCAGCAGTATTGCATGCGATGTGTAACGCGTTGATGAGCGAGCAGCAGTATTGCATGCGATGTGTAACGCGTTGATGAGCGAGCAGCAGTATTGCATGCGATGTGTAACGCGTTGATGAGCGAGCAGCAGTATTGCATGCGATGTGTAACGCGTTGATGAGCGAGCAGCAGTATTGCATGCGATGTGTGACGCGTTGATGAGCGAGCAACAGTATTGCATGCGATGTGTGACGCGTTGATGAGCGAGCAGCAGTATTGCATGCGATGTGTGACGCGTTGATGAGCGAGCAGCAGTATTGCATGCGATGTGTAACGCGTTGATGAGCGAGCAGCAGTATTGCATGCGATGTGTGACGCGTTGATGAGCGAGCAACAGTATTGCATGCGATGTGTGACGCGTTGATGAGCGAGCAGCAGTATTGCATGCGATGTGTGACGCGTTGATGAGCGAGCAGCAGTATTGCATGCGATGTGTGACGCGTTGATGAGCGAGCAGCAGTATTGCATGCGATGTGTAACGCGTTGATGAGCGAGCAGCAGTATTGCATGCGATGTGTAACGCGTTGATGAGCGAGCAGCAGTATTGCATGCGATGTGTGACGCGTTGATGAGCGAGCAGCAGTATTGCATGCGATGTGTGACGCGTTGATGAGCGAGCAGCAGTATTGCATGCGATGTGGAACGCGTTGATGAGCGAGCAGCAGTATTGCATGCGATGTATGACGCGTTGACGAGCGAGCAGCAGTATTGCATGCGATGTGTGACGCGTTGATGAGCGAGCAGCAGTATTGCATGCGATGTGTGACGCGTTGATGAGCGAGCAGCAGTATTGCATGCGATGTGGAACGCGTTGATGAGCGAGCAGCAGTATTGCATGCGATGTGTAACGCGTTGATGAGCGAGCAGCAGTATTGCATGCGATGTGTGACGCGTTGATGAGCGAGCAGCAGTATTGCATGCGATGTGGAACGCGTTGATGAGCGAGCAGCAGTATTGCATGCGATGTGTAACGCGTTGATGAGCGAGCAGCAGTATTGCATGCGATGTGTGACGCGTTGATGAGCGAGCAGCAGTATTGCATGCGATGTGTAACGCGTTGATGAGCGAGCAGCAGTATTGCATGCGATGTGGAACGCGTTGATGAGCGAGCAGCAGTATTGCATGCGATGTGTAACGCGTTGATGAGCGAGCAGCAGTATTGCATGCGATGTGTGACGCGTTGACGAGCGAGCAGCAGTATTGCATGCGATGTGTGACGCGTTGACGAGCGAGCAGCAGTATTGCATGCGATGTGTAACGCGTTGATGAGCGAGCAGCAGTATTGCATGCGATGTGTAACGCGTTGATGAGCGAGCAGCAGTATTGCATGCGATGTGTGACGCGTTGATGAGCGAGCAGCAGTATTGCATGCGATGTGTGACGCGTTGATGAGCGAGCAGCAGTATTGCATGCGATGTGTAACGCGTTGATGAGCGAGCAGCAGTATTGCATGCGATGTGTAACGCGTTGATGAGCGAGCAGCAGTATTGCATGCGATGTGTGACGCGTTGATGAGCGAGCAGCAGTATTGCATGCGATGTGTGACGCGTTGATGAGCGAGCAGCAGTATTGCATGCGATGTGTAACGCGTTGATGAGCGAGCAGCAGTATTGCATGCGATGTGTGACGCGTTGATGAGCGAGCAGCAGTATTGCATGCGATGTGTAACGCGTTGATGAGCGAGCAGCAGTATTGCATGCGATGTGTGACGCGTTGATGAGCGATCAGCAGTATTGCATGCGATGTGTGACGCGTTGATGAGCGAGCAGCAGTATTGCATGCTATGTGTGACGCGTTGATGAGCGAGCAGCAGTATTGCATGCGATGTGTGACGCGTAGATGAGCGAGCAGCAGTATTGCATGCGATGTGTGACGCGTTGATGAGCGAGTAGCAGTATTGCATGCGATGTGGAACGCGTTGATGAGCGAGCAGCAGTATTGCATGCGATGTGTAACGCGTTGATGAGCGAGCAGCAGTATTGCATGCGATGTGGAACGCGTTGATGAGCGAGCAGCAGTATTGCATGCGATGTGTAACGCGTTGATGAGCGAGCAGCAGTATTGCATGCGATGTGTGACGCGTTGATGAGCGAGCAGCAGTATTGCATGCGATGTGTAACGCGTTGATGAGCGAGCAGCAGTATTGCATGCGATGTGTAACGCGTTGATGAGCGAGCAGCAGTATTGCATGCGATGTGTGACGCGTTGATGAGCGAGCAGCAGTATTGCATGCGATGTGTGACGCGTTGATGAGCGAGCAGCAGTATTGCATGCGATGTGTAACGCGTTGATGAGCGAGCAGCAGTATTGCATGCGATGTGTAACGCGTTGATGAGCGAGCAGCAGTATTGCATGCGATGTGTAACGCGTTGATGAGCGAGCAGCAGTATTGCATGCGATGTGTGACGCGTTGATGAGCGAGCAGCAGTATTGCATGCGATGTGTGACGCGTTGATGAGCGAGCGGCAGTATTGCATGCGATGTGTAACGCGTTGATGAGCGAGCAGCAGTATTGCATGCGATGTGTGACGCGTTGATGAGCGAGCAGCAGTATTGCATGCGATGTGTAACGCGTTGATGAGCGAGCAGCAGTATTGCATGCGATGTGTGACGCGTTGATGAGCGAGCAGCAGTATTGCATGCGATGTGTAACGCGTTGATGAGCGAGCAGCAGTATTGCATGCGATGTGTAACGCGTTGATGAGCGAGCAGCAGTATTGCATGCGATGTGTGACGCGTTGATGAGCGAGCAGCAGTATTGCATGCGATGTGTGACGCGTTGATGAGCGAGCAGCAGTATTGCATGCGATGTGTTACGCGTTGATGAGCGAGCAGCAGTATTGCATGCGATGTGTGACGCGTTGATGAGCGAGCAGCAGTATTGCATGCGATGTGTGACGCGTTGATGAGCGAGCAGCAGTATTGCATGCGATGTGTAACGCGTTGATGAGCGAGCAGAAGTATTGCATGCGATGTGTAACGCGTTGATGAGCGAGCAGCAGTATTGCATGCGATGTGTAACGCGTTGATGAGCGAGCAGCAGTATTGCATGCGATGTGTTACGCGTTGATGAGCGAGCAGCAGTATTGCATGCGATGTGTAACGCGTTGATGAGCGAGCAGCAGTATTGCATGCGATGTGTAACGCGTTGATGAGCGAGCAGCAGTATTGCATGCGATGTGTAACGCGTTGATGAGCGAGCAGCAGTATTGCATGCGATGTGTAACGCGTTGATGAGCGAGCAGCAGTATTGCATGCGATGTGTAACGCGTTGATGAGCGAGCAGCAGTATTGCAAGCGATGTGTGACGCGTTGATGAGCGAGCAGCAGTATTGCATGCGATGTGTAACGCGTTGATGAGCGAGCAGCAGTATTGCATGCGATGTGTAACGCGTTGATGAGCGAGCAGCAGTATTGCATGCGATGTGTAACGCGTTGATGAGCGAGCAGCAGTATTGCATGCGATGTGTTACGCGTTGATGAGCGAGCAGCAGTATTGCATGCGATGTGTGACGCGTTGATGAGCGAGCAGCAGTATTGCATGCGATGTGTAACGCGTTGATGAGCGAGCAGCAGTATTGCATGCGATGTGTTACGCGTTGATGAGCGAGCAGCAGTATTGCATGCGATGTGGAACGCGTTGATGAGCGAGCAGCAGTATTGCATGCGATGTGTAACGCGTTGATGAGCGAGCAGCAGTATTGCATGCGATGTGTAACGCGTTGATGAGCGAGCAGCAGTATTGCATGCGATGTGTAACGCGTTGATGAGCGAGCAGCAGTATTGCATGCGATGTGTTACGCGTTGATGAGCGAGCAGCAGTATTGCATGCGATGTGTGACGCGTTGATGAGCGAGCAGCAGTATTGCATGCGATGTGTAACGCGTTGATGAGCGAGCAGCAGTATTGCATGCGATGTGTTACGCGTTGATGAGCGAGCAGCAGTATTGCATGCGATGTGGAACGCGTTGATGAGCGAGCAGCAGTATTGCATGCGATGTGTGACGCGTTGATGAGCGAGCAGCAGTATTGCATGCGATGTGTAACGCGTTGATGAGCGAGCAGCAGTATTGCATGCGATGTGTAACGCGTTGATGAGCGAGCAGCAGTATTGCATGCGATGTGGAACGCGTTGATGAGCGATCACTGAGATTGGATCCATAGTGTCGGTGTCGCGTGATGACGTACTCAGCGGTATCCATGGTGATGCTTGGATGCAATGGCTGCTCCAGATGCATCTTGCCAAGTAGTTGATGATATTTTGTAATTATAATATGACGTTTGTAATATTCAACACACACATTTATTAGAACTTTGATAACGTCGGTATATACGATTCAATTTATATCGAACATTGTTAAAGACTCGTAACATACCTATTCTACCAAACGTTTTATCTTAAGTTTTTTGAAAGTGTATAAATTCATTTGTTTGAAAACTTGAAAAGTTTTCTTTCATGTAATTGAGCGAGCGTAGCGAGCGTCACCACGGTAATCTTATGGCACTATCTCTGTGATTTTTTTTTTTTTTTTTTGTGGTCACAGCCCAGGTCAAACCGCTCAAGCAATCGATCTGAAATTTTGTACACATACTAACGTACTCTATGCGGTCCCTGGGATCGTTTTTGAACGGGCTCCCGTGATTGGTTCAAATTTAAAAAAAATTATCTTTCGATTGGTTGCTTCGATTAATTTGAAATTTAGCAAAAACATTGCAACCAACATTGTACCTAATCATAAAATGTTTCAGCCAAATCCTCCAATTGGTTCAAATTTGAAACCATTTTTCCGGTGAGTTTTGTAATTTAAACTAGAACCGATTGACCGATCAACTTAAAACTTCGCGTGGTCATTGGTACCAACATTTTAGGTATTTTTGCCAATTTTCAGTCTAATCTGTCGTTATTTTCAAAAGTTTTGTCATTTTAAGGTCATTATATTCCATAATCTTGAAAAATGTTTACTAAATTGTCATCCCTGCCTTCTTTAAGCTTCTGTTCCAAGGCAAGGCCTCTAGAGCAGCCAAGCTATCCACAATGTAGGTACAGTAAAATGAAAGCATTTTTGAGCTAGCGCATAAAATCGGATGCAGTACGAAGGCCAAATCCTCTAATTGGTTTAGTTTAAATAATGTCTTCTGATTGGTCGACAATAAAAATGTTCACATTAAGTTCAAATTTTGCATGGTGATCAAGACCAACTTAATATTAAATTTTACATATTGTAAGCCCAGTCAGTCAAGTATTAATTGTAATTTTACGAGTTTAGTATGGGATGTCACAAGAGATTTCTGGAGAAGGTATGTAGGTAAGACTTCACGACACAATGGATCTGTTATTCATCCAGAGTATTATGGAGATTGACAAATTGCATAGAAAATCGTCTTGTGCCGTGTCGTGCAACGTTACTATGGGGATGTTGCATGTTCTGTGCTCGCTCATCAACGCGTTACACTGAGCGTTTTCCTAGTATAATAAAGTGTCTCTATTGTGTACGTTGCCGCTCTACCGTTGTGATATGTACGTAGGACCATATGGCTGGTATTGAAAGTAGCTACCTACAAACCACCTCGCCATTCTTCTTTGTCCCTGGCGACTGTCTGATTTGCATGTGCGATCGCATTGCTAATATTATTCAATTAATAATTTAATTATGGACTCCTTTATAAGAAGCGTATATGAATAATGATTTCAACTTCACAGCAATTATGCTTAGTGCTTTGGGAAGCGTCTGCATGCACGAAGCTGGTTGCATACATTACACAGTGCAGTTCCATTAGCTATCTCAAGCACCAATTGCAATTAACATTTCCATTCTGCTGGAACATTCTTGCGGCTTGGATGCGTTGCATGCGGCTTGGCTCGTGTGGGGATCAGTCCCCTTGGCCTCAGTCCTGGACACTCATTCTGTTGCGAAAACCAAACCATTTTGGTCTGCAATCATTTCAGATGGTCGTGAAATGATTGCAGACTGACATGATTTCGTTTTAGTTATAGAATAAGGGTCCAGATGCAAATGCCGGGAGTTCTTTTCACACAACTCAATGATCATTAATAATCATTATTTCTTCATCTTAATATTGATTTTAAATCATCTCATTCTATATTTCACAATTCAATATAGTTTTTTTCTATTTCATTATGCTGTATCTACATTTTCAGCCCATCTTTCACCCATATTTATATCACCCAAAGAAAAGAAAGAAAGTATGAACATTTCAATAATTCGGTACCGACATGGATTATAATGTAATGTTAAATGAACACAATACACATTTTACAAGTAAATAATCTGGAATAGCAGCAATGAATAGGTCGAAGACCCGTGCTGTACGCCCGTGTAATGTATGCATGGACGTGGACACAGGTGCCGCGCCTGCATGGAGTGACATTAGCGGGTGTGCGCATTGCGCCCGTGCCCGCGTGCTATGCTATTAGACTGCGCGTGCTGTGGTCAAGGTGCATGGACGTGGACACAGGTGCCGCGCCTGCATGGAGTGACATTAGCGGGTGTGCGCATTGCGCCCGTGCCCGCGTGCTATGCTATTAGACTGCGCGTGCTGTGGTCAAGGTGCATGGACGTGGACACAGGTGCCGCGCCTGCATGGAGTAACATTAGCGGGTGTACGCATTGCGCCCGTGCCCGCGTGCTATGCTATTAGACTGCGCGTGCTGTGGTCAAGGTGCATGGACGTGGACACAGGTGCCGCGCCTGCATGGAGTGACATTAGCGGGTGTGCGCATTGCGCCCGTGCCCGCGTGCTATGCTATTAGACTGCGCGTGCTGTGGTCAAGGTGCATGGACGTGGACACAGGTGCCGCGCCTGCATGGAGTGACATTAGCGGGTGTGCGCATTGCGCCCGTGCCCGCGTGCTATGCTATTAGACTGCGCGTGCTGTGGTCAAGGTGCATGGACGTGGACACAGGTGCCGCGCCTGCATGGAGTGACATTAGCGGGTGTGCGCATTGCGCCCGTGCCCGCGTGCTATGCTATTAGACTGCGCGTGCTGTGGTCAAGGTGCATGGACGTGGACACAGGTGCCGCGCCTGCATGGAGTGACATTAGCGGGTGTGCGCATTGCGCCCGTGCCCGCGTGCTATGCTATTAGACTGCGCGTGCTGTGGTCAAGGTGCATGGACATGGACACAGGTGCCGCGCCTGCATGGAGTGACATTAGCGGGTGTGCGCATTGCGCCCGTGCCCGCGTGCTATGCTATTAGACTGCGCGTGCTGTGGTCAAGGTGCATGGACGTGGACACAGGTGCCGCGCCTGCATGGAGTGACATTAGCGGGTGTACGCATTGCGCCCGTGCCCGCGTGCTATGCTATTAGACTGCGCGTGCTGTGGTCAAGGTGCATGGACGTGGACACAGGTGCCGCGCCTGCATGGAGTGACATTAGCGGGTGTACGCATTGCGCCCGTGCCCGCGTGCTATGCTATTAGACTGCGCGTGCTGTGGTCAAGGTGCATGGACGTGGACACAGGTGCCGCGCCTGCATGGAGTGACATTAGCGGGTGTGCGCATTGCGCCCGTGCCAGCGTGCTATGCTATTAGACTGCGCGTGCTGTGGTCAAGGTGCATGGACGTGGACACAGGTGCCGCGCCTGCATGGAGTAACATTAGCGGGTGTGGCGCACAGCGGTGGTCCCCAACTCGAACCGAGGTGTCAAGTTGACTGTCGTTTAGGAACACACCCTCTCTGACGTCACAGCTCCGGATCGACACCTCCGCTAGGAGCATTCACTTGTTTTGCAATTCTTCTCATACGAAGTGTATTTGTTCTTATTTTGGTTAATACATCATTTTTGTATACATCTGGCAGCTTGGGATTTATGTGGTTGTAGTTTTTATCCGGCTAATACATTTAGTTTCAGTGCCGTAATTTGAGAAAATCAAACCCATAAAAAACACTATGTGTAAAAATACCAGCCAAGTCTCTTCAATTAAAAAAAAATAGAAGAAATCTAAAAATTCAGCACTGAAAAGTAGTGATATCAAAAAATTGGCCAAGTCAAAACTTTTCAAAAAATACTTGGCGCATCGTTCATATAAATAGTATAGAAGTAGGCAGGAAATGAAATGTACTCATCTACACATGTCCTAAAAAAAACGATGCGCCAAGTATTTTTTGAAAAGTTTTGACTTGGCCAATTTTTTGATATCACTACTTTTCAGTGCTGAATTTTTAGATTTCTTCTATTTTTTTTAATTGAAGAGACTTGGCTGGTATTTTTACACGGAGTGTTTTTTATGGGGATATCACTCCTTTTTTCAGTTTATTATTACAACTTGTAACATATTGTGGCACCAAAGATTATAATTCTTTTAAAAAATAAGATTTTGTGATTTGGTTGCTAAGAAAAGTTGTGCTTGTACTTTGTTAATGCTATAAATAATATGTTACAAAGTATAGCAAAAGTTTCGTTCCAATCGGTCCAGCCGTTCTCGAGTTATGGCATCACTTCCAGTTTTCAAAATGGCGGTTGACATCACTGCCACCTAAAATTTGTATCTATAAATGTTATGTAACATTATAAGCCTTCTGAATGTGTAGTTATTGATATAAGAGATGATTTTAGTCAGATTTGTCATTTTTATGACGACATTTCCGGTTTAGATTATAGAACATTTCTTCTTTCACTATTGGTATTCCTTAAAGATGACCTTCTAAATCGAATGGCGCTAATTTCGTTCTAATCGGTCCAGCCGTTTTTGATATATGACGTCACTTCCGGTTTAAAAATGGCGGCACAAAAAATTTATAAGAACAAAGGTATCATCAGACGCCAAAAGTGCACATGTGGTAAAATTTTCATATCGATCGGTTCAGCCGTTTAGGCTGTGGCGGTGATAGCAACGTTTCCTGATATCTGAATCTGAATCATCATCATCATCAGATAGCTTTTAAAAGGGGTGTAATTTCACTGTTTTCACGGCCCTCTAGCTCGCAAATGGAACAACCTATTGTTCCCAAATTTGGTATATGTTGTCAGGTGGGCCATAGCTCGAAATTAAGTTATTTCACAACAATGTGAGATTTCCCAATTATGAGATCCAGTAGGCCGAAAATGCCATGTTGTTGCTTACAGTAAAAGTGTTTGGTCTGCTCCTCAGTTTATTAGGCATTTACGGTATGTTGAGTGAGTGTGAGTGTATAGTACGACTTGGCTGGGTGGAGCGACCGCTCCACTAGATACCAAGTTCAATATAAATTTAAAAGCATTGATTATTATGTAAATAAATACGAATGGCCGTCAAACATTTTTCCTACAAGAATTTTACCACATGTATTGTTGGTTTAAATGCCGTAAACTTTTTTTATGTCGTACTTTATACATGCCTTGGCGCCAGCGCTAGCGCCACCCCCATACAGGCAGAGCAGAGCTATTCGATTTCAGTTACATCGCTTCATTTTCACCGCAGATTGTTCTATTAAAACCTCGCCGCCTCTTGGCGGGCACAACTTTATATTTCAATTCTTCCCTTTTCATCGGTTAAGTGCCATTTTACACCCGCACTTTGCATCCAAGCCGTTGGGATTTACGCGCTGCGAGTGATTCATGTCACAAGTTCGTCATTACATGAATCTTTTCCAGCTCGAGTCGCGATTCAATCAAGAGTTTCTCCGTCGGTTTTCATTCTCCAGACGCGCGCACTGAGGTCAATAATTAGCCGGGTTCCGAGAAGCCGTGACATGCGTGACGTCACGACATCGGGTGGCGGCATCCTGCAGGACTGTCAGGACTTCCAGGAATACCACGGGATACGTGCTGGTCACTGGGAGATCCACGGGGTTGATAACACATGTTTATATGACTGACCACACTCGTTGCTCACAACGTGGCGGAGAAGCTAACACGGGAGATGGCGGCATCCTGCAGGACTGCCAGGACTTCCAGGAATACCACGGGATACGTGCTGGTCACTGGGAGATCCACGGGGTTGATAACGCATATGTTTATATGATTGACCACACTCGTTGCTCACAACGTAGCGGAGAAGCTAACACGGGAGATGGCGGCATCCTGCAGGACTGCCAGGACTTCCAGGAATACCACGGGATACGTGCTGGTCACTGGGAGATCCACGGGGTTGATAACGCATATGTTTATATGACTGACCACACTCGTTGCTCACAACGTGGCGGAGAAGCTAACACGGGAGATGGCGGCATCCTGCAGGACTGCCAGGACTTCCAGGAATACCACGGGATACGTGCTGGTCACTGGGAGATCCACGGGGTTGATAACGCATATGTTTATATGATTGACCACACTCGTTGCTCACAACGTGGCGGAGAAGCTAACACGGGAGATGGCGGCATCCTGCAGGACTGCCAGGACTTCCAGGAATACCACGGGATACGTGCTGGTCACTGGGAGATCCACGGGGTTGATAACGCATATGTTTATATGACTGACCACACTCGTTGCTCACAACGTGGCGGAGAAGCTAACACGGGAGATGGCGGCATCCTGCAGGACTGCCAGGACTTCCAGGAATACCACGGGATACGTGCTGGTCACTGGGAGATCCACGGGGTTGATAACGCATATGTTTATATGACTGACCACACTCGTTGCTCACAACGTGGCGGGGAAGCTAACACGGGAGATGGCGGCATCCTGCAGGACTGCCAGGACTTCCAGGAATACCACGGGATACGTGCTGGTCACTGGGAGATCCACGGGGTTGATAACACATGTTTATATGACTGACCACACTCGTTGCTCACAACGTGGCGGAGAAGCTAACACGGGAGATGGCGGCATCCTGCAGGACTGCCAGGACTTCCAGGAATACCACGGGATACGTGCTGGTCACTGGGAGATCCACGGGGTTGATAACACATGTTTATATGACTGACCACACTCGTTGCTCACAACGTGGCGGAGAAGCTAACACGGGAGATGGCGGCATCCTGCAGGACTGCCAGGACTTCCAGGAATACCACGGGATACGTGCTGGTCACTGGGAGATCCACGGGGTTGATAACACATGTTTATATGACTGACCACACTCGTTGCTCACAACGTGGCGGAGAAGCTAACACGGGAGATGGCGGCATCCTGCAGGACTGCCAGGACTTCCAGGAATACCACGGGATACGTGCTGGTCACTGGGAGATCCACGGGGTTGATAACACATGTTTATATGACTGACCACACTCGTTGCTCACAACGTGGCGGAGAAGCTAACACGGGAGATGGCGGCATCCTGCAGGACTGTCAGGACTTCCAGGAATACCACGGGATACGTGCTGGTCACTGGGAGATCCACGGGGTTGATAACGCATATGTTTATATGACTGACCACACTCGTTGCTCACAACGTGGCGGAGAAGCTAACACGGGAGATGGCGGCATCCTGCAGGACTGCCAGGACTTCCAGGAATACCACGGGATACGTGCTGGTCACTGGGAGATCCACGGGGTTGATAACGCATATGTTTATATGACTGACCACACTCGTTGCTCACAACGTGGCGGAGAAGCTAACACGGGAAATGGCGGCATCCTGCAGGACTGCCATGACTTCCAGGAATACCACGGGATACGTGCTGGTCACTGGGAGATCCACGGGGTTGATAACACATATGTTTATATGACTGACCACACTCGTTGCTCACAACGTGGCGGAGAAGCTAACACGGGAGATGGCGGCATCCTGCAGGACTGCCAGGACTTCCAGGAATACCACGGGATACGTGCTGGTCACTGGGAGATCCACGGGGTTGATAACACATGTTTATATGACTGACCACACTCGTTGCTCACAACGTGGCGGAGAAGCTAACACGGGAGATGGCGGCATCCTGCAGGACTGCCAGGACTTCCAGGAATACCACGGGATACGTGCTGGTCACTAGGAGATCCACGGGGTTGATAACACATGTTTATATGACTGACCACACTCGTTGCTCACAACGTGGCGGAGAAGCTAACACGGGAGATGGCGGCATCCTGCAGGACTGTCAGGACTTCCAGGAATACCACGGGATACGTGCTGGTCACTGGGAGATCCACGCGGTTGATAACGCATATGTTTATATGACTGACCACACTCGTTGCTCACAACGTGGCGGAGAAGCTAAACGGGAGATGGCGGCATCCTGCAGGACTGCCAGGACTTCCAGGAATACCACGGGATTCGTGCTGGTCACTGGGAGATCCACGGGGTTGATAACACACATGTTTATATGACTGACCACACTCGTTGCTCACAACGTGGCGGAGAAGCTAACACGGGAGATGGCGGCATCCTGCAGGTCTGCCAGGACTTCCAGGAATACCACAGGATACGTGCTGGTCACTGGGAGATCCACGGGGTTGATAACACATGTTTATATGACTGACCACACTCGTTGCTCACAACGTGGCGGAGAAGCTAACACGGGAGATGGCGGCATCCTGCAGGACTGCCAGGACTTCCAGGAATACCACGGGATACGTGCTGGTCACTGGGAGATCCACGGGGTTGATAACACATGTTTATATGACTGACCACACTCGTTGCTCACAACGTGGCGGAGAAGCTAACACGGGAGATGGCGGCATCCTGCAGGACTGCCAGGACTTCCAGGAATACCACGGGATACGTGCTGGTCACTGGGACATCCACGGGGTTGATAACGCATATGTTTATATGACTGACCACACTCGTTGCTCACAACGTGGCGGAGAAGCTAACACGGGAGATGGCGGCGTCCTGCAGGACTGCCAGGACTTCCAGGAATACCACGGGATACGTGCTGGTCACTGGGAGATCCACGGGGTTGATAACGCATATGTTTATATGACTGACCACACTCGTTGCTCACAACGTGGCGGAGAAGCTAACACGGGAGATGGCGGCATCCTGCAGGACTGCCAGGACTTCCAGGAATACCACGGGATACGTGCTGGATACTGGGAGATCCACGGGGTTGATAACGCATATGTTTATATGACTGACCACACTCGTTGCTCACAACGTGGCGGAGAAGCTAACACGGGAGATGGCGGCATCCTGCAGGACTGCCAGGACTTCCAGGAATACCACGGGATACGTGCTGGTCACTGGGAGATCCACGGGGTTGATAACGCATATGTTTATATGACTGACCACACTCGTTGCTCACAACGTGGCGGAGAAGCTAACACGGGAGATGGCGGCATCCTGCAGGACTGCCAGGACTTCCAGGAATACCACGGGATACGTGCTGGTCACTGGGAGATCCACGGGGTTGATAACGCATATGTTTATATGACTGACCACACTCGTTGCTCACAACGTGGCGGAGAAGCTAACACGGGAGATGGCGGCATCCTGCAGGACTGCCAGGACTTCCAGGAATACCACGGGATACGTGCTGGTCACTGGGAGATCCACGGGGTTGATAACGCATATGTTTATATGACTGACCACAGTCGTTGCTCACAACGTGGCGGAGAAGCTAACACGGGAGATGGCGGCATCCTGCAGGACTGCCAGGACTTCCAGGAATACCACGGGATACGTGCTGGTCACTGGGAGATCCACGGGGTTGATAACACATGTTTATATGACTGACCACACTCGTTGCTCACAACGTGGCGGAGAAGCTAACACGGGAGATGGCGGCATCCTGCAGGACTGCCAGGACTTCCAGGAATACCACGGGATACGTGCTGGTCACTGGGAGATCCACGGGGTTGATAACGCATATGTTTATATGACTGACCACACTCGTTGCTCACAACGTGGCGGAGAAGCTAACACGGGAGATGGCGGCATCCTGCAGGACTGCCAGGACTTCCAGGAATACCACGGGATACGTGCTGGTCACTGGGAGATCCACGGGGTTGATAACGCATATGTTTATATGACTGACCACACTCGTTGCTCACAACGTGGCGGAGAAGCTAACACGGGAGATGGCGGCATCCTGCAGGACTGCCAGGACTTCCAGGAATACCACGGGATACGTGCTGGTCACTGGGAGATCCACGGGGTTGATAACACATGTTTATAAGACTGACCACACTCGTTGCTCACAACGTGGCGGAGAAGCTAACACGGGAGATGGCGGCATCCTGCAGGACTGCCAGGACTTCCAGGAATACCACGGGATACGTGCTGGTCACTGGGAGATCCACGGGGTTGATAACGCATATGTTTATATGACTGACCACACTCGTTGCTCACAACGTGGCGGAGAAGCTAACACGGGAGATGGCGGCATCCTGCAGGACTGCCAGGACTTCCAGGAATACCACGGGATACGTGCTGGTCACTGGGAGATCCACGGGGTTGATAACGCATATGTTTATATGACTGACCACACTCGTTGCTCACAACGTGGCGGAGAAGCTAACACGGGAGATGGCGGCATCCTGCAGGACTGCCAGGACTTCCAGGAATACCACGGGATACGTGCTGGTCACTGGGAGATCCACGGGGTTGATAACACATGTTTATATGACTGACCACACTCGTTGCTCACAACGTGGCGGAGAAGCTAACACGGGAGATGGCGGCATCCTGCAGGACTGCCAGGACTTCCAGGAATACCACGGGATACGTGCTGGTCACTGGGAGATCCACGGGGTTGATAACACATGTTTATATGACTGACCACACTCGTTGCTCACAACGTGGCGGAGAAGCTAACACGGGAGATGGCGGCATCCTGCAGGACTGCCAGGACTTCCAGGAATACCACGGGATACGTGCTGGTCACTGGGAGATCCACGGGGTTGATAACACATGTTTATATGACTGACCACACTCGTTGCTCACAACGTGGCGGAGAAGCTAAAAGTCGAGCCAAGCTCGACTTCATTTTCAGCTTTATTTTCATGGTTCAGAAGTTATGTTATTTATGAAATATTATCACCTTCGAGTTTATCCGACAGAGACACTCACATTATAGGATTATTGCTATCGGCAAATCCAAGTTATTCTTTCCATATTGTGTTTGTACTGTGAGGGTATCCGTGTCATACACCAATCAATATTCATCACACCAATTTGTGCAGAAATCAAGTAAAAGTGGTGGTCGTTATCTCCACTAATTATCTTTTGATCGCGTGAACAGAGTCGTGTTGTCTCGGAACATCGTGTAGTATTCCGCGAAACTAGACTTGAAACATTGCTGTGTCGCTGCACCTGCAAATACTTGGCTTGCCTTGCATGCTGGCAGACAATAACACCGCATTATACCGCGTGCTCATTCTCAGACATGATCGAACTTGTCACTGCCTACGTCACAGACATGATCGAACTTGTCATTGCCTACGTCACAGACATGATCGAACTTGTCACTGCCTACGTCACAGACATGATCGAACTTGTCATTGCCTACGTCACAGACATGATCGAACTTGTCACTGCCTACGTCACAGACATGATCGAACTTGTCATTGCCTACGTCACAGACATGATCGAACTTGTCACTGCCTACGTCACAGACATGATCGAACTTGTCATTGCCTACGTCACAGACATGATCGAACTTGTCACTGCCTACGTCACAGACATGATCGAACTTGTCACTGCCTACGTCACAGACATGATCGAACTTGTCATTGCCTACGTCACAGACATGATCGAATTTGTCACTGCCTACGTCACAGACATGATCGAACTTGTCACTGCCTACGTCACAGACATGATCGAACTTGTCATTGCCTACGACACAGACATGATCGAACTTGTCACTGCCTACGTCACAGACATGATCGAACTTGTCATTGCCTACGACACAGACATGATCGAACTTGTCATTGCCTACGTCACAGACATGATCGAACTTGTCACTGCCTACGTCACAGACATGATCGAACTTGTCATTGCCTACGTCACAGACATGATCGAACTTGTCATTGCCTACGACACAGACATGATCGAACTTGTCACTGCCTACGTCACAGACATGATCGAACTTGTCATTGCCTACGTCACAGACATGATCGAACTTGTCATTGCCTACGTCACAGACATGATCGAACTTGTCACTGCCTACGTCACAGACATGATCGAACTTGTCATTGCCTACGTCACAGACATGATCGAACTTGTCATTGCCTACGACACAGACATGATCGAACTTGTCACTGCCTACGTCACAGACATGATCGAACTTGTCATTGCCTACGTCACAGACATGATCGAACTTGTCATTGCCTACGACACAGACATGATCGAACTTGTCACTGCCTACGTCACAGACATGATCGAACTTGTCATTGCCTACGTCACAGACATGATCGAACTTGTCATTGCCTACGACACAGACATGATCGAACTTGTCACTGCCTACGTCACAGACATGATCGAACTTGTCACTGCCTACGTCACAGACATGATCGAACTTGTCATTGCCTACGTCACAGACATGATCGAACTTGTCATTGCCTACGACACAGACATGATCGAACTTGTCACTGCCTACGTCACAGACATGATTGAACTTGTCATTGCCTACGTCACAGACATGATCGAACTTGTCACTGCCTTCGTCACAGACATGATCGAACTTGTCATTGCCTACGTCACAGACATGATCGAACTTGTCATTGCCTACGACACAGACATGATCGAACTTGTCATTGCCTACGACACAGACATGATCGAACTTGTCACTGCCTACGTCACAGACATGATCGAACTTGTCATTGCCTACGTCACAGACATGATCGAACTTGTCATTGCCTACGACACAGACATGATCGAACTTGTCACTGCCTACGTCACAGACATGATCGAACTTGTCATTGCCTACGTCACAGACATGATCGAACTTGTCATTGCCTACGACACAGACATGATCGAACTTGTCACTGCCTACGTCACAGACATGATCGAACTTGTCATTGCCTACGTCACAGACATGATCGAACTTGTCATTGCCTACGACACAGACATGATCGAACTTGTCACTGCCTACGTCACAGACATGATCGAACTTGTCACTGCCTACGTCACAGACATGATCGAACTTGTCATTGCCTACGTCACAGACATGATCGAACTTGTCATTGCCTACGACACAGACATGATCGAACTTGTCACTGCCTACGTCACAGACATGATTGAACTTGTCATTGCCTACGTCACAGACATGATCGAACTTGTCACTGCCTTCGTCACAGACATGATCGAACTTGTCATTGCCTACGTCACAGACATGATCGAACTTGTCATTGCCTACGACACAGACATGATCGAACTTGTCATTGCCTACGACACAGACATGATCGAACTTGTCACTGCCTACGTCACAGACATGATCGAACTTGTCACTGCCTACGTCACAGACATGATCGAACTTGTCACTGCCTACGTCACAGACATGATCGAACTTGTCACTGCCTACGTCACAGACATGATCGAACTTGTCACTGCCTACGTCACAGACATGATCGAACTTGTCACTGCCTACGTCACAGACATGATCGAACTTGTTCACGTGAGAGAATAGGATTGAACAAGTTCAGCAAGGTTGCTGCACTTTTTCCATATTAAACGGTGTTCTGATGTGAAACATTGCTAGCGTTTAGGTGCACATTATATAAACATTGGCAGCAGCAATCTAAGTTTAACATATAGATCTAATATTTTATATAAAGAAGGGAGGAAAATTAGAATTTCATTTTATTTTCATCTATTTTTCGCTTAAGGTTATTGATTTGAGAACGTAGTAGTTTTGTATAAGTTAATGTATTTGACAGCTAGATTGCAGCCTCTGATTTCAATTTCTTTCGTCTAAAAGTGATTAAACTTGGATTCCCACTCCACTCGCTTCCACTTTGCTCTGCTCGACGTGTTGAAAGACGGCAATGAAACAGTCTTCTTTGTCTTGAACGGGAAGGAAGGATGCGGAGAGTTAATTAACTGATTTTAGTAATTAATTTCGCTTCCATCATGGCAGACTAATTACAACCCCTGGTTGTTGTCACAATTTACTCGGGAATAATAATTACATGCTTGCGCTAAACATTTGACACCTCACTTCTTGAGTCGATTATTGCTGAACCTTGCATCCATCCGATTAGTTCAGTCAAGTGTCACGGAATAATTGTGTTGAGAAGAATATGTTCTCGCCAACTGGAGCAAACATTATTGGATTTTAAACACTGAACTGATTGTATGTAAATGAAATGAAAATATTTGCAAGGTTTTTCCTCAAGGCGGTGATATTTTTGTTTGTTTAATTCCAAGTTCCTGCATCGCGTTTGTATTCTATTCCCGTCCGGTGTTCCGCATGCGCCACGTTTCTGTTGCAGCGAACTGTGCAAACACCAGAAGCACACGTAGCGCTAATTGGTTGTAGGTAATTCTATTCCCGTCCGGTGTTCCGCATGCGCCACGTTTCTGTTGCAGCGAACTGTGCAAACACCAGAAGCACACGTAGCGCTAATTGGTTGTAGGTAATTCTATTCCCGTCCGGTGTTCCGCATGCGCCACGTTTCTGTTGCAGCGAACTGTGCAAACACCAGAAGCACACGTAGCGCTAATTGGTTGTAGGTAATTCTATTCCCGTCCGGTGTTCCGCATGCGCCACGTTTCTGTTGCAGCGAACTGTGCAAACACCAGAAGCGCACGTAGCGCTAATTGGTTGTAGGTAATTCTATTCCCGTCCGGTGTTCCGCATGCGCCACGTTTCTGTTGCAGCGAACTGTGCAAACACCAGAAGCACACGTAGCGCTAATTGGTTGTAGGTAATTCTATTCCCGTCCGGTGTTCCGCATGCGCCACGTTTCTGTTGCAGCGAACTGTGCAAACACCAGAAGCGCACGTAGCGCTAATTGGTTGTAGGTAATTCTATTCCCGTCCGGTGTTCCGCATGCGCCACGTTTCTGTTGCAGCGAACTGTGCAAACACCAGAAGCACACGTAGCGCTAATTGGTTGTAGGTAATTCTTTTCCCGTCCGGTGTTCCGCATGCGCCACGTTTCTGTTGCAGCGAACTGTGCAAACACCAGAAGCACACGTAGCGCTAATTGGTTGTAGGTAATTCTTTTCCCGTCCGGTGTTCCGCATGCGCCACGTTTCTGTTGCAGCGAACTGTGCAAACACCAGAAGCACACGTAGCGCTAATTGGTTGTAGGTAATTGCATTGAAATCAGGTTGTCTCTCTCGGAGGGAGTTATGCAACGTGGGTGACGCTCTGTTGACGTGTCTAATTGGTAATGTTGCAGTGCGCGTTGCACGACATGCAAAGAGATTCGACAGCTTTTCGCCTAACAGAAGAGTTGGTTGCATAATACGGCGATTCTGTTTTCGAATGGATTTAACCAACCGCAGTTTTTTTAAATATCAAATTACTCGTCCATAATTACGATGTGTAGGGAAATTCCCGGCTGGAGATTTTACGTGCGTAGCCCTTTTGCTCTCTTTATTTACGCTGAATGTTTTTTCCATTAATCTGTATTAAAACTACCTTATTGCATTGAGTTTGATACCTTTACAGCTGATACCAATCATCAAAGTTTTATAGCATCAGATAGAATGTCCGTACTTCTTGTTTTATCTGACTTTCTTTCAATCTACCTACCAAGAGGAAAGTATAGTGAGGTTTATGAATCATTAAATTAAACATTAAACGAAATTATATAACACTACTATATCATTATGTAGTAGCACAATTAAACTTGGAACAAAGTGGTGTACAAGTAACTAGTTTATTGCTAGTTGTGTTTGGTTAGCGGGCGCACTTGGCCAAGTGTACTTGTGTCGTGTCAATGCAACAAGTACAAATCTCGCACATGCGTACTCCCGCTCTTCATCACTGATTTACGACGCTCCGACGCAATTGCAATATGGTAATTAGCGCTAATTAAAAGAGCGTGAACACTGCGCGAAGTTACCTCGCTGCGATGTATTTCGGCAACTCCATGATGACGATGTGAAGGTGTCAGGTGGGACATAATGGGGTTTGTTTATGGCGGAGGAGCAGTTATGTTGGACGACTCAATCACTACACGATGTACAGTGGCGTATTCAGAGATTACACGGCGAAATATTGAGAAAGAAAACACGCGACGTTTCAGAGGAAAGATATCAGTTTTTTCCTAAAACAAATTAGCTCATTGCAGAAAAGTCGCTCAAATTCTGTTCACATTTTTTAATTTTCTAGATCTGATGTCTTCATTATCCGATGAAAAAACTACGTAAGTTAACCAATTGATGTGTTTTTTGATATGGATGTATCTTAATCAAGGAAACGTGTTTAATAATGTTATATGTCCATTTACGGGGCAGAGGTACATTAATGTAATACATGAACGAATAAAACATTTTATTAATATGTTTGAAGCATTATTGTGGAATGGTTTCTGCTAACACTGGCGGCCACGTTGTACTGGGCAACTGGGCAACTGGGCAGGTATTCTGCCGACATGATTGGTCAATGGCCCCCGCCCGGGTGTAGAATGCAGATTTATTCTCCCTAACCGGCTTGCATGGATGCAGTTGCTACATCCATCAGCCATGCACGCTGATTAATGGCTGCGTAATTATGAATATGTTGTGCAGTGTTTTCAATCAGCGCGGGACACATGTAATGAATGAATGGTTGGTTAGTTTTGTGGAAGAGCGTTTGGTTCGAGCCTAGCACATGAAACGTTCTCAAAGCTAATGTAAATGCAATTCTATTTTTTTACACTATTTTTTTAAATATATTTTTTAAACAAAATCATCTTGCTGTTTCTTTTCTGTTTCTGGCTTTTATTGCAATTATGCTCATCAATCGAGTGTAACTTTGTTTATCGATGGTAATTCTGCTCTGTATTGCTCTGCGTTGTGTTCTTGCAATAAATCGTGCTTGAGAGGTGGAGGTGTCGGAATCAGGAACATTTCGATGCAGCAGAGACCAGACAATGAGCCATCGCATTGGGTCTTGTCTCGAAGCAGAGACAATGAGCCATCGCATTGGGTCTTGTCTCGAAGCAGAGACCAGACAATGAGCCATCGCATTGGGTCTTGTCTCGAAGCAGAGACCAGACAATGAGCCATCGCATTGGGTCTTGTCTCGAAGCAGAGACAATGAGCCATCGCATTGGGTCTTGTCTCGAAGCAGAGACCAGACAATGAGCCATCGCATTGGGTCTTGTCTCGAAGCAGAGACCAGACAATGAGCCATCGCATTGGGTCTTGTCTCGAAGCAGAGACCAGACAATGAGCCATCGCATTGGGTCTTGTCTCGAAGCAGAGACCAGACAATGAGCCATCGCATTGGGTCTTGTCTCGAAGCAGAGACCAGACAATGAGCCATCGCATTGGGTCTTGTCTCGAAGCAGAGAGCAGACAATGAGCCATCGCATTGGGTCTTGTCTCGAAGCAGAGACCAGACAATGAGCCATCGCATTGGGTCTTGTCTCGAAGCAGAGACCAGACAATGAGCCAACGCATTGGGTCTTGTCTCGAAGCAGAGACCAGACAATGAGCCATCGCATTGGGTCTTGTCTCGAAGCAGAGACCAGACAATGAGCCATCGCATTGGGTCTTGTCTCGAAGCAGAGACCAGACAATGAGCCATCGCATTGGGTCTTGTCTCGAAGCAGAGACCAGACAATGAGCCATCGCATTGGGTCTTGTCTCGAAGCAGAGACAATGAGCCATCGCATTGGGTCTTGTCTCGAAGCAGAGACCAGACAATGAGCCATCGCATTGGGTCTTGTCTCGAAGCAGAGACCAGACAATGAGCCATCGCATTGGGTCTTGTCTCGAAGCAGAGACCAGACAATGAGCCATCGCATTGGGTCTTGTCTCGAAGCAGAGACCAGACAATGAGCCATCGCATTGGGTCTTGTCTCGAAGCAGAGACCAGACAATGAGCCATCGCATTGGGTCTTGTCTCGAAGCAGAGACCAGACAATGAGCCATCGCATTGGGTCTTGTCTCGAAGCAGAGACCAGACAATGAGCCATCGCATTGGGTCTTGTCTCGAAGCAGAGACCAGACAATGAGCCAACGCATTGGGTCTTGTCTCGAAGCAGAGACAATGAGCCATCGCATTGGGTCTTGTCTCGAAGCAGAGACCAGACAATGAGCCATCGCATTGGGTCTTGTCTCGAAGCAGAGACCAGACAATGAGCCATCGCATTGGGTCTTGTCTCGAAGCAGAGACCAGACAATGAGCCATCGCATTGGGTCTTGTCTCGAAGCAGAGACCAGACAATGAGCCATCGCATTGGGTCTTGTCTCGAAGCAGAGACCAGACAATGAGCCATCGCATTGGGTCTTGTCTCGAAGCAGAGACCAGACAATGAGCCATCGCATTGGGTCTTGTCTCGAAGCAGAGACCAGACAATGAGCCATCGCATTGGGTCTTGTCTCGAAGCAGAGACCAGACAATGAGCCATCGCATTGGGTCTTGTCTCGAAGCAGAGACCAGACAATGAGCCATCGCATTGGGTCTTGTCTCGAAGCAGAGACCAGACAATGAGCCATCGCATTGGGTCTTGTCTCGAAGCAGAGACCAGACAATGAGCCAACGCATTGGGTCTTGTCTCGAAGCAGAGACCAGACAATGAGCCATCGCATTGGGTCTTGTCTCGAAGCAGAGACCAGACAATGAGCCATCGCATTGGGTCTTGTCTCGAAGCAGAGACCAGACAATGAGCCATCGCATTGGGTCTTGTCTCGAAGCAGAGACCAGACAATGAGCCATCGCATTGGGTCTTGTCTCGAAGCAGAGACCAGACAATGAGCCATCGCATTGGGTCTTGTCTCGAAGCAGAGACCAGACAATGAGCCATCGCATTGGGTCTTGTCTCGAAGCAGAGACCAGACAATGAGCCATCGCATTGGGTCTTGTCTCGAAGCAGAGACCAGACAATGAGCCATCGCATTGGGTCTTGTCTCGAAGCAGAGACCAGACAATGAGCCATCGCATTGGGTCTTGTCTCGAAGCAGAGACCAGACAATGAGCCATCGCATTGGGTCTTGTCTCGAAGCAGAGACCAGACAATGAGCCAACGCATTGGGTCTTGTCTCGAAGCAGAGACCAGACAATGAGCCATCGCATTGGGTCTTGTCTCGAAGCAGAGACCAGACAATGAGCCAACGCATTGGGTCTTGTCTCGAAGCAGAGACCAGACAATGAGCCATCGCATTGGGTCTTGTCTCGAAGCAGAGACCAGACAATGAGCCATCGCATTGGGTCTTGTCTCGAAGCAGAGACCAGACAATGAGCCATCGCATTGGGTCTTGTCTCGAAGCAGAGACCAGACAATGAGCCATCGCATTGGGTCTTGTCTCGAAGCAGAGACCAGACAATGAGCCATCGCATTGGGTCTTGTCTCGAAGCAGAGACAATGAGCCATCGCATTGGGTCTTGTCTCGAAGCAGAGACCAGACAATGAGCCATCGCATTGGGTCTTGTCTCGAAGCAGAGACCAGACAATGAGCCATCGCATTGGGTCTTGTCTCGAAGCAGAGACAATGAGCCATCGCATTGGGTCTTGTCTCAAAGCAGAGACCAGACAATGAGCCAACGCATTGGGTCTTGTCTCGAAGCAGAGACCAGACAATGAGCCATCGCATTGGGTCTTGTCTCGAAGCAGAGACCAGACAATGAGCCATCGCATTGGGTCTTGTCTCGAAGCAGAGACCAGACAATGAGCCAACGCATTGGGTCTTGTCTCGAAGCAGAGACCAGACAATGAGCCATCGCATTGGGTCTTGTCTCGAAGCAGAGACCAGACAATGAGCCATCGCATTGGGTCTTGTCTCGAAGCAGAGACCAGACAATGAGCCATCGCATTGGGTCTTGTCTCGAAGCAGAGACCAGACAATGAGCCATCGCATTGGGTCTTGTCTCAAAGCAGAGACCAGACAATGAGCCAACGCATTGGGTCTTGTCTCGAAGCAGAGACCAGACAATGAGCCATCGCATTGGGTCTTGTCTCAAAGCAGAGACCAGACAATGAGCCAACGCATTGGGTCTTGTCTCGAAGCAGAGACCAGACAATGAGCCATCGCATTGGGTCTTGTCTCGAAGCAGAGACCAGACAATGAGCCATCGCATTGGGTCTTGTCTCGAAGCAGAGACCAGACAATGAGCCAACGCATTGGGTCTTGTCTCGAAGCAGAGACCAGACAATGAGCCAACGCATTGGGTCTTGTCTCGAAGCAGAGACCAGACAATGAGCCATCGCATTGGGTCTTGTCTCGAAGCAGAGACCAGACAATGAGCCATCGCATTGGGTCTTGTCTCGAAGCAGAGACCAGACAATGAGCCAACGCATTGGGTCTTGTCTCGAAGCAGAGACGTGTGTCGTGTGACAACTTCATGCTACGTGGACTAATATTGATAGACTCAATCCCTTCCAATAATATGGAACTCGTTCGGCAGGAGTATTTAAAAAATACGCCTTTTGGCACAGAAACATTCAAACATGCCTGCATTTCTCAGATGAAATTTTTTGGGTAGAATTTGAATTGTAGTTTATTTTTTTACCGATGGTATGAATCGAATCGAGGTTTTTAAAAAAAATACGTGCAAAGAAGTTTTTACTTTTTTGTATCATTTGTCAACCTTCCGATATCTAAATTAGTTGATTTTTTTATTTATCTGAAAGGAAGGATTGACTGCTTTTAATTTATTTGTAATAATAAACCGAACAAATATTATTATTGTAGTAGGTAAATTAATTTGTCTTTGCTCGAGAAGTTTATACAAAAGTAATTTTCAAATATTGTTGGAAAATTCAATGAGATTGCAACATTATTTATACTCTAATCTTCTTTATAATACGGAATAATGGCAGTTCTTATGAACTTTATTATTGGTTTATTATACACTAGAACATAGTTGGAAGCATATTCAATTGTATGTAAACATTCTTACTTCACAAAGTATGCGTTGTCACAAAATGCATACCTTTTTCCAGACTGCATAAAAAGTTATCAACACATGGATAATTCATTTCTATGATAATTCTACTGTTATCGTGTAACACATTTGTAACTCATCTTCTTGCTTGTTTACATAAGCCTCCGATTGGAAGCCGTAAGATTAGAGCATGTCGTAATTCTCCCAGTGGATGTGTGTGTGCATCTCAGTTGCCTATCTCCCAGGCTCTGGTCGTATCAGTCAATGTGTCTCCATGTTGCCAATCTAATCTGCGTTGTCTGTCACATCACGGCGAGGGGAATGACGCGTTGATGAGCTCCAAGTCTTTGGCCGATACAACAGCAAACATGTTCAAACATGTTATAGTGATAGCGACAATATTATAGAGCGCCTTCTGGGGACGAATCGAAATTCAGGCGAAACATTTGTTTTAAAATGGAACATAAAATGCATTTTGCTTTTCTAGCTAGACCTGCGAGAATTTACCAATTCATTTTATATTTTTCAGAGCAAAGTAATTGGTTCGCCCGAATCGCAAACCCTTCAGTCATCCTTCAGTCATTCAAGTATAACTTACATGGCAGTACAGTAGTTATGCTGTTTATTGTTTTATCGTTTTGCTAATATTCTATGTGGACTTTATTATGTATGTTTCTGATGATGCGTGCGACCCCCGTGCGATAATGCCCGCGACCCCCGTGCGATGATGCCCGCGACCCCCGTGCGATAATGCCCGCGACCCCCGTGCGATGATGCCCGCGACCCCCGTGCGATAATGCCCGCGACCCCCGTGCGATGATGCCCGCGACCCCCGTGCGATGATGCCCGCGACCCCCGTGCGATGATGCCCGCGACCCCCGTGCGATAATGCCCGCGACCCCCGTGCGATAATGCCCGCGACCCCCGTGCGATAATGCCCGCGACCCCCGTGCGATACTGCCCGCGACCACCGTGCGATAATGCCCGCGACCCCCGTGCGATAATGCCCGCGACCCCCGTGCGATGATGCCCGCGACCCCCGTGCGATAATGCCCGCGACCCCCGTGCGATGATGCCCGCGACCCCCGTGCGATGATGCCCGTGACCCCCGTGCGATGATGCCCGCGACCCCCGTGCGATAATGCCCGCGACCCCCGTGCGATGATGCCCGCGACCCCCGTGCGATAATGCCCGCGACCCCCGTGCGATACTGCCCGCGACCCCCGTGCGATAATGCCCGCGACCCCCGTGCGATACTGCCCGCGACCCCCGTGCGATGATGCCCGCGACCCCCGTGCGATACTGCCCGCGACCCCCGTGCGATAATGCCCGCGACCCCCGTGCGATACTGCCCGCGACCCCCGTGCGATGATGCCCGCGACCCCCGTGCGATACTGCCCGCGACCCCCGTGCGATAATGCCCGCGACCCCCGTGCGATACTGCCCGCGACCCCCGTGCGATGATGCCCGCGACCCCCGTGCGATGATGCTCTAGTTTGTCACAGCTAAGATGACTTGACCGGTTTGGCTCCTGAGCGGGCCAATTGGCTTGCATTTCAGTTAAACGTGTAAATAAATGACATTATTTACGTGGTCTTGTCCGACTGATTGCAAACTGCTACGACGTGGAAATGCATCCTGTGTGTCTGAATGTCTGTGTGTTGTACGAGCCGATGAGCGAGCACGTGGCTGTGACGTCAGTCTCGTGTCTGCAACCAGGTGAAAGTCAGGCCGGGAGATGACGTCATCTTCATTCAACAACATCACTGCAAGAACACCACACATTCAAGTTTACTTCTACAAGTCTTCTTCGTCAATCCAACGATATCATTTGTAAATATTTCCCGTAATCTAAAATACATTTATTACGTTGGTTTTATTTTGGAGGAAGTTTTAACCCCGTAAAATGTGCCCACATATATGTCATCATCTTATTCACAAAAATCCTAAACCTCATAAAAAAATATGTTCTTTGTTAAAAATTCCCGCAAAATTCCCATTTTGGGGAATATTTCCCAAAAATTCTGTTCATTGTTACAATTTCCCGCAAAATTTCCATTTTGGGGAATATTTCCCGCAAAATAAATGTCTGTAATGTTCCCATCCACCTGGAAGATGCTGATTTCTTCCCGTGAATGAGACTGTTTCTTGCGCATTGAATTGTTCTCGCTGTGCAATGCAAATGCAAACGCTGGTCTTCTAGTTGGGGAATATGTTGAATCCGATGCAGCTCAGGGCTGGTTTATATTCTCTTCCAACTCGTCCAGCTAATTGCAAACAACCACTTTCAATGCGCTCTTCTGCATTTCACACGTCATGCGGCTGGCAACTTGAACCCAAGAGTTTCAATCATTTCTTCGTTGAACAGACGAGGAATATTTGTCTGGCTACGTTATTTGGAGGGTCCAAGAAATCCCTAAATCCGTTTTTATTGTTTTGAGATATTGTGTGTTAAACATACATTGGAGCTGGAAGGAGCTATTTGCCGGGACGATTGGGAAGATAAGATAGTATTTGGAAATCCGTTGACTCAATATGACCAAATGTGTCGGGAACTTTCTACAATCTCATTTGTTTACCATAATAAACATGACACATCTTGTAGATACAGTCACATCCAAATGTTCCTCGGTTTAGACATGGTTCACTTATGAGAAAAGTAGCTATATAATCAGAGGAGCTCGCATCTTTCAATCTTGTGGCATGAACCAATGGCAGAGACTTGCCCGTGTCGAGCATTAGTTATGATACGATGGTGTAATTATGAATCCTCGTGGAATGTATAATTACTAACGTGGCTTCCGAACTGATACTTCACGGCCCGTGCGTATTTCTCAATGCCGTGCTTGTGACATTAGCGCACGGAAGAACAATGCCCGGCTGCGAGGAAGTGTGGCAACAGCGCAATGCAAGGTCATGTCTATTGTTCGCGTACAGAGTATCGTCATTGCAAGTGCGTCTTACCGCCCGTCGGTTCGACTTCTCAAACTAATATAATGTTCTTGCTTCCTGAAGAATCAAATTCTCGAGCCACGTCACTACTTGCTGGTAACCTAATTGAAAGCTCGTGTAATGCAACTGCAAGTGCATATTATTCCATTGCGCATGTGATCGTTGCTCGTCTGGCAAAACACGAGAAGTGTGCCATCTTACTTCGAGCATTTAGATGAAGGAGATAAACTATAGCTGTAATTCCTATGCTCATTGGCGGGCGCGTAGTTTTCTTTACACGTTTTCAAATGAATGATTATTCTACACGTTACTTTGTGTACAAGATAAGTAATAAAAACAACTTGAGTTGCATAATATCTCACATGGTTTCCTTCATTTTCTTTCCGCGCTGTGAATAAAAGCAGAATGCAATTCTGCTGCTCGGCTGAATATTATTCATGTTTTGAGTTATTGATTGAACATAATCGCCCCATCCGTGTTGTTTGTGTGTGCGGATTAGTGCTTATGTAATACCATCATGTGCCTGATGTATTCCATACGGTTCTCGACAACTCTCTCGATATACCTTTATTACATCGCAGATAATTAGCCCCAACATAACAGTATCGAGATAGTCCGTTGGTTTTAGTATCATGGTTATTGGAGCGGGGCATGCTGTTGGCAGCGCTCGCAGCGGCGGACGAGCGCATTGTTCGCAGCATGCATACGGGCGTCATTAGATTAGCCGAGGAAATGCATGGCATTCCACCAGGTAGATTGCATAGTCGCGACGAGCAGCAAAAACCAGCCGATATTCAACGTGGATTGAAACTTGGAGTTCATTTTGTGGGTTTGCGTGCTGAGTTTCTTCTTAGTCTGCCCGCAGTCCTCTTTTTGCTTCGAAACTAAGTAGTTTTCGGTCATTGTTGTGAGCTCTTTTGTAAGAGTATGCAAAAATAAAACAAGCAAGAAGATTGAAGAAAACAAAGCATTTTGTAAACAATTCTTTTCCGTTTTGTGCTGACATCCTCATTTGAAGAAGAGCACATTGAAAGACTTGACCACACGTTTCTGTTGTTTTTGGTCGATCACGAACACGACACGTTGTAAGTCAGACGAACAACCCGTTGCAAAGAACAACTCGAGTGCAATTGTTCGTACTTGGTTCGTGACGCCACCTGTAGTGTGTGTCTACACCTGCAGTTGATTCACTTTCTCAGCAGCAGCTTACCGAGGCGTTGAAGCGTTCCCGTGACATTGCTACCAGATACTTGACTATCTTGCAGGACCCCCGTGACATTGCTACCAGATACTTGACTATCTTGCAGGACCCCCGTGACATTGCTACCAGATACTTGACTATCTTGCAGGACTCCCGTGACATTGCTACCAGATACTTGACTATCTTGCAGGACTCCCGTGACATTGCTACCAGATACTTGACTATCTTGCAGGACTCCCGTGAACCCCGTGACATTGCTACCAGATACTTGACTATCTTGCAGGACCCCCGTGACATTGCTACCAGATACTTGACTATCTTGCAGGACCCCCGTGACATTGCTACCAGATACTTGACTATCTTGCAGGACCCCCGTGACATTGCTACCAGATACTTGACTATCTTGCAGGACCCCCGTAACATTGCTACCAGATACTTGAACTATCTTGCAGGACTCCCTTGACATTGCTACCAGATACTTGACTATCTTGCAGGACTCTCGTGACATTGCTACCAGATACTTGACTATCTTGCAGGACCCCCGTGACATTGCTACCAGATACTTGACTATCTTGCAGGACTCCCGTGACATTGCTACCAGATACTTGACTATCTTGCAGGACTCCCGTGACATTGCTACCAGATACTTGACTATCTTGCAGGACTCCCGTGACATTGCTACCAGATACTTGAACTATCTTGCAGGACCCCCGGGACATTGCTCCCAGAAACTTGACTATCTTGCAGGACTCCCGTGACATTGCAACCAGATACTTAACTATCTTGAAGGACCCCCGTGACATTGCTACCAGATACTTGACTATCTTGCAGGACTCCCGTGACATTGCTACCAGATACTTGACTATCTTGCAGGACTCCCGTGACATTGCTACCAGATACTTGAACTATCTTGCAGGACCCCCGGGACATTGCTACCAGATACTTGACAATCTTGCAGGACTCCCGTGACATTGCTACCAGATACTTGAACTATCTTGCAGGACCCCCGGGACATTGCTAAAAGATACTTGAACTATCTTGCAGGACCCCCGTGACATTGCTACCAGATACATGAACTATCTTGCAGGACCCCCGGGACATTGCTACCAGATACTTGACTATCTTGCAGGACCCCCGTGACATTGCTACCAGATACTTGACTATCTTGCAGGACCCCCGTGACATTGCTACCAGATACTTGAACTATCTTGCAGGACCCCCGGGACATTGCTACCAGATACTTGACTATCTTGCAGGACCCCCGTGACATTGCTACCAGATACTTGAACTATCTTGCAGGACCCCTGTGACATTGCTACCAGATACTTGACTATCTTGCAGGACTCCCGTGACATTGCAACCAGATACTTGACTATCTTGCAGGACCCCCGTGACATTGCTACCAGATACTTGACTATCTTGCAGGACTCCCGTGACATTGCTACCAGATACTTGACTATCTTGCAGGACCCCCGTGACATTGCTACCAGATACTTGAACTATCTTGCAGGACCCCCGTGACATTGCTACCAGATACTTGACTATCTTGCAGGACCCCCGTGACATTGCTACCAGATACTTGAACTATCTTGCAGGACCCCCGTGACATTGCTACCAGATACTTGAACTATCTTGCAGGACCCCCGTGACATTGCTACCAGATACTTGACTATCTTGCAGGACTCCCGTGACATTGCAACCAGATACTTGACTATCTTGCAGGACCCCCGTGACATTGCTACCAGATACTTGACTATCTTGCAGGACTCCCGTGACATTGCTACCAGATACTTGACTATCTTGCAGGACTCCCGTGACATTGCTACCAGATACTTGAACTATCTTGCAGGACCCCCGGGACATTGCTACAAGATACTTGACTATCTTGCAGGACTCCCGTGACATTGCAACCAGATACTTGACTATCTTGCAGGACCCCCGTGACATTGCTACCAGATACTTGACTATCTTGCAGGACTCCCGTGACATTGCTACCAGATACTTGACTATCTTGCAGGACTCCCGTGACATTGCTACCAGATACTTGAACTATCTTGCAGGACCCCCGGGACATTGCTACCAGATACTTGACAATCTTGCAGGACTCCCGTGACATTGCTACCAGATACTTGAACTATCTTGCAGGACCCCCGGGACATTGCTACCAGATACTTGAACTATCTTGCAGGACCCCCGTGACATTGCTACCAGATACTTGAACTATCTTGCAGGACCCCCGTGACATTGCTACCAGATACTTTACTATCTTGCAGGACTCCCGTGACATTGCAACCAGATATTTGACTATCTTGCAGGACCCCCGTGACATTGCTACCAGATACTTGACTATCTTGCAGGACTCCCGTGACATTGCTACCAGATACTTGACTATCTTGCAGGACCCCCGTGACATTGCTACCAGATACTTGAACTATCTTGCAGGACCCCCGTGACATTGCTACCAGATACTTGACTATCTTGCAGGACCCCCGTGACATTGCTACCTGATACTTGAACTATCTTGCAGGACCCCCGGGACATTGCTACCAGATACTTGAACTATCTTGCAGGACCCCCGTGACATTACTTCCAGATACTTGACTATCTTGCAGGACCCCCGGGACATTGCTACCAGATACTTGACAATCTTGCAGGACCCCCGTGACATTGCTACCAGATACTTGACTATCTTGCAGGACTCCCGTGACATTGCTACCAGATACTTGACTATCTTGCAGGACTCCCGTGACATTGCTACCAGATACTTGAACTATCTTGCAGGACCCCCAGGACATTGCTACCAGATACTTGACTATCTTGCAGGACTCCCGTGACATTGCAACCAGATACTTGACTATCTTGCAGGACCCCCGTGACATTGCTACCAGATACTTGACTATCTTGCAGGACTCCCGTGACATTGCTACCAGATACTTGAACTATCTTGCAGGACCCCCGGGACATTGCTACCAGATACTTGACAATCTTGCAGGACTCCCGTGACATTGCTACCAGATACTTGAACTATCTTGAAGGACCCCCGGGACATTGCTACCAGATACTTGAACTATCTTGCAGGACCCCCGTGACATTGCTACCAGATACTTGAACTATCTTGCAGGACCCCCGGGACATTGCTACCAGATACTTGAACTATCTTGCAGGACTCCCGTGACATTGCTACCAGATACTTGAACTATCTTGCAGGACCCCCGTGACATTTTAACCAGATACTTGAACTATCTTGCAGGATATCTTGCAATAAATATCTCCTGATAGGCTGAACAATGAAAACGATCTTCGAAAATTCTGATCAAACTCATATTTTGCATGATCACTAAGACCAATATTGTCTCTTATTTTACAAAATTTCAGCCCAATCAGTTAAGAACGTATGAACTAATTGTCATTTTTAATACCTGTCAGTAATGAATAAGTATCGAAATTAATGTTTTCCAGTGCCAATTGAATTGAATCTGATTTGCTACATTTACCAGGGTGCTTAGATGCTATTTTCAAGTTTCGGTGAAAAGCATAATAGGTACTTTTATGTTGATTCAGTGATCATATTTCATCGTATTGATCGTATTCAATATGGATGTATGTGTTTTCTGTGCGTTGTGTACGCCTTCCGGTTCGAGAATTTGCACGTTCCCGTGCTCGCTCATCAACGCGTTACACTGAGCGTTTTCCTAGTATATTATCAATTATTATTATTATTATTATTACTTTTTAATAGCAGACAATATTTCAATCAATTTTACTTACAGTGCTGCTTGAAAAGTAGCGTGAATAAGGTTGGAAACCATTATTAAAACACATGTGAAGAAATAATCTCAGACCCGAAATATTGTGAAACCAGAAGGATGGTAATGCTCTGCAGCGATATGACTTGGCTTGGCAGAGGCGCCGGCGTCGCTTTGGGACGTGAATCAAGCGGCCCGACGCCACACACGACGCCGTCTGTTTGTCGACGCCGATGATTTGTCGGTCCCGGAGGCGCGAGCAGGAAGCGTTCTCGGCCATTACTCACATGTCCTGCTTAGACGAGTACCCGGCCATTACTCACATTGTCCTGCTTAGACGAGTACCCGGCCATTACTCACATGTCCTGCTTAGACGAGTACCCGGCCATTACTCACATGTCCTGCTTAGACGAGTACCCGGCCATTACTCACATGTCCTGCTTAGACGAGTACGCGGCCATTACTCACATTGTCCTGCTTAGACGAGTACCCGGCCATTACTCACATTGTCCTACTAAGACGAGTACCCGGCCATTACTCACATTGTCCTGCTTAGACGAGTACCCGGCAATTACTCACATTGTGCTGCTTAGACGAGTACCCGGCCATTACTCACATTGTCCTGCTTAGACGAGTACCCGGCCATTACTCACATGTCCTGCTTAGACGAGTACCCGGCCATTACTCACAATGTCCTGCTTAGACGAGTACCCGGCCATTACTCACATGTCCTGCTTAGACGAGTACCCGGCCATTACTCACATTGTCCTGCGTAGACGAGTACCCGGCCATTACTCACATGTCCTGCTTAGACGAGTACCCGGCCATTACTCACATTGTCCTGCTTAGACGAGTACCCGGCCATTACTCACATTGTCCTGCTTAGACGAGTACCCGGCCATTACTCACATGTCCTGCTTAGACGAGTACCCGGCCATTACTCACATTGTCCTGCTTAGACGAGTACCCGGCCATTACTCACATTGTCCTGCTTAGACGAGTACCCGGCCATTACTCACAATGTCCTGCTTAGACGAGTACCCGGCCATTACTCACATGTCCTGCTTAGACGAGTACCCGGCCATTACTCACATTGTCCTGCTTAGACGAGTACCCGGCCATTACTCACATTGTGCTGCTTAGACGAGTACCCGGCCATTACTCACATTGTCCTGCTTAGACGAGTACCCGGCCATTACTCACATGTCCTGCTTAGACGAGTACCCGGCCATTACTCACATTGTCCTGCTTAGACGAGTACCCGGCCATTACTCACATTGTCCTGCTTAGACGAGTACCCGGCCATTACTCACATTGTCCTGCGTAGACGAGTACCCGGCCATTACTCACATGTCCTGCTTAGACGAGTACCCGGCCATTACTCACATTGTCCTGCTTAGACGAGTACCCGGCAATTACTCACATGTCCTGCTTAGACGAGTACCCGGCCATTACTCACATTGTCCTGCTTAGACGAGTACCCGGCCATTACTCACATTGTCCTGCGTAGACGAGTACCCGGCCATTACTCACATTGTCCTGCGTAGACGAGTACCCGGCCATTACTCACATTGTCCTGCTTAGACGAGTACCCGGCCATTACTCACATTGTCCTGCTTAGACGAGTACCCGGCCATTACTCCCATTGTCCTGCTTAGACGAGTACCCGGCCATTACTCACATTGTCCTGCGTAGACGAGTACCCGGCCATTACTCACATTGTCCTGCTTAGACGAGTACCCGGCCATTACTCACATGTCCTGCTTAGACGAGTACCCGGCCATTACTCACATTGTCCTGCTTAGACGAGTACCCGGCCATTACTCACATGTCCTGCTTAGACGAGTACCCGGCCATTACTCACATTGTCCTGGGGCCAAGTGTCGAATGTCTGCTCTCTGTGCCGGCCAAGTGTCGAATGTCTGTTCTCGGTGCCGGCCAAGTGTCGAATGTCTGTTCTCGGTGCCGGCCAAGTGTCGAATGTCTGCTCTCTGTGCCGGCCAAGTGTCGAATGTCTGTTCTCTGTGCCGGCCAAGTGTCGAATGTCTGTTCTCTGTGCCGGCCAAGTGTCGAATGTCTGATCTCTGTGCCGGCCAAGTGTCGAATGTCTGTTCTCTGTGCCGGCCAAGTGTCGAATGTCTGCTCTCTGTGCTGGCCAAGTGTCGAATGTCTGTTCTCTGTGCCGGCCAAGTGTCGAATGTCTGTTCTCGGTGCCGGCCAAGTGTCGAATGTCTGTTCTCGGTGCCGGCCAAGTGTCGAATGTCTGATCTCTGTGCCGGCCAAGTGTCGAATGTCTGTTCTCTGTGCCGGCCAAGTGTCGAATGTCTGTTCTCGGTGCCGGCCAAGTGTCGAATGTCTGTTCTCGGTGCCGGCCAAGTGTTGAATGTCTGATCTCTGTGCCGGCCAAGTGTCGAATGTCTGTTCTCTGTGCCGGCCAAGTGTCGAATGTCTGTTCTCGGTGCCGGCCAAGTGTCGAATGTCTGTTCTCGGTGCCGGCCAAGTGTCGAATGTCTGATCTCTGTGCCGGCCAAGTGTCGAATGTCTGTTCTCTGTGCCGGCCAAGTGTCGAATGTCTGTTCTCTGTGCCGGCCAAGTGTCGAATGTCTGTTCTCTGTGCCGGCCAAGTGTCGAATGTCTGTTCTCGGTGCCGGCCAAGTGTCGAATGTCTGTTCTCGGTGCCGGCCAAGTGTCGAATGTCTGATCTCTGTGCCGGCCAAGTGTCGAATGTCTGTTCTCTGTGCCGGCCAAGTGTCGAATGTCTGTTCTCTGTGCCGGCCAAGTGTCGAATGTCTGTTCTCTGTGCCGGCCAAGTGTCGAATGTCTGCTCTCTGTGCCGGCGTCTGGCAGACAATACAACGTCACATGAGCGCGGCGAGCCAATCAATAACCAATCAAACTGGCGCGCCTGGCAAATCCCTTGGCTTGTTGGTTCACGTCTGTCACATTCATTCACGTCATGAGTTACATCGGCTAGCTCCAGCAATGCCTTGATGTCATATCATCGCCTTTCACTGACACCTATTATATATCATATCATTTCACGTCCATAAGGATAACATTGATCTGAAATCATTGCAGACCTGGATCATTTCATTTCGTTTTAGAATAAGGCTTAGCTATTTTTTTGATTTTGTATAATCGTACCGACCAGTTCACCTTAGTTCGTAGTTCAGCTGATTAGTCTTTATATTTATTCTCATTTTCGCAGTGAGTGAACTGATTGGTACTGTTATATAGACATAAAACATAAGAAAGTGTTTACATTACTATTGAGTCGGCGTGAAGAGCTCCATTCCATTCACACCGTCATTATCTCTCATTCATAAACCTCGAGTATATTTCTTATCATGTGTTTACCCACAACATTCTGTCGACTTGCTGGGAACTTCACTTTAATCATTACTATACATAGCTAATTAAAACAAATGTTAAAAATATTTCAGGCCTCCGAAATAGCCATAGGCGCGCCACTAGCAGAGTGGATAAAAACACAGCCTTGTATACATAGAATGTATGGTGATTCCACTGCATGGCAAAACGTGTAACACCACCGACCTACTTTATGGAACGATGCGAGCGTAGCGGCAGAATAGAGATCTAATAACATTGCCTGTTGTTTTGGAGTTCGTGACGTCATCTTCTAGTTCAACTATTTGCCGCTAATGCATTGTCATCGCTTCCAATGACAAAATCGTAACTGCATACAGTGGATACACTATTCTTCTTGTGTATAGCAGCCATGTTTTCTATTCACTTTGCCACTAGCACGACAATTGGCGCTTACCTGGTGGATGAAATACGAATGAACTGATAGGGCGAAGTATTGAAAAAGATATGGCCGCCGTGTTAAATTGTAGAAATATAAATAAAGAAATAAGAATATTGGCTTGTGCTGAAGTAAAACTGACTGAAGTGAGTTTATTACTGATTTTGTTTATAAATATTTATAATGCCCGATTATGCCACAGCCCACTGGATTCATCAAAGTTGACATAAACAAAACCGAGATTTTCGTGTCACTTCAACACTTGACTTTGCATTCAAGTCAAACATTTTATTTTCTCTGTCTAAGAAACTTCATTTGGGCATTCATACATCGAAGGATTAGCAGCATTGCGAAATGAATTCAAGCGTACCACAACGCAGCAAACAGTTTTACTTAGGAACAAGCTAATATTACGTATTTCTATATTCATATTTATGCTTTTTACACGCTGGCCATAGCGTTACAAGGCAATGTTCCCTATCAAAAATGTCGCCATTCCACCGCACAGATGGCGCGTCAGTCTACTTCGGAGGCGTATTCCACCGCACAGATGGCGCGTCAGTCTACTTCGGAGGCGTATTCCACCGCACAGATGGCGCGTCAGTCTACTTCGGAGGCGTATTCCACCGCACAGATGGCGCGTCAGTCTACTTCGGAGGCGTATTCCACCGCACAGATGGCGCGTCAGTCTACTTCGGAGGCGTATTCCACCGCACAGATGGCGCGTCAGTCTACTTCGGAGGCGTATTCCACCGCACAGATGGCGCGTCAGTCTACTTCGGAGGCGTATTCCATCGCACAGATGGCGCGTCAGTCTACTTCGGAGGCGTATTCCACCGCACAGATGGCGCGTCAGTCTACTTCGGAGGCGTATTCTACCGCACAGATGGCGCGTCAGTCTACTTCGGAGGCGTATTCCACCGCACAGATGGCGCGTCAGTCTACTTCGGAGGCGTATTCCACCGCACAGATGGCGCGTCAGTCTACTTCGGAGGCGTATTCCACCGCACAGATGGCGCGTCAGTCTACTTCGGAGGCGTATTCCACCGCACAGATGGCGCGTCAGTCTACTTCGGAGGCGTATTCCACCGCACAGATGGCGCGTCAGTCTACTTCGGAGGCGTATTCCACCGCACAGATGGCGCGTCAGTCTACTTCGGAGGCGTATTCCACCGCACAGATGGCGCGTCAGTCTACTTCGGAGGCGTATTCCACCGCACAGATGGCGCGTCAGTCTACTTCGGAGGCGTATTCCATCGCACAGATGGCGCGTCAGTCTACTTCGGAGGCGTATTCCACCGCACAGATGGCGCGTCAGTCTACTTCGGAGGCGTATTCCACCGCACAGATGGCGCGTCAGTCTACTTCGGAGGCGTATTCCACCGCACAGATGGCGCGTCAGTCTACTTCGGAGGCGTATTCCACCGCACAGATGGCGCGTCAGTCTACTTCGGAGGCGTATTCCACCGCACAGATGGCGCGTCAGTCTACTTCGGAGGCGTATTCCACCGCACAGATGGCGCGTCAGTCTACTTCGGAGGCGTATTCCACCGCACAGATGGCGCGTCAGTCTACTTCGGAGGCGTATTCCACCGCACAGATGGCGCGTCAGTCTACTTCGGAGGCGTATTCCATCGCACAGATGGCGCGTCAGTCTACTTCGGAGGCGTATTCCACCGCACAGATGGCGCGTCAGTCTACTTTGGAGGCGTATTTCACCGTACAGATGGCGCGTCAGTCTACTTCGGAGGCGTATTTCACCGTACAGATGGCGCGTCAGTCTACTTCGGAGGCGTATTCCACCGCACAGATGGCGCGTCAGTCTACTTCGGAGGCGTATTCCACCGCACAGATGGTGCGTCAGTCTACTTCGGAGGCGTATTCCACCGCACAGATGGCGCGTCAGTCTACTTCGGAGGCGTATTCCACCGCACAGATGGCGCGTCAGTCTACTTCGGAGGCGTATTTCACCGTACAGATGGCGCGTCAGTCTACTTCGGAGGCGTTAATGTTCCTCGTTTTGAATCATTTGAACGGTTTAGAAGATATGAAACTATTTAGTAAATCATTACGCAATTCGAATGCACTTGATTTAGTGGCCGAGGTTGCCACCTGCAATAACAATACGGGAGTCGCATGAAGTGTAATTGTTGTACTTGGAGGCAGATGTTGCCGCTCAACACTGGGAGTGGGAGCGCATCGCCGCGTGGTTTATTTAGCGAGTGCTTGGCAAGCAATGCGTGCATCATGTAGAGTGGAGGGTGAACTTGGCACGGGTTGAGATACGTTCAGTGCGCTGATGGAAGAGGATTTATCTATTGGCGGCGACTTTTAGCTCCGTGTGTGTTTCGTCTCGTCTTGCTTTTCTGATGCACAATTCCCGAGAGACAATTCACCGAAATAAAATTTAGAATCGGGGTCAATGACATTTAAAGTAAGTCAACAGATCTACGATTTTATCTCGGAATCGAACTCAGGTCTATGAATAAATTATTTCTACGATATTGATATTATTTTAAGACTATATGTTTTTAGATCATATATAGAATTTCAAAAATTAGGGAACCAAACCCCTTAGAAATGGTCCAATGAAATGGTCTTGTAACAGACGACTCAACGTCAGATGACTGAACAGTCGGTGGTGTCGGGTTCAGATCAGATCAGGGATGTGTGCCCTTGACTCTGACACTGTGCTCCTAGCCTACCGCCTGCATTGGCCCTATTGGTCGATAGTGTCTCCTAGCCTACCGCCTGCATTGGCCCTATTGGTCGATAGTGTCTCCTAGCCTACCGCCTACATTGGCCCTATTGGTCGATAGTGTCTCCTAGCCTACCGCCTGCATTGGCCCTATTGGTCGATAGTGTCTCCTAGCCTACCGCCTGCATTGGCCCTATTGGTCGATAGTGTCTCCTAGCCTACCGCCTGCATTGGCCCTATTGGTCGATAGTGTCTCCTAGCCTACCGCCTGCATTGGCCCTATTGGTCGATAGTGTCTCCTAGCCTACCGCCTGCATTGGCCCTATTGGTCGATAGTGTCTCCTAGCCTACCGCCTGCATTGGCCCTATTGGTCGATAGTGTCTCCTAGCCTACCGCCTGAATTGGCCCTATTGGTCGATAGTGTCTCCTAGCCTACCGCCTGAATTGGCCCTATTGGTCGATAGTGTCTCCTAGCCTACCGCCTGCATTGGCCCTATTGGTCGATAGTGTCTCCTAGCCTACCGCCTGCATTGGCCCTATTGATCGGTGTTATTCGTCGGCCTATAGCTGTGACAATTGCGACGGCGGGGCTCGAACGCCCGACCCGATTCGTCACGTGATGATTGAAATATTCCACACTTTTGGGATGTGTTTGTCGTGTATTGCGGATCGGAAATACAGGCTAGAAGTATGCCGGAACAATTTTCATTTGTGTTAATGCAACCAATTCTATAAGTTTGTATTACAATTATACATAGTTTGCACGAGCGTCTTTTGTTTTACTTCAACAATGTAAAAAAGTATTTTTTCGGCCATATTGGTGATAGTTGTTAAGTCGATTTAAACTAATTATTATCGGTTATAGTCAAAGATAGATTGTAAATGAGTTGTTTTAATACTATAAGAACTTCTTCTGTAGCCTACAATTGCACAGGTAAACCATACATAATATAAAAAAGTACTGAAAAACAGATTGACAGCTGTTATAATGTTATGTTAGCTGTTTTTATAATAAATAAATTACCACATTGGACATGATTCGAGCAACAAGAAAGTCTCTTATCAATTTGATTTCAGAATAAAAGATATGACGTTAATTGACATTGTTTTTTAATTGGCAGGACATTATGCCTCGTCCATCACTGTGTACTTAAGTGACACACTTAAGTACATACTAATCTTAAGTCATGTGTAGTCGATCCACCAGATACTTAAGTCTCGAGTCGACTTAAGATTTGAAAAACTCGTTCGTAAGTAGGTGTTTATCGCAGATCACGAGATCTCGTGCAATTTCTCGTTTTGAAATTGCCGCGCGAAAAGACATGTAGAGGTTTTACAATGTATACACACATTCGTTATAATGTAACGATACAATGTATGTACTAACGGAGATATTGTCATGAGAGAATAATAAAATACCACAATATTAACAACTAATAACCTTAAAAACACTCCAAAATTGATGTAACTCGCCTGTGTAACTCGCCGTGTAACTCGCCTGCAGTGTGCATTGCGCGGGCTGGTTGTACATAGCTTTTAGTTCTGAAAGTGTAACTCGCCTGCAGTGTGCATTGCGCGGGCTGGTTGTACATAGCTCTTAGTTCTGAAAGTGTAACTCGCCTGCAGTGTGCATTGCGCGGGCTGGTTGTACATAGCTCTTAGTTCTGAAAGTGTAACTCGCCTGCAGTGTGCATTGCGCGGGCTGGTTGTACATAGCTCTTAGTTCTGAAAGTGTAACTCGCCTGCAGTGTGCATTGCGCGGGCTGGTTGTACATAGCTCTTAGTTCTGAAAGTGTAACTCGCCTGCAGTGTGCATTGCGCGGGCTGGTTGTACATAGCTCTTAGTTCTGAAAGTGTAACTCGCCTGCAGTGTGCATTGCGCGGGCTGGTTGTACATAGCTCTTAGTTCTGAAAGTGTAACTCGCCTGCAGTGTGCATTGCGCGGGCTGGTTGTACATAGCTCTTAGTTCTGAAAGTGTAACTCGCCTGCAGTGTGCATTGCGCGGGCTGGTTGTACATAGCTCTTAGTTCTGAAAGTGTAACTCGCCTGCAGTGTGCATTGCGCGGGCTGGTTGTACATAGCTCTTAGTTCTGAAAGTGTAACTCGCCTGCAGTGTGCATTGCGCGGGCTGGTTGTACACAGCTTTTAGTTCTGAAAGTGTAACTCGCCTGCAGTGTGCATTGCGCGGGCTGGTTGTACATAGCTCTTAGTTCTGAAAGTGTAACTCGCCTGCAGTGTGCATTGCGCGGGCTGGTTGTACATAGCTCTTAGTTCTGAAAGTGTAACTCGCCTGCAGTGTGCATTGCGCGGGCTGGTTGTACATAGTGTCTGTCTGACGTGTGGTTCTCCTTGTTCTAGGTAAGTGTCGAGCGTCCCGGCGGCGTTGCAACATCACCCACCTGATGCTAGAGGACGTGGCAACATGACTGAAGGTAGAGGTCGAAGGCTGAATGGGGATGATAACAGTGAATGTGCGGGAGGCACTCGTTCTTGCATTCGTTGGGATAGAACTTTATGAACCGAAAACAAATTTAGAATTTCACTATAGAATTGAATTTAGGGCAGCTTACTATAAATGTAAATTATTTTCCTTTTGAAAAATGGAGTTATTTTCAACTTCTATAAGTTTGGATGAATTCCTATCAAGGCCCTGGGTTCGAGCCCTGCCACATGCAACCTGCCACTGGGTTCGAGCCCTGTCACATGCAACCTGCCACTGGGTTCGAGCCCTGCCACATGCAACCTGCCACTGGGTTCGAGCCCTGTCACATGCAACCTGCCACTGGGTTCGAGCCCTGCCACATGCAACCTGCCACTGGGTTCGAGCCCTGCCACATGCAACCTGCCACTGGGTTCGAGCCCTGCCACATGCAACCTGCCGCTGGGTTCGAGCCCTGCCACATGCAACCTGCCACTGGGTTCGAGCGCTGCCACATGCAACCTGCCACTTGGTTCGAGCCCTGCCACATGCAACCTGCCACTGGGTTCGAGCCCTGTCACATGCAACCTGCCACTGGGTTCGAGCCCTGCCACATGCAACCTGCCACTGGGTTCGAGCCCTGCCACATGCAACCTGCCACTGGGTTCGAGCCCTGTCACATGCAACCTGCCACTGGGTTCGAGCCCTGCCACATGCAACCTGCCACTGGGTTCGAGCCCTGCCACATGCAACCTGCCACTGGGTTCGAGCCCTGCCACATGCAACCTGCCACTGGGTTCGAGCCCTGCCACATGCAACCTGCCACTGGGTTCGAGCCCTGCCACATGCAACCTGCCACTGGGTTCGAGCCCTGCCACATGCAACCTGCCACTGGGTTCGAGCCCTGTCACATGCAACCTGCCACTGGGTTCGAGCCCTGTCACATGCAACCTGCCACTGGGTTCGAGCCCTGCCACATGCAACCTGCCCCTGCCACTGGGTTCGAGCCCTGCCACATGCAACCTGCCACTGGGTTCGAGCCCTGTCACATGCAACCTGCCACTGGGTTCGAGCCCTGCCACATGCAACCTGCCACTGGGTTCGAGCCCTGTCACATGCAACCTGCCACTGGGTTCGAGCCCTGCCACATGCAACCTGCCCCTGCCACTGGGTTCGAGCCCTGCCACATGCAACCTGCCACTGGGTTCGAGCCCTGTCACATGCAACCTCACGGCCCGGCGGAAGCATGGATTTGCATACGAGCAGTTCGACTCGATTCAATTGTGTGCTGTGATGCGCGCTGACCCTCGACCTGTGACCCTCCACATTGTTGCCACGTGTAATCGCCTGATGCGACCTTGCTTGGCCTTGACCTTGAGATTGTGTCCCGGCAGATGAGAGGATCGCAAGGCCCTGCCTGGTATCGGAATACTGTCGCGAAGGAAAGGAATGGCGAGTTCATATTGGAACTCCGTGCCTTCGAGGAAGAAGGGCGAAAGTCCATTTCAAGGTTTTGTTTTATTTATTTATTAATGAAAAATACAATTCCATAAGTAGCCCCGCTAAACCAATAGGCCGTATTGTATTGTCTGCGGGGCTACGAAGTAATATTAAATCTAACAATGTGTATACACTAATAAACACTAAAATAGACGAGCAGGAGGAATATACACAGGAGGATTCTTGAGGGGGTTGAAAACTAGTTTCTCATGCTGGTCTGCGTATTTCAAGTACTGTCATGTTTTGTATACGCAACGCTGCCGGTTTTCCGTACAACTCTGTACCTCAGAGGTAGAAGGCCGGAAGTCTCTAGATTTTGCGTTGCACACTTTTGGAATGATGTCAGCTGCCCTTCATCCATTCTTATTTGTGATTTTGAGACCAGCCCTTTTGAAATAACGTTACATTTGGGAACTATTCACTATCTTTGCGGTTCAAAAAGCATGATCCAAAAGTGTGCAGGTAACTGACAAGACTCCCGGCCTTCTGGATCTCGTGTTAGTGTGCAAGCACCGATAGCAGTGCTGTGCGTGTGTGCGTGTGTGCGTGTGTGCGTCTTGCAAGAGACTGCGGTTGTTTACCTGGCTCCTTCCCCCCTCCCCCCCCCATGCGTGATCGCTGCAACAATATTGACCCAGCACGTTGAGGCGCAGACGAATTGGCGCTCTTCTTCCATGCGTCGAATACATCGCCTGATGAATCTAGATGAGGAAGAAAACGTACAAATATGGCGTGAAAAGATCATTTTGATTTTTTTTTGTGATTTCATAGTGCAGTACAATTGACTGCCTTTTGACTGGATGTGGCATAAACGAGGTTTTGCTCGAGGTTTGGGAGAAATACGATGTGATGCAAGGCAGTTCCCTCCATGGTCGTGGGGAAGGAAGGCGAAGATGTCGGCATACGAATCTAGTCTCAATCTCTGATGCTGAACACACACGGCAGTTTCCTCCATGGTCGTGGGGAAGGAAGGCGAAGATGTCGGCATACGAATCCAGTCTCAATCTCTGATGCTGAACACACACGGCAGTTCCCTCCATGGTCGTGGGGAAGGAAGGCGAACGAATCCAGTCTCAATCTCTGATGCTGAACACACACGGCAGTTCCCTCCATGGTCTTAGGGAAGGAAGGACGAAGATGTCGGCATACGAATCCAGTCTCAATCTCTGATGCTGAACACACACGGCAGTTCCCTCCATGGTCTTAGGGAAGGAAGGACGAAGATGTCGGCATACGAATCCAGTCTCAATCTCTGATGCTGAACACACACGGCAGTTCCCTCCATGGTCTTAGGGAAGGAAGGACGAAGATGTCGGCATACGAATCCAGTCTCAATCTCTGATGCTGAACACACAAGGCAGTTCCCTCCATGGTCTTAGGGAAGGAAGGCGAAGATGTCGGCATACGAATCCAGTCTCAATCTCTGATGCTGAACACGCAAGGCAGTTCCCTCCATGGTCTTAGGGAAGGAAGGACGAAGATGTCGGCATACGAATCCAGTCTTAATCTCTGATGCTGAACACACACGGCAGTTCCCTCCATGGTCTTAGGGAAGGAAGGCGAAGATGTCGGCATACGAATCCAGTCTCAATCTCTGATGCTGAACACGCAAGGCAGTTCCCTCCATGGTCTTAGGGAAGGAAGGACGAAGATGTCGGCATACGAATCCAGTCTCAATCTCTGATGCTGAACACACACGGCAGTTCCCTCCATGGTCTTAGGGAAGGAAGGCGAAGATGTCGGCATACGAATCCAGTCTCAATCTCTGATGCTGAACACGCAAGGCAGTTCCCTCCATGGTCTTAGGGAAGGAAGGACGAAGATGTCGGCATACGAATCCAGTCTCAATCTCTGATGCTGAACACACACGGCAGTTCCCTCCATGGTCTTAGGGAAGGAAGGACGAAGATGTCGGCATACGAATCCAGTCTCAATCTCTGATGCTGAACACACACGGCAGTTCCCTCCATGGTCTTAGGGAAGGAAGGACGAAGATGTCGGCATACGAATCCAGTCTCAATCTCTGATGCTGAACACACACGGCAGTTCCCTCCATGGTCTTAGGGAAGGAAGGACGAAGATGTCGGCATACGAATCCAGTCTTAATCTCTGATGCTGAACACACACGGCAGTTCCCTCCATGGTCTTGGGGAAGGAAGGACGAAGATGTCGGCATACGAATCCAGTCTCAATCTCTGATGCTGAACACACAAGGCAGTTCCCTCCATGGTCTTAGGGAAGGAAGGACGAAGATGTCGGCATACGAATCCAGTCTCAATCTCTGATGCTGAACACACACGGCAGTTCCCTCCATGGTCTTAGGGAAGGAAGGACGAAGATGTCGGCATACGAATCCAGTCTCAATCTCTGATGCTGAACACACAAGGCAGTTCCCTCCATGGTCTTAGGGAAGGAAGGACGAAGATGTCGGCATACGAATCCAGTCTCAATCTCTGATGCTGAACACGCAAGGCAGTTCCCTCCATGGTCTTAGGGAAGGAAGGACGAAGATGTCGGCATACGAATCCAGTCTCAATCTCTGATGCTGAACACACACGGCAGTTCCCTCCATGGTCTTAGGGAAGGAAGGACGAAGATGTCGGCATACGAATCCAGTCTCAATCTCTGATGCTGAACACACACGGCAGTTCCCTCCATGGTCTTAGGGAAGGAAGGACGAAGATGTCGGCATACGAATCCAGTCTCAATCTCTGATGCTGAACACACACGGCAGTTCCCTCCATGGTCTTGGGGAAGGAAGGACGAAGATGTCGGCATACGAATCCAGTCTCAATCTCTGATGCTGAACACACAAGGCAGTTCCCTCCATGGTCTTAGGGAAGGAAGGACGAAGATGTCGGCATACGAATCCAGTCTCAATCTCTGATGCTGAACACACACGGCAGTTCCCTCCATGGTCTTAGGGAAGGAAGGACGAAGATGTCGGCATACGAATCCAGTCTCAATCTCTGATGCTGAACACACAAGGCAGTTCCCTCCATGGTCTTAGGGAAGGAAGGACGAAGATGTCGGCATACGAATCCAGTCTCAATCTCTGATGCTGAACACACACGGCAGTTCCCTCCATGGTCTTAGGGAAGGAAGGACGAAGATGTCGGCATACGAATCCAGTCTCAATCTCTGATGCTGAACACACACGGCAGTTCCCTCCATGGTCTTAGGGAAGGAAGGACGAAGATGTCGGCATACGAATCCAGTCTCAATCTCTGATGCTGAACACACAAGGCAGTTCCCTCCATGGTCTTAGGGAAGGAAGGACGAAGATGTCGGCATACGAATCCAGTCTCAATATCCAACCAATCACAGAATCTTGTTCAAGAACTAAACACGTGACCGCTCATAGGGCATTGGTGTGTGTGTTGAACTGGTTGATGGTGTGACGTCATTGCCAAAGAATGTAAACAAAGGGAAAGTACCGAAATAATGTAAGAGGAGCTCGTAGTGACGACTTGAGGGCGTACCGGAGGTTGTCATATTCTCGCGCGGGCGACATTCTTCAGTGAGTGAAATGGAATTAATTATACGTGAAAATTCGCAAAGCATGTTATTTTTCTGTGTGAAAAAAGGGAAACTTTAAAACTCAATATTCAATAGCTGCTCAAACACAAAGTTCCCTCGCCGGCTTCCCTTAATGTCAGCGTCCACCCTCTTGCATTGCGTCGTCGACGACGTCCTCGTCGCTTGGGCGCCGCGGCGCCGCCGACGTCACGGCATATTGATCGGGCAGCGCGCGGGAACTGGAAGTGGGTCGACGCTGTGCTGACCGCGACAGCGAAGTCCTGCTTGCATCGCCACGCGGTCGAAGAGTCGAAGACGAACTCAATAGGAAGTTCCCAGGAAGCGCAAAGGCTTCAGTGTCGTGATTATCATTGAAAACAGCGAAAGGGGCGGAGTCAGAAGCGCGTCGCGCAAATGTTAGCTCCACTTCAATGCTCGGGTGGTCTCCATGGTCGAAATAACTACCACCTAAAATTTATTTCTATAAATGTTATGTTTCATTATAAGCCTTATAAATAGATATTTATCGGTTTTTGTTTAAAGGGGAAGTGAATTTAGGCAGATTTCGTATAACTATGACGTCATTTCCTGTTTCAGTAATTAGACAACTTTAGTTTCACTATTGATAATTCATATGGATGACCATCTGAATCATTTGGCGCTAATTTCATTCCGATCAGTCTAGCCAGTTTCGAGATATGACGTCACTTCCGGTTTTAAAATGGCGGCTTCCGGTTGGTTTTATAAAAAGGCACCTCAGACGCCAAAAGTGCACACGTGGTAAAAATTTCAGATCAATCGGTTTAGCCGTTTAGGCTGTGGCGGTGATAGCGACTTTTCCTGATATTATTATAATCAGATACCTTTTAAAAAGGGTGTAATTTCACGATTTTCACGGCCCTCTAGCCCACAAATGGCATAACACATTGTTCCCAAATTTTGTATATGTTGTCAGGTGGGCCATAGCTCTAAATTAAGATATTTCGCAACAATGTGAGATTTCCCAATTGTGTGATCCAGTAGGCCGAAAATGCCATGTTGTTGCTTACAGTAAAAGTGTTTGGTCTGCTCCTCAGTTTATTAGGCAGTAACGGTATGCTGAGTGAGTGTGAGTGTACCGTTCGACTTGGCTGGGTGGAGTGACCGCTCCACTAGATGGTTCATATTCTGCCTCTCTCTGACCCATATAAAAACATGTTTATGTTATGGGTCAGAGAGAGGCAGGGTATGAACCATCTAGTGGAGCGGTCTTTCCACCCAGCCAAGTCGCACTGTACACTCACAGTCACTTAACATACCGTAAATTCCTAATAAACAGAGGAGCAGACCAAACACTTTTACTGTAAGCAATAACAAGGCATTTTCGGCCTACTGGATCTTAAAATTTGAAAATCTAACATTGTTGCGAAATATCTTAATTTCGAGCTATGGCCCACCCCACCTCATATACCAAATTTAGGAACAATATGTTATTCTATTTGCGAGCTAGAGGACCGTGAAAACAGTGAAATTTCATCACTTTCATCTTCAGATGATGATGAATATATCAGGAAACACCGCTATCACCGCCACAGCCTAAACGGCTCTTAGCCGATCGATCTGAAATTTTTACCACATGAGCACTTTTGGCGTCTGAGGTGCCTTTTTATAAAACCAATCGGAAGCCGCCATTTTGAAACCGGAAGTGACGTCATATCTCAAAATCGGCTAGACCGATCGGAATGAAACTAGCGCCAAATGATTTAGACGGTCATCTATATGGAATATCAATAGCTGAAGTAGAAATGAACTGTTAACGAAACCGGAAATGACGTCATATAAATAAAGAATCAGACTTGCATAATCTTTTGCTACAATAACTACATATTCAGAAGGCGTATAATGATACATAACATTTATAGAAATACATTCTAGGTAGCAGTAATTTCAGCCGCCATTTTGTATACCGGAAGTGATGCCATATCTCGAAAACGGCTGAACCGATTGGAACGAAGCTTTTGCTTTTCTTCATGTAATATCATTTATAACATTATTTAGTACCAAACGCAACTTTTCTTAGTTACAAAATCGGAAATGGCTTTTTTTTAAAGGATTTAGTCATTGTTGCTCCGACATGTGCTACACGTTGTGAGAATAATCTAAAAATAGGAGTGATATCCCCATAAAAAACACTCCGTGTAAAAATACCAGCCAAGTCTCTTCAACTTTAATAACATAGAAGACATCTAAAAATTCAGCACTGAAAAGTAGTGATATCAAAAAATGGGCCAAATCAAAACTTAATTTTAAAGACCAAAATATACTTTGCGCATCGTTTTAAAGGCATTTTAGGTGTATTATATTATATATATGAAATATGATTTTTGCTGATAACCTCAGATAGGTCGATTTAAATAAATACCAACTGCAATGTGAAAAGATTTTCCTCGAGTGGGACTCGAATTTATATATATATATATATATATACACGTACATTTTATTTTTTGCATATTCTTCTTACTATTTATATACACGATGCGCCAAGTATATTTTGGTTTTTAAAATTAAGTTTTGACTTGGCCCATTTTTTGATATCAATACTTTTCAGTGCTGAATTTTTAGATGTCTTCTATTTTTTTAAAGTTGAAGAGACTTGGCTGGTATTTTTACACGGAGTGTTTTTTTATTGAGTTTAGTTTTCCTGACTGTACGTCTGAGTAACAGTTTAGTTTCAACAATGTTATGCGACTTGGTTATTTGGGGTTTCTGAGAATGTATAGGTTCAAATAGCTTTTATATCGCAGGTTTGTCGCGCAATGGAAATAACAATCGCGTCCCACGTTCGATTTGAATTTGAACGCGAATAAGTTTCACCATCATAACAAATTGTTGAAAAATTCAGTACGTAAATTAGCAACAAGGTCTGCAAATTCCAAACTTCAAAAATGCAAACTCCGAAAATCTAACCACGTTTTTTGAGCGAGCGACTCCTTTTGACTCTTTTGACACGGACCTCTTTTTTTTTGCTGCTACTTGGAGCAATGGAAGTCGCACCATTTCACCGATCGATCTGAAATTTTGCACACATGTAAAGGCAACTTTTTCTGTTTGCAGACCCATTTTTTTTTTGAAATCCATTTATGGGTTAAAATTTAAATAAACATATCGTGATAGTCTGAAAAATTAAAGTGGTATTCGATAAATCTGATCAACCTCATATTTTGCATGGTCATTAAGAATGATGTATCGAAATGAATGTTTTCAGTGCCAATTGAATTGCGGATCTGATTTGCTTCATACCAGGGTGCTTAGATGCTATTTTCAAGTTTCGATGAAAAGCATATACTTTTATGTTGATTGAGTGGATATGGATTCAATATGGATGTATATGTTTGCGTTGTGTTGTGCGTTTGTACTCATTTCCGGTTCGAGAATTTGCACGTACCCGGGCTCGCTCATCAACGCGTTACACTGAGCGTTTTTCTAGTTTTAATTTCATGTGCCGTGACTTTTCACAACTGTCACGGCTAGCTGAGGGATAAAATAGTCCTCAAGATGATTTCTATTGGCTAATGAATGACTAACTGCTAATATCTTATCTTCAATATTATGCTATACTGCTGATTCTACTTTTAATTTCACAGCTATTTCTCTTGTAAGCTTCGCTTATCATGTGATGACGCATGCGCTGTTGACGAAATTGATTTCTGAATCGTTAATTGTGTTTCATACATAATCATTAATTATTGAAGCGTAACTGCCGTTGAGTTAATATGTACTTTGTGCTGATAAACGCCAACTTCATTCGTTATCGATAAATACATCAGGAAATGTATATTATTAATCCAATCAGATACTGACTGATTCTATCGTCACTTCATAGTTAATATTTTGCTGTTTTTGTATGTGTTTAGTCGACCTTAGCAATGAACACAAATGTATCAATACTATTTACTTGTGACCATCAAACAATGTATCCAATTAGTAAATTTTTCCATTTTTTAGTCAACTTTGGTCACATATATTGTATGAGGCTGTGTTGAATTTCCAAGTTAGAACAAAAAAATTAGAGGTGTGTCAAATATTTTTAACTTTTTTAATAATATGTATGGTTCAAAACTTATGACGTATTTAGGAAGTATTATCTCTAAGCCAATTTTAATTTTTTTAAATTTATTATGAAACAGTTTAGACAATAGACAATATACCTACACAAAAAAATAGTCAAAAGCAAAGGTGGTGCAAGCGCGTTCGATTTTCCTCGTCTTCCAGGCACTTGATTGGATACTATTGGAGACAAAATGGGCTGACGAAATGATATGAAATTTTATCATGATTAGATAAAATACTTAGGGTTATCAATTTGTAAATTTTTAATTTCTTGCTTTGTTAATTAGTAATAATTAGTTGATATTTGATGAATAATAGTATATTTTCTTTTCTATCGCTGGGGACCGTAAATAATTTATTTTTAAAAATATGCCAAGTGATAACCCTAAGTTTGTATTTTATCTCATCATGATTTAAATTTGAGATCAATTGGTTCACGGGTTTGGTCTCCAATCGTATCCGAAATTTCATAGTTTTGCGCGGTTTTGTTGAATAAGCGGCGCCTAAGTAACAAGGCACGAAGCACAAATGAAAAGGTGCTACTAATATACAATCAGACTGATCATGTTAACATCCTATCAAAGTAACACCCACTTTTGGAACAATTTTTCTCTCTCAATTTGCCCAAACGGCCGAGCGCTTATGTCCTTGTGACTACAAGTGTAGTAGCGGCCCCCAGGTCATATTGCAGCCCCCAGGTCGTATTGCTGCCCCCAGGTCATATTGCAGCCCCCAGGTCATATTGCAGCCCCCAGGTCATATTGCTGCCCCCAGGTCATATTGCTGCCCCCAGGTCATATTGCTGCCCCCAGGTCATATTGCGGCCCACAGGTCATATTGCAGCCCCCAGGTCATATTGCAGCCCCCAGGTCATATTGCTGCCCCCAGGTCATATTGCTGCCCCCAGGTCATATTGCGGCCCACAGGTCATATTGCAGCCCCCAGGTCATATTGCAGCCCCCAGGTCATATTGCAGCCGCGTGACGGTGACATTGTGACGTGTCTGTGACATTGTGGCACGTGTCTGTGACATAGTGACGCGTGTTTTGTGACGTGACTGTGACATTGCAGGACTCAGGGGCCGTGTAATGCGGTATGCAGGACTCAGGGGCAGTGTAATGCGGTATGCAGGACTCAGGGGCCGTGTAATGCGGTATGCAGGACTCAGGGGCCGTGTAATGCGGTATGCAGGACTCAGGGGCCGTGTAATGCGGTATGCAGGACTCAGGCGCAAAGTAATGCGTCATCAAGTGTCTTGTAAACACTCTGATAAGAAGATAGGAAGATGCTACGCGAGGTAAACCCTGGCCTTATCAACACGCTTGTATGACAACCAACTGCCAGTTTATAGCACAACTTGATTGCTTTATAGCGCGACCTTGCCGGCGAAATTATGTCACATTCAAGTTGACAATATCTCTCGACAACACACGGGGCGATATGGAATAGAAATGTCTTCTGCTGTCCAACACTTACTTGTAATAAAACATGTGTAGGTATGTGATAGTTTCCATTGCTAGGGCTCGACTAGAAGGTACTGATATTGCAGTTAGTAATGAAACACAAGCAGAACAGTAACTCGTGGGGTTCGTCATGATGTTGACTGCAACACAACAATGAAACACAAGCAGAACAGTAACTCGTGGGGTTCGTAATGATGTTGACTTCAACACAACAATGAAACACAAGCAGAACAGTAACTCGTGGGGTTCGTAATGATGTTGACTTCAACACAACAATGAAACACAAGCAGAACAGTAACTCGTGGGGTTCGTAATGATGTTGACTTCAACACAACAATGAAACACAAGCAGAACAGTAACTCGTGGGGTTCGTAATGATGTTGACTTCAACACAACAATGAAACACAAGCAGAACAGTAACTCGTGGGATTCGTAATGATGTTGACTTCAACACAACAATGAAACACAAGCAGAACAGTAACTCGTGGGGTTCGTAATGATGTTGACTTCAACACAACAATGAAACACAAGCAGAACAGTAACTCGTGGGGTTCGTAATGATGTTGACTTCAACACAACAATGAAACACAAGCAGAACAGTAACTCGTGGGGTTCGTAATGATGTTGACTCCAACACAACAATGAAACACAAGCAGAACAGTAACTCGTGGGGTTCGTAATGATGTTGACTTCAACACAACAATGAAACACAAGCAGAACAGTAACTCGTGGGGTTCGTAATGATGTTGACTCCAACACAACAATGAAACACAAGCAGAACAGTAACTCGTGGGGTTCGTAATGATGTTGACTTCAACACAACAATGAAACACAAGCAGAACAGTAACTCGTGGGGTTCGTAATGATGTTGACTTCAACACAACAATGAAACACAAGCAGAACAGTAACTCGTGGGGTTCGTAATGATGTTGACTCCAACACAACAATGAAACACAAGCAGAAAAGTAACTCGTGGGGTTCGTAATGATGTTGACTTCAACACAACAATGAAACACAAGCAGAAAAGTAACTCGTGGGGTTCGTAATGATGTTGACTTCAACACAACAATGGAACACATTTGTTTGTTTTTTAAGTTTGGCAAACGCTTCAAAGAAAGAAAGAAAGAAAGAAAGAAAGAAAGAATGGAAGAATGAAAGAAATAAACAAAGGAAGAACGAAAGAATTTAAATGCGATAGCAATGTAATTACATGTGTTGTACCTGTCAATGGAAGTAAGTACTTACGAGTACAGCCTTAAGAAGTATACATTACGATAATGATTACAATTATTAATGAATCCTGATAAACAGCTGCTATATACTGTTAGCCATGTCGTCATATTCTCGCCTTGTTATCGCCTGTCACACACAAATCACGGTGGAGTTGCTCCATTTTCCGACACGCTTTTCCAAACTTGGCCCACATTTTCACAGCGGCGTGCGTTTTTCCTGCGCTAGCGGATCGATGGGCCCAGAAATACATTTTATTTTCCGTCTACGAGGACCCAGTTGCTATCGGGGCCAAAGTCACTGACTTCATGTTTCGTGCGGCTTCCACCTTGATGGGACCCAACAAGCAAAATATCAATTGCGCAAGCAGCTTGGGTCTCAACTGACCCATTTGATTTCCATTTCTTGTTTTCCCTCTTCTTGACCTCACATGGGTCAGAATATTACGAGATTATTTATTAATTTTTCATAAATTAAATCGTTTTCTGGAAAAGTAATCTAATCTGGAATTGCGTTTCTAATTATACATCTTGTAACATCTATTCACTCGAAGATTGACAAGCAACTCAGTGCAACTCTCGCCCAAGCTTAGTTTATAATTTAGCAGACAAGTATTTTATATTCACGGAATTTGCAGCAGTGAAAAATCTATTTTCTGTTTGGAATTCCTATTTTCATGCTTTTTGCTATTTTTCTGGCACTACCTCCATTTCACCCCATATCAATAGAGAGGAGCAAAGAAATTCCACATTCACCCCATATGATGCAACAGCATTTTATTGGCGATTGTATTTTGCCATGGAGTAGAGATATTTTGTGGTAATTTAAATTCTACCCAATATATAATGCAACAATGTTACATTTTCTCGCTGTAACCTTACAGTGAAGATTCATGTGAATGATTTCTGTATCTCGGGGCCAGAAGGCCGGAAGTCCTTCTATAAGTCATAAGTCATTGAGATGAGTCATTGTGTAAGAGAATACTTCAATGTCAAATGGTAATTGATAGAGCTTGATTACTTCATTTCTTAAAAAGTGTGCAACGCCAAATCGCGAAAATGGACTTCCGGCGTTCTACCTCTGCGGTACCGCTTTAATTACATTTTATTTCTGTTGAAATCGCTTGTGTCTTTGACTTCTCTTCTTCATATGGGGTCGATGCATCACCCCGTTGCTAGGTTACATACCTCAATCTTGTGGATTTGGCTGGGGGACAATCGATGTTTCAATAGTGTAATCGTATTTTAAGTTCCGTGTGAGAGAAGGACATTCAAGGACAGAAATGGCATCAAATGAGGATATAATACGAAGAAAGATAATGATGGCTTATTTACGGCGAGTCTCTGACCCAGTGACGTGTTCACTGTTCCCTGTTCTGTTTCAAGATCGCTGCTTGATTGAGAGAAGTCCGAAGAACATGTAGGGATGGAGCGAACTTGGATTTTGATATCGACTATCGATATCATTTATATATCGATATATCGAATTGATTAGATTAGATTATTATTGTTTAACGGCGCGTCAACGACGAGGTTATGTTGCGCACAAATTATTGTTTACTTTTAACTTTGTTGATCATAAGTGGCGGGACATGGGGAGGGATCGACCTAAAGGGCCCGATCTGGGAGAGTCTTAAACTGGTTGGAAAGCCAGCACAGAATTGGGACAGACCGGGGGGTGGAGGAAAGCTTCGGCCCGGTGGGACCCGATTTCAGGGGGATCACCATCTCGAGGGGAGAGGCCGGCCCGAGGGGCCCGCGAATTTGGGGAGGGCATATGGGACTAGGTCGACCCTGGACTGCACTTAGTTGGGACCAACACTCGTTATGTGAGCTTAAGCCCCACCACCGCGTTAAGGTGGCAGTCCATTGGTGGGGTCGAAATATTGATAGGTATATGGAAATATTGATATTGGAAATAATATATTTAGATGTATATGAATGGAAATATTGATATATCGCATAAATGTATTAAATTGATCCTATAACTGCTAGGAATTTCAAAAGAAAATGTAAGAAGAAATAACACAGCCGTTCCAAAATATAGGGTCACCCCCAGCCAGATAAGAAAGAAAATGTGAATATCTGAGAAATTGAACATGCATGGTAAACGCTGCACTGCAAATATGAATTATTTTGCCATAGTAGGTAGGTATACACTTTGAAACTTCAATTAAGAACATAATTGTATCATGCAGTAAGGCCTCAATAAATCGATATTTCAATAAATCGATATATCGTAAATCGATATTTCAATGTATCGATATTCAATATATTCAAGTATCGATATCGATATATTATATCGATATATCGATATTTTCTCCATCCCTAAGAACGTGTCAATCTCCGAATCTGCTCTCGCGAAAGTGAACCGATGTCACACGGAATCAATATCTGTCACCTTGGCGCAGTTTTGGGCGACCCTGCTCCGCATAGATGGCATTGGTGTGGGGAAGATGGCCCTGCACTTATCTGGCAACACGGGAAGCGATCCGATAAGCGATATCTCTCGCTCCACGTTGCCATATCGCGGCGTTCTGTCAAACTCAAATGCAACGACAACTTGTTCTTCTGCCAACTACTTTGGCGCTCGATGAAAATGTTTGGGATGCACGAAAAAGATTCTCTCCGGAACGCTTCCAAGTTATAAATTATTATTTTCAGCTAATGATTTCCTTTAAATTGTGATTTGTGGAATTTGTTTGACGGTCAGTGAAAACTGTGTGCCAGAAATGAAAAAAAATATTGTTTCTCGGAACGAAATTCAATCCAGTATTTGATGCGGATGTATGATTATTATTCATACCAGCAAAGCACCCTCCCATTTCCGCGTTGATTTTCAAACTCCTGCCAAACTCGCCACTTGACTCAGTGTGCGTGTCAACAACATAAAGAAAGTAAAATAATGAAAACATTGTAAATAATTGTTGAGATTACGCTGTGGCCCCCCGCCTGCCTGCGCGGTGTTGTAATTCAGTGGGCGATGCGCGCGCCGCTTGCGTGCCGACTCTGTTGGCCTACTGACCTGCTTCGAGCCCCAGGGCCTTGGCGACGCGGCAACATCGCTTCCTACGCCAGTCGCCACTTCGACACCGACCCATCAGGCGGAATCGGATTCGGTCTCAGTGCCAGGCCGTGTTCAGTGTTGTGATGACGTAGTGTTCACGTGTGCACGATGTGGGATCGCATGGAGTGTCTCAACATGAACCTGATGGCAGCGGGGGAAGTGGATAATGTCTCGCAGTCGTCCTCGTACATGCACTGCAACTCCGGGTAAATACACGGCGCACTGGATCACACATACAGAACTTCACACTCTTCGGCCGCATCGAAACAGTCTGTCCTTAGAATCTGCCATTTCAAGTTCGGCTCTGTATACGAATCTTGACTTTCTTATCGTAAATTTTAAGAGAGTAGCAACCGTGGTTATGTGGATAACAAGAGTAAACACAAATTACGATATAATTGCTATCTTAGGGCCGGTTTTTCAGTACTCTGTTAAAACGTTATTTAAGGAATTTCATTACTTGTTGCCATGGCAATAGGTATAGTCCTAATCAATGTAGCTGAACATTGAAAAACTGGCCCTAAAGATACTAAAACGTCCACGAGTGGTTCGAAACCATTACACAACAGTGACGTCAATAGATATCTGAATAGTGACATATGTGAGAGCCGCGTTGTCAAATAGTCTGGGACATCGTAGTTGGATGTTCTTTCACTTTCCAACGTTCTCGGCGCACATTATCATAACGTACCTACCTACTGGCGAAACAATGCCGGAACACTATTCATGATGTAAATAGCGTGGCCGGTCGGTGTCGGTGGCTGTGTCGGTTGTGGGTGTTTCCTCGTGACGTATGCCTCCTGAAGACACGGCGTGTCTGTTGGTGTTGCATCGACTGCGAAGCGAATGTCAAGATGTCAATCGACTGGCGATCGATGAAAAGGGGGCATTTCAGTTGAAATAAGGACTTTGTGACAACAAGACAGGAATTGAATATATGTACGCTATTTAACCGGAAAATAATGTTCGGTAGATTGAGTGAAAACTGTACCCATTCCCAATTTCTAATGTAGTTTGAAAAATGTATAACGTACTGCTACTCGAATAAAATCAATAAATGCGGGATCACATTTACATAAATACCACTCTTCTGAGACTCGTGATATAATTGTTTGTGGCCAAGATGATACATAATTCTCCAGTTTGACTCATTCCATGTAAACTGATTATTCACACGTCGCTTCTGATCACGTGGTCATTCTGTGCGGTTCAAAGTTGCTCGATAACAAGTCCTATGGAAGGGGAGGGGGGGGATCTTACATCCCTTCTTAGTTCTTACAGCTGTAAATCTCTACACTCTCCTTTGTCAACAAGCTTTATTACCGTTCACTTTGCAGTCCAGAACTTTCGAAACAACATCAGAATAAAGGTATGTCCCGTAAATGATTTGAGTGTCTTTACAACGTGAATTCGCCGTCAAACGAAGACACAAGTATAAAGCTGTCAAACTATCATAAACCATCGACCATTTAGTGGCGTATCACAACATTCTTCCGAATAGGCGCGCTGTAAAACTAGAAGCAAGGATCGTGTTATTCTTTTTGAATCCATACCGGGTTATAAAAGCAAACCCCCTATCTTTCGTCATCCGAATTCACGGCCATAAAGAGGCTGACTAAACCGAGGACTAAACAAAGCCCTCTGAAAGCAATGTGTTTTTATGAGTAGATTACAGGTGCTTTATTCCCTGTGTCTTGGGGTAGGCAGCACCTGTCATCGCGTATGTGAGGGAAAGTTATTGTCATAGGACGCGACGCTTTGACACGCCTGGACGTGTCGATGTGATTTTACGTGCGATGCGCTGTTTCTTGCTATGCTGAACGTTGCACAATATGCATTATTTCTCACTTCTCTTCTTGGAGCGGAGAGACAAATCGCGCCCGTGTTATTGGTCATGACAGCTCCGAGTATTTGTTGACGCCGGTCAGCTGTGGAGTTGTTATCGCACGTCACCGCGAGAGAAGATGGCGGCTGGCGGGATCGATCCAAGTGATTTCGACAAGGAACCAGACATTAGCAGGAACACATCACCTGGACGGAAGAATAGTAGAATGAGTGATCGCAATATTCTGTTCATACATCTATATGAATTATAAATATATTTCGGACTACAACCAATAAGATAAATGATCGAAACAGTTAAATTTAATCCAAAAGTTTGGTAATCGTTTCTTACAATAATTTCAAAACTACAAAATATTTCCAACTGTTGAACAATGTCACAGACGTTGCTGAAATGTGTTAGAAGCAAGAAGACTGGAATATTCGCGAACTATTGTACCTACCTATATCTGGTTCTGGATATCTATGGCACGGCACGTGATAAAAGAGTGTTGAATTGAACACATTTGGCACAGCATTGGCCTACCAGGCTGCTATATTTAGCCGCGCAATGAAGTCAAGTTCACGCGGCTGTGGGGACATCTGCCGGCGAGCATCAACACTCTAACAACATGGCCGACGTAGTATCACTTGGGCTTTCACGAACTTGCCTGATTCATTTCCTTAGCTGAAAACTTTGTTCATTTTGACTCATTAATTATCTATTTTCCAATAATCTCGAAGACTTGTTCATGTTCTGAACGGCAATCAAGTGGTTTTCAACAGCTTTAGTAGAATAATTTAGTGTAGCGGAATCAATATCAATATGTTCATATAAAGTTCACGAACTCCTTTCAGCCATTCCAGGTTCGATTCCTGCCGCCTATGTTATTTCACATGATTCGATGAGCCATGGACAGATTCTGATGTCTGAAGTTGGGCTGCAAGAGGAAGTGGACAGATTCTGATGTCTGAAGTTGGGCTGCACGAGGAAGTGGACAGATTCTGATGTCTGAAGTTGGGCTGCACGAGGAAGTGGACAGATTCTGATGTCTGAAGTTGGGCTGCACGAGGAAGTGGACAGATTCTGATGTCTGAAGTTGGGCTGCACGAGGAAGTGGACAGATTCTGATGTCTGAAGTTGGGCTGCACGAGGAAGGATGGAGCTCGGTCAACGCCAGCCGCGCAGTAATGAGACTAATGAGCAATGAACACGGCGTCTGCTCCACCCCGGGGGGCGTGCACCTTGGAACTCACGGGTATTCCTCGCGACCTGCCGGCGTGTGTCTCTGATAGTGATGATGGGCATGTCTTTTGGTTCGTTCTCTTGAAAGATCGACATTATAGTATTCATAAAATATGTTGAATTCAACGTATTTTGCTTATTTTATTTGCCCGTTTTTATTTACGCTTTTTTCATAACACTTGTGGAAATATTTGGGCAGATATGCAGTATTTGTTTAAAATCCAAGTGCAAATGTCCTTGTGTTCTAGACTGTTCATTTGGTTTCTTTCTTCCCACAGCCCTATGTCTGATTAGTGCTCCTTCACAATGTCTTGGATTGAAATGTGCTCGTGGTGTTAGCCGGTGTTAGCACGAGATGCGGCCTCGTGGTGTTAGCCGGTGTTAGCACGAGATGCGGTGCTCGTGGTGTTAGCCGGTGTTAGCACGAGATGCGGTGCTCGTGGTGTTAGCCGGTGTTAGCACGAGATGCGGTGCTCGTGGTGTTAGCCGGTGTTAGCACGAGATGTGGTGCTCGTGGTGTTAGCCGGTGTTAGCACGAGAAGCGGTGCTCGTGGTGTTAGCCGGTGTTAGCACGAGATGCGGTGCTCGTGGTGTTAGCCGGTGTTAGCACGAGATGCGGTGCTCATGGTGTTAGCCGGTGTTAGCACGAGATGCGGTGCTCGTGGTGTTAGCCGGTGTTAGCACGAGATGCGGTGCTCGTGGTGTTAGCCGGTGTTAGCACGAGGTGCGGTGCTCGTGGTGTTAAATGGTGTTAGCACGAGATGCGGTGCTCGTGGTGTTAGCCGGTGTAAGCACGAGATGCGGTGCTCGTGGTGTTAGCCGGTGTTAGCACGAGATGCGGTGCTCGTGGTGTTAGCCGGTGTTAGCACGAGATGCGGTGCTCGTGGTGTTAGCCGGTGTTAGCACGAGATGCGGTGCTCGTGGTGTTAGCTGGTGTTAGCACGAGATGCGGTGCTCGTGGTGTTAGCCGGTGTTAGCACGAGATGCGGTGCTCGTGGTGTTAGCCGGTGCCAGCACGAGATGCAGTGTCAAGTGGTGTTAGCCGGTGTCAGCACGAGATGCGGTGCTCGTGGTGTTAGCTGGTGTTAGCACGAGATGCGGTGCTCGTGGTGTTAGCCGGTGTTAGCACGAGATGCGGTGCTCGTGGTGTTAGCCGGTGTTAGCACGAGATGCGGTGCTCGTGGTGTTAGCCGGTGTTAGCACGAGGTGCGGTGCTCGTGGTGTTAGCTGGTGTTAGCACGAGATGCGGTGCTCGTGGTGTTAGCCGGTGTTAGCACGAGATGCGGTGTCAAGTGGTGTTAGCACGAGATGCGGTGCTCGTGGTGTTAGCCGGTGTTAGCATGAGATGCGGTGCTCGTGGTGTTAGCCGGTGTTAGCACGAGATGCGGTGCTCGTGGTGTTAGCCGGTGTTAGCACGAGATGCGGTGCTCGTGGTGTTAGCCGGTGCTAGCACGAGATGCGGTGCTCGAGGTGTTAGCCGGTGTTAGCACGAGATGCGGTGCTCGTGGTGTTAGCCGGTGTTAGCACGAGATGCGGTGCTCGTGGTGTTAGCTGGTGTTAGCACGAGATGCGGTGCTCGTGGTGTTAGCCGGTGTTAGCACGAGATGCGGTGCTCGTGGTGTTAGCCGGTGTTAGCACGAGATGCGGTGTCAAGTGGTGTTAGCCGGTGTTAGCACGAGATGCGGTGCTCGTGGTGTTAGCCGGTGTTAGCACGAGATGCGGTGCTCGTGGTGTTAGCTGGTGTTAGCACGAGATGCGGTGCTCGTGGTGTTAGCCGGTGTTAGCACGAGATGCGGTGCTCGTGGTGTTAGCCGGTGTTAGCACGAGATGCGGTGCTCGTGGTGTTAGCCGGTGCTAGCACGAGATGCGGTGTCAAGTGGGGAGGGGTCGGGGAATATACGGACAGAAGCTGCTGCCAGCGCGCGCGATTTACCACGTCAGGAACAGGAAATTCAGGAACTCTTTTGGATATGATTGGAGACAAAATAGGTTGACGAAATTATTTGAAATTTTAATCATGAAATTGTCTGTTTTCTTGTCTTGCTGTGTGCCGTATGAAATTTAATTCTAAAAATGTGTCAAGTGATAACCCTAATCATGATTAGAATTTGAGATCGATTGGTTCACGGGTTTAGTCTCCAATCGGATTGGAAATTTCATAGTTTTGCGCGGCTTTGTTGAATAACCGGCGCCTAATTAACAAGGCATGAAGCAAATATTAAAAAGTGCTACTAATATTCAATCAGACTGATCATGTGAACATCCTATCAAAGTTACACCCACTTGTGGAACAATTTTTCTCTCTCAATTTTAAAACGGTCGAGCGCTTATGCCCCATCATCATCATTCGTGAGCATTCGGTCATTCGTGGTCGGTCATTCTCGTGATCAGATGAATAAATATTATTCATAAATATTACAATAAATGTAATGTAGTAAATAATTACAAATTATTATAATATTGTAATAATGTAAATAAGTGGAAATATTACACTAAGGCCCGGTCCTTCAATACTCTGCTAAAGTCTCAATTAGCTCTTAACAGTTAGTTAGTGGTCATTCTAGGAATGTCATTGGTTGTTGCCATGGCAATATAGTCCTAATTGACTGTATAAAAGTTAGCAAGGCATTGAAAAACCGGCCCTAAATCACCACCACCAAGCCGTTTAAATACCCGCATCTTTGGTTTTTGGCATAAATAAAACGGTGGCAATAGAATTAGATTGAAAAGATGGTAGGTATTTCGAGCTCGAATCACTCCAAAGGTCTCCCAGCGAAGACGATCTCATGATCAGTTGGTCCATGGACGATATTACTCAAACCAGTGATCGTTACACTCCAACGTATGTGGTCCAACATGGATGTTGGAAATGAAGGAAATTATGTGCTTTTGCAATGCAAAATAATCTTCTTTCAGACTTTGTATTGTGGGCCAGTAAACGTGTTCTAAGGGACATCGCGTAACAAATTACCTCCGAGACTATTTCTGAACTATATTTTTCTCGAGTTGTGTTAATTTGCACTGAAATGATCGTTTCGAGCCTAATTTTAAGTTGGTCCTCGCCATTCGGTAGAAACGTCGGCTATAAATCGAACATTTTCCGGCTCTGTGTCTCAACATGTGTAATTGACGTGGCAGTTAATTTCCCTGGACATGAGATACGACAGCATCCGGCGGATCTGGACCAACTTCTACCTACCTCAATGTCTAACGGCGTGGCGTGCCTGTTGAGCCTCGGGGAGTGTCCTTGTGTTCGGGGTGCGCCTGCCTGATCGATGTCGGGGGCCGCCGCGTATTGATTCGACGGCGACGCCGACGCCGACGCCGACGCCGACGCCGCATGCTAGTCGTCGCCGTCGCTCCGCCAGCGTCACATGTCGCAGCAGGCAGTCGGGTGATTGTGTCGGCACACGTGCAATGCGCAGGATGGACGGTATGTCGCAGATATTCAGCAGTTCGCTTTGGCTTTTGATTCTGCTTTCTACAGTGATTTTCATGGAGCATCAACGCCTTCTAAAGTGCTGTACGCATCAGAAATGGGGGTTGATCTTGATCCTCTATCGGGCGGTGGGGGGGGGGGGGGGGGGGGGAGGGGGAGAAGAGTACCATTGCCAAAATACGCGTGCAACGTATAGATAGGAATTACTCTCGGAAAATATTTGTTCACTGGAACGTATTCCTGTATTCCAATTTCCAACGAGCCTTCGTATTGCATGCGAATTGATATGCTTTTGAAAGTCTTTGCTCTACAGACCTTGGAATGAGCCGAAACGAAAAGCGTTGCAATATAAAATATCTCGGATATTCTTCACACATTTGACAAATTCCAAACCCGCGTAACATGTCAATCATACTTTTCAAGTTCCAATTGACACAGTCTATAGAATGTTGCCCCAATTACTGCAACATTTGAGTTGATTGGGTCACACGGTTAATTTTCAAAACCTGTACACAAGACCGATCAGATGACATTAGTGACTGTGCAACATTTGAGTTGATTGGTTGAACGGTTTGACCTGTGCTCTGCTAACCAAGAGAAAGTGCCGTGTTGCTCGCTCATCATTCATCATTGCCCAGCATCCCTGGCGCAAGACGAGCGTCTTCCGATGGAACTGCGTAGCTCCCATCACACATCTCCCTCGTCTCATCTGACATCTCATGCAGGGAAAGTGACGCCCAATTCCCTAATACTGTCCGGCAGAATGTGAATCTGCTTTTGTATTGACAATCGATTCTTTGTTTGGTATTCGCAAATCTGTTCTCGATGTACCTATGCTGACAAAGCACGCCGCCTCGTTCTGAACAGACCAAGGTCAAATGCTTCACACGTCCGGCTGAGATCGTCTTACATGTGAAAAGTCTTTCTCAAGCGACGAATCCGGATTCATTGCTGCCGCTGGAAGTCTCGGTCTTCTAATAGTGCGGTGCCAATGGTTTTGGTATGAATCTGTTGAAACGATAGTATTCGTTGTAATTCTCTTCAATGCGTTGCTGTCGAATTGAATTGGTTTGATGTATTAGGGCTGGGTTTCAATGCAATTAAATCAGTAATCAAGTTAGTGGTCATTCTAGGAATGTCATTTGTTGTTGCCGTGGCCTGCCCTGACTGTATATTGAGCCGGGGAAGGGTCGCGCTAGCGGGAGCTACACGCTGTGACGCGTCACTCATGTCTCATAGCGCGTCAAAGTGTTATGAAGGCGGCGCATTCTAAGATCTTCATAATGTAATCATACACAATCTCGTGTAGTTTCTGAGGTAAAATGAGTTGCCGACCCCAAGATATCTTATGGCACCCAAGGAGGAGGTTCTTATGGAGCCTATTTGATGGCACCCAAGGAAAATCGTGTCATTTTTAGGTTATATTATGATGAAGATCACTCATTTTTTTGTACAGTTAGATTTGAAGAAAACACTTTTTTTATGGACTTATACTATCAAGAAAAGATTTATAAATCAATACCAATGTGTGTTACTTTTAAATATGAAGATCACATTCGAAATGATTTTCCTATAGGTATCTCCCATCGTTAAAGTTTTGTTCATTCTGATGGCATAATATTGAAATCTCATTATTAGGCGGGACTTGCCACCAGCTCGTTCCCCCCCCCCCCCCCCCCCCTCCCCTCCCAGAGTTCGAGCTGGTGGGAGTTACAAAACGTTGAAATAGTTAATAATATCTTTTTCCTTCTTTATCGATTGATTGGTCCACTGGAATGACACTTGGTCGCTAACATGGATGTTGTTTGTTGCAGGCTTGGCCCGTGTGATCTCTCAGACCCAGTGTGGGTTAAGATGAGTGCAGCGGTCTCTGGCGGAGCTACCAAGAAACGCAAGAAAACCGACATCAAATCGCAACAGTCGCAGATGTGAGTACTGCACAGATGTGGGGGTTTCGCAGACGTGAGAGTTTCACATGCCTTAGAGCTATCCTATGTGTGAGGGCTGCACAGATGTGGGGTACACAGATGTGAGGGTTACACAGATGGGATAGCTACCCTATGTGTGAGGGTTGCACAGATGTGGGGTACATAGATGTGAGGGCTACACAGATGTGAGATCTATCCTATGTGTGAGGGTTAAACTGATGTGAGGGTTACACAGATGTAATAGCTACTCTATGTGTGAGGGTTGCACAGATGTGGGGTACACAGATGTGAGGGTTACACAGATGTGAGAACTATCCTATGTGTGAGGGTTACACAGATGTGAGGGTTACACAGATGTGAGAACTATCCTATGTGTGAGGGTAAAACTGATGTGAGGGTCACACAGATGTGAGAGCTATTCTATGTGTGAGGGTAAAACTGATGTGAGGGTTACACAGATGGGATAGCTACCCTATGTGTGAGGGTTGCACAGATGTGGGGTACATAGATGTGAGGGTTACACAGATGTGATAGCTACCCTATGTGTGAGTGTAAAACTGATGTGAGGGTCACACAGATGTGAGAGCTATTCTATGTGTGAGGGTTGCACAGATGTGAGGGTACACAGATGTGAGGGTACACAGATGTGAGCGCCACGTCATATCTGCGACGCGCCTGGCGGTCTGGCTGCCACGATGTTGCCAGCAGTTGAGATAATGCTTGATAACGATCAGCCATGGAGTTGGCTCCTGTTCAAATGTGATTGCTTTCATCTGATATGTTGAGGGAAGGGAGATAAAAAGCGATAGGAATCATCATTCACAACAATAAGTGAGTGGCCGCGAGGCTTCAACGCAAACATCTGCATAGTAATTACAATCTGCTGCGTCCAACCCGGCTATTAAGCCATTACAGACATTGTAATTGAGCTGCTGGTCAAGGCCATGCGTCATGAATATTGATACAGCCGAATTCTTTGCAAATAATAATAATGTCAAACTTCTATGGTTCGAGGATCCAGCTGGTTCATTTCATTAAATGTCACTTTTCATCATTTATTCATTTGCTCGTGATTTTCTAACTACAGATTCAATACACGGTTACAATTATGACGGCATATGATCAGGATGAGCACACAGTACCCCCCCCCCCCCCTTTCCAAATCACCCTCTGCATTGTTATTGAGCGAGCGAAGCGAGCGTCTCCTTTTGGCTCTTTTGGCAAAGACCTCTGTTTTGTTTTGTTTTTGTTTTTGGCTGCTAATAGCCGATACACAGGTCGCACCGTTTCACCGATCGATCTGAAATTTTGCACACATGTAAAACCAACCTTCTCTGTTTGCAGACCCTAATTTTTTGGAAATCCATTCATTGGTTAAAATTTAAATAAATATCTCCTGATAGGCTGAAAAATGAAAACGGTCTTCGATAAATGTGATCAACCCTATATTTTGATGGTCATTAGGACCAACATTGCCTCTTATTTCGCAAATTTTCAGACAAATCCTCCCATTGGTTAAAATGTAAAAAAAAATATTTCATTTGATTAATGAAATTTAAACTAGAACCGTTTGACCGATCAACTTAAAACTTGGCATGGTAATTGGGACCAACATTATCTGTACTTTTAAAAATTTTCAGACTAATCTGTGTTTAAATCCAAAAGTTATTGACAGTTTAGGGAAATTTTGCGTTTCATAATGTTTTGTCTACTTATTGATAATAGTGCCATACACATCGGGCAATGTTCTCAGATCTTCATAATGTTTTGTCTACTTATTGATAATAGTGCCATACACATCGGGCAATGTTCTCAGATCTTCATAATGTTTTGTCTACTTATTGATAATAGTGCCATACACATCGGGCAATGTTCTCAGATCTTCATAATATTTTGTCTACTTATTGATAATAGTGCCATACACATCGGGCAATGTTCTCAGATCTTCATAATGTTTTGTCTACTTATTGATAATAGTGCCATACACATCGGGCAATGTTCTCAGATGTTCATAATGTTTTGTCTACTTATTGATAATAGTGCCATACACATCGGGCAATGTTCTCAGATCTTCATAATGTTTTGTCTACTTATTGATAATAGTGCCATACACATCGGGCAATGTTCTCAGATGTTCATAATGTTTTGTCTACTTATTGATAATAGTGCCATACACAACGGGCAATGTTCTCAGATCTTCATAATGTTTTGTCTACTTATTGATAATAGTGCCATACACATCGGGCAATGTTCTCAGATCTTCATAATGTTTTGTCTACTTATTGATAATAGTGCCATACACATCGGGCAATGTTCTCAGATGTTCATAATGTTTTGTCTACTTATTGATAATAGTGCCATACACATCGGGCAATGTTCTCAGATCTTCATAATGTTTTGTCTACTTATTGATAATAGTGCCATACACATCGGGCAATGTTCTCAGATGTTCATAATGTTTTGTCTACTTATTGATAGTATTTAGCCCAGTAAGCTGGAAATGGTCGCTAATTTGTGTCCTACGCACTAGGAACTGAGCTTCTGTTTCCCTTGTGTCGTACGCACTTGGAACTGAGCCTTGTGTCCTACGCACTAGGAACTGAGCCTTGTGTCCTACGCACTAGGAACTGAGCTTCTGTTTCCCTTGTGTCGTACGCACTAGGAACTGAGCATTGTGTCCTATGCACTAGGAACTGAGCCTTGTGTCCTACGCACTAGGAACTGAGCTTCTGTTTCCCTTGTGTCCTACGCACTAGGATCTAAGCCTTGTGTCCTACGCACAAAGTAACTTCTATTTCGCACCAGCATGCAGTTTGGTCTGCATGAAGGTGTAAGTATGCATTGGTTTCGCTGCGTCGGCTGAAAAGTCGAGTTGTATTATTCATCGTCACTGCCGCTTGCGACTGCGAGGTGAACGAACTTCTGCGTAGGAAACATAGTTCAGGTACCAGTGTCACTCATATCCAGCGCATAACACGAGACACTGTAAACAATGTGGGCCGGCAAAAAGCTGGAGTAGTTGTCGATGGAACTACATGTCGATGTCGTTCACGAAAGCCGTGAAAACGGGAGTCAATAATGTTCGATTATTTCATTCGAAATTTTACTGATCGTCAATGTCATTTTACTGATGTAAGAAGTTATAACATTACATGTATCCTACACTTCTGTATGAGAGTTCCATAAACAAGTAGGTTATTGAGCGAGCGAAGCGAGCATCTCCTTTTGGCTCTTTTGGCACGGACCTCTTTTTTTTATTATTTTTTTTCTGCTATTAACCGATACACAGGTTGCACCGTTTCAGCGATCGATCTGAAATTTTGCACACATGTTAAACCAACCTTCTCTGCTTGCAGACCCTAATTTTTTTGAAATCCATTCATTGGTTAAAATTTAAATAAATATCTCGTGATAGGCTGAAAAATGAAAACGGTCTTCGATAATTCTGATCAAACTCATATTTTAGCTATACAGGTCAGTTTTTCTTCGATCGAGCTGAAATTTTGCACACATTTAGAGACAACCTTCTCTGTTTGCAGACCCTAATTTTTTTGAAATCCATTAATTGGTTAAAATTTAAATAAACATCTCCTGAGAGGTTGAAAAATGAAAATGGTCTTCGATAAAACTGATCAAACTCATATTTTGGCTATACAGGTCAGAGTTTTTCTTCGAACGAGCTGAAATTTTGCACACATGTAGAGACAACCTTCTCTGTCTGCAGACACTAATTTCTATGAAATCCATTCATTGGTTAAAATTTAAATAAATATCTCCTGATAGGCTGAAAAATGAAAACGGTCTTCGATAATTCTGATCAAACTCATATTTTGCATGATCATTAAGACCAACATTGTCTCTTATTTTACAAAATTTCATTCCAATCAGTTAAGAACGTATACACTTATTGAAATTTTTAATATCTGTCAGTAATGAAGTATCGAAATGAATGTTTTCCAGTGTGCTTAGATTCTATTTTCAAGTTTTGATGAAAAGCATATACTTTTTTATTGATTGAGTGATCATGTTTCAATTAAATATGGATGTATATGTTTTCTTTGCGTTGTGTACGCATTTCCGGTTCGATAATTTGCACGTACCCGTGCTTAGTCATCAACGCGTTACACTGAGCGTTTTCCTAGTATTAAGTATTTTTGTCACCTAAAATTTTTCTTCCAAATTATCACAAATTATCGCGACCATTCAGAACAAATTTGATTTTTAATTGTATTTAAAGGGCTTCTATAGTCCGTCCCATGTAAGCCTGGCAGTAGAGCCACATTCAAAAGAAGCCGGCCAAATCCCCATGTTGGTATATGGAAAACCGGTATAGGATGTATGTTGTACAAAAACAAAAACTTGTATATAGACTGCCAAGCACCTTTCCCCCTAAAAAGATTGAGATCTAAAAGAAGGTCGCAGCAATAATATATTGTTGAAACATTTTCGCACTTAAAATTCGTGAAATCATTTCGCCCAGTTACTGCCGCCAAGCACAACATTATAAACCAAACATTGTACCCAAATTTGAGATTGAAAAAATCTCTATGTGAACCATCATAGTAAAAACTTTAAAACAATTATACTCATTTAAAACTAAAAATAGAAAGTATTCAAATTTTAAAAACGTAAACAAAATCAATTTAAAAACATTTTTTTTTTTTACATAACTTAAAATACAAATTAAAAAAAATTATTTAAAATTAAATAAAACAAAATAAAAGTAAAAAAATAAAAATAAAGCTTGGCGCATTGTGTCAAGGAGGGGGCAACATAAAAAGAAAATGTCGACCAAGGAGACGACGAAAGAAAGAGGAAGAAGAAGATGATGAAGGAAAGAAGGAAGAAGTCAACATGACGGTGCAAATTCAATGCGCCAAGCTTTATTTTTATTTTTTTTACTTTTATTTTGTTTTATTTAATATATATATATGATATGAAGGGATGTGTGTTGTGAAAAATATCCGACCGAACCGGGGCTCGAACCCGGGACCTCTCACTTGCCGGGCGAGAGCTCTACCAACTGAGCTACCCGATCGGACGGACGGACACTAGACACAACACACTGATGAGGGTTAGAGATCTCCGAGGAGAATGGAATGAAGGTAGAGAATGCTTCTACGAACTGTCATACCACCGGTGACGATGCTGTCACCATGTCTCATTGCACTTGCGTGCGCAACCCTCTTTTACTCGACTGAACGAGTTGCTTTACAGCTCGATTGATGAGAATGTAGGTTTCTTTGGAAAACTTCCATGGAGTCAGGATGATATGAAGGAATGTGTGTTGTGAAAAATATCTGACCGAACCGGGGCTCGAACCCGGGACCTCTCACTTGCCGGGCGAGAGCTCTACCAACTGAGCTACCCGATCGGACGGACGGACACTAGACACAACACACTGATGAGGGTTAGAGATCTCCGAGGAGAATGGAATGAAGGTAGAGAATGCTTCTACGAACTGTCATACCACCGGTGACGATGCTGTCACCATGTCTCATTGCACTTGCGTGCGCAACCCTCTTTTACTCGACTGAACGAGTTGCTTTACAGCTCGATTGATGAGAATGTAGGTTTCTTTGGAAAACTTCCATGGAGTCAGGATGATATGAAGGGATGTGTGTTGTGAAAAATATCCGACCGAACCGGGGCTCGAACCCGGGACCTCTCACTTGCCGGGCGAGAGCTCTACCAACTGAGCTACCCGATCGGACGGACGGACACTAGACACAACACACTGATGAGGGTTAGAGATCTCCGAGGAGAATGGAATGAAGGTAGAGAATGCTTCTACGAACTATATATATATATATCATATATATCATATATATATGATATATATATGATAACAATGAGAAAAAATGGTAACACGGAGCGTATTTTATCTCCTCGGTCCCATTCAGTGCGTACCTATACATTTAAAAAAAACTGTTGCTCGTCAAGACTCAAGTGAAAAAAACATTGTTTAAAATATGACTTTATCCAACACGTCATGTAATATACAAGCTAATGTTCAAATTCTTTTAAAAAGTACCAAATATAGTTATGAATGTAATTTATGAATAAGATTTTTTTATTTCATTTTGAATGAAATGGCTTTAAATAAAAGTCCTTTACGATTACTAATTTTACCCTGGGGACGTCTTCGAACGAGTCGTGTGCTTACTCATTGTCTTGAAGTATACAATTTTACAATAAATAGTGTGAAAATAAGTTATTTGAAAATACAATTGTGCTAGAAGACAGCCTCCTACTGCAGCAGAATCTATTATGTTATATTCCAAAACAAGTGTCATCTACGTACATTTGTATTCGTTTAAAAGTGTCAAGACAACATAGGAAACCAAACCTCTGATACGCTCACAACACAACCCCCACCCCTAATCCACCAGCCACTGAATAGATCTGAATGTGTATTGTTTATTCTCCAAGCAATGACGATTCACGATATTAAATGACCTTTTATTGTTGTTGTTTATTGATTATGGTGTGTGTGTGTGGGGGGGGGGAGGGGGTGTATGTGTTTATTACGCATAGATCATACAATCAATTAGTCTACCGGTCTTTATTCCTGATAGTGATGGCATATTGTTGATGCATCTAATTGATTTATTGTTTGTTTTGATATTTTAGACAGTATGAATTATTTCGTGCATTATTATTATTATTATTATTATTATTATTATTATTAAGTCTATATTCTCAACAGAGCCAGGCTCTACTAGTGAGAATGTAATATAGAGAAGGGAGGAGAGGAAACCCGGTACCGGCATGTAGCCTACTCCTGACGAAAGATACCAAGGGGACCAACGGCTTAACGTCCCTTCCGAAGGACGGTGTAACATTCACAGCACGAGCCTCCACAACCCGCGCCGTCGAGAGACTGATAACAGGTGGAGGGAGGTCGTCACACTAACCCCCAAACACCCCAGTCTCTCTGGCCCAACGGCAGCAACCTGGCAAGGCAGAGTTGAATGGTCACCCATCCAATCGCTGACCGCGCTCAATGTTGCTCAACCTCGGTGATCTAACGAGAACCGAGGTATCCAACACACCAGCCGTTGGGTAAATTAGGTATTCTTTTAAAAATGCCATTGCATAATTGACCATGTTTGTAAACACCTTTCGCACAAGGCATTCGATTGGCGTCAGAATACCATTGTTCATTGTGCGTAGTTAATCTATTATTCTTTATTCTACACAAAACGAAGTTTCCATACTCTCGAAACTGAAATAAATTTAGATATTATAATATTCATACGTGAAGTAGTAGAAATAAAGATGTCATTATGGAACGGAATCGATGTCTGTTATTCGTTTGTATTATTGTCCCAATACTTGAATATCCATAAATACTATCCAAACTAGTTTTCTCAAATGGTTGATACTACGTCATATTCTGTCGTCATATTGAGGTACCTATATTTGAGGTTTGAATCTTTCAATGTGACAAAATTATGAAGTGCATAATGAATTCTTCTATGAACAGCACAATTAGTCGACAAATATCTATCGAGACGCAGTCTGCTGCCGATTTCTATAACAAGCAAATGGGCGAAGATTTCAACATGCAGTAAGTTAGTAGATGAAGGGGAAGAGCGGAACGCTTAATATTGATAAATTTTCCACTTCCGGTTTGAAATTTTTGTTTTTTCTTGAAGTGGAGTGTCTAGCAATACTTTGTCTTTAATGTTGCCAAATTTCAAAACTGTCGATGGACCCGTTTGACTTTTGAAAAAAAAAAAATTAAAATTGGATAAATTCACTTCCGGTCAAAATATTTCAGATTTTCTTTCAGAAGTACGCGTGAGAAGGGGGACTCTATGTGTCTACCAAATTTCAACTCTCTAGACCAAACCGTGCAATCTGTAGAAAAGGGCAAGCAAAACGACGTGCCTAACTAGCTAGCTAGCCAGCCAGCCAGCCAGCCACCATGAAAGTCAATCCTTGCATGTTTGAGGCCCAAAATTCACCCCGAAGGGATGAACGCAGCACTTTGATATTTGGTTAGGTGTTGTCAGGTGGCTAAATATACCCGATAACCATGATTTTCAACTTTCATTTCTCACTGCATGTATGCCTGTCGACACCTCGTTTCGACCACTTAAGCCGTTGCGGTATAAGTCTCTGGTAGTAGCTCGCACGTTGTATTAGAGCGGTGCTTGGCAGCGTCGAGCTAGCGCCCGACTAGATTGAATGTGGCTGTACAATGATATGATTATACTTTAATAATTATTTCAAGAATATTTCAAAAATTGCTTATAGATAAATATTCGTTGTTCGTCTTGTTTCTAGACATCTGGGAATGTTCTGCCACGTTTGCATGGGATGGGACTGACACAAAGGTACCTATTTTGACATTAAATTGAAATGCAATTTCCTCGGTATCTCTTAATTTTTTACATATATTTAAAGCGCTGATATTCTGAAAGTAGTTAAGATTTTTAATAACGGCTACTTAAATAGGCACAATTATGCACTCATAGTAAGTTGTGCATAATTGCACAATTGTTGTGCATAATTGCACAATTGCATAATTGTAGTTTTCTATTTTTTTTTTACAGAAGTATACTCAATTGATATGCTCTGCTAGATACTAGCGCTCGGCCGTTTTAGAAAATTGAGAGAGAAAAATTGTTTCATTAGTGGGTGTATATTTGATAGGATGTTCACATCAGTCAGAATTATATTAGTAGCACTTTTTATTTTTACTTGGTGCCTTGCTAATTAGTCGCCGGTTATTCAACAAAACCGTGCAAAACTATGAAATTTCCGATACGATTGGAGAGGTAAACGGACGTTTTGCCGATGGAATTTTCGCCGATGGAACTTTCGCCGATATTCCAAAATGCACGGAAATTTCGCCGACGGTAAAATTGACCATGGAGGAACTTTCACCGCCAGAAAAAAAATCTTAAAAACCAATCATCTCTCAAAAATAAAAATAAAAAATAAGAAAGAAAATTAAGAAAATTTAGAACAATTAGAAAATTTCCACTGACAGGCAGATTACATTGACATAACATTGACACCATATATTATCATATCTAGATTATTAAATAATTTGTTATCTTTACATTTATCTAGATAACAAATATTGTGATCTATCGGCAATTATCTAGAAAAAAATCAAAATGCATTTGTGTGTATGAACATACGCGAACCTCAAATGTCAGATGATATGAAAAAGGAGTGAAAATCATCTCCGTTTAGTCGCATTATTTGGCTTGTTTTGTTTTAAAAAAATCTAATCATAACACTGATTGACACTGACATATGGAACACAGTAATATAAAAGTGTACTCACCTTCTCTTAGTAGCTCCTGCAAGGGAAGGGACTATTTAATCCCTGCATAGTCTCCTTCCTCACAACGACATACATCAAAAAATAAAATGTCAAAATACACTTTTGGATTGAAGTGTAGAGATGATCCTACCTAGTCACATATTATTTCCTAAAATATTAATTATTTTTCCGTGAATGCTTATAAATTGTCACCACTTCATCTAAAATTTTCATTGTCGGCTAAAATTCCGCCTTTCATCGGTCAAAGTTCCGTCGGCAAAAGTTCCGAAATGTCGATTAAGTTCCGTCGGCGAAAGGTCCTACCACCGATTGGAGACCAAACCCGTTAACCAATTGATCTCATATTTTAATCATGATTAGATGAAAGACAAACTTAGTGTTATCAATTGGCTCATTTTTGAAATTTAATTTTATACAACACCCAGCGAGACAAGAAAATTGCTAATTTTTCACCAAAAATCCACTAATTATTATTAATTAACGAAACTAAAAATTAAAATGTACGAAGGGATAACCATAAGTTTGTCTTTTATCTAATCATGATTAAAATTTCACATCATTTCGTCAACCCATTTTGTCTCTAATCGTACCCAAAAAAGTGTCTAGAAAAGTTGTAGTAAAATCGCTCGCCACAAGGTGCTGCAAGCGCGAGCCATTTGTTGTATGTACTTTTTTGGATACGATTGGAGACAAAATGGGTTGACGAAATGATTCGAAATTTCAATCATGATTTATATAAAATACAGTCTTAGGGCCGGCCAGTCTTTCAATACTCAGCTAACTTTTAAGCGGTTGATTAGGACTGTATTGTCATGGCACATTGTTGAATGACAGAGTTTTGTACTAACTAACTGTTTAACAGCTAATTGAGACTTTAACAGAATATTGAAGACCGGCCCTTAGGGTCATAACTTGGTACATTTTTTATTTTTAACTTAGTTAATTAGTAATAATTTGATGATTTTTGGTGAAAACTTGTCTATTTTCTTGTCTCGCTGGGGGCCGTATGAAATTTATTATAAAAATGTGCCAAGGGATAACCCTAAGTTTGTATTTTATCTAAATGTGATAAAATTTGTATGGTCACGAGTTTGGTCTCCAATCGTATCAGAAATTTCATAGTTTTGAGCGGTTTTGTTGAATAACAGGCGCCTAATTAACAATGCAAGAAAAAAATTATAAAGTACTATTACCTGATCATGTGGACATCCTATCAAAGATACACCTACTTATAAAACAGTTTTTCTCTCCCAATTTTCTAAAAAGGCCAAGCGCTGGCACCACCATAAGGGCTGAATCATGTGCCTGCTAGGAAATGCACGCGGGTTTGACGTCTTGCTCGTCAGCTATTTGCGAGAACTTCATCACAGTTCCAAGTCGTTGTGCGAATAGTGCGGCGCAGTAGTGCTGTTGTGCGAATAGTGCGGCGCAGTAGTGCTGTTGTGCGAATAGTGCGGCGCAGTAGTGCTGTTGTGCGAATAGTGCGGCGCAGTAGTGCTGTTGTGCGAATAGTGCGGCGCAGTATGCCAACGCGCATTCTGTTAGGACCCAATGCTTGTTTATAATTTGTCTTATTCTTCATTTTTATGACGCCATTTCCGGTTTCGGTAAGAGTACAATTTCACATTTACTATTGATATTCCATATAGATGACCGTCTAAATCATTTGGCGCTAGTTTCATTCCGATCGGTTTAGCCGTTTTCGAGATATGACGTCATTTCCGGTTTCAAAATGGCGGCTTCCGGTTGGTTTTATAAAAAGGCACCTCAGACGCCAAAAGTGCACACGTGGTAAAAATTTCAGAACGATTAGTTCAGCTGTTGCGGTGATAGCGACGTTTCGTGATATCTGAATCATCAGATGGAGATAGGTTTTAAAAGGGGTGTAATTTCACTGTTTTCACGGCCCTCTAGCTCGCAAATGGAATAACGTATTGTTCCCAAATTTGGTATATGTTGCTCGAAATTAAGGTGATACTAGCGCTCGGCCGTTTTAGAAAATTGAGAGAGAAAAATTGTTTCATAAGTGAGTGTAACTTTTACAGGATGTTCACATGATCAGTCTGATTGTATATTAGTAGCCCTTTTTAATTTTTGCTGATTGCATCGTTAATTTGGCGCCTGTTATTCAACAAAACCGCGCAAAACGATGAAATTTGCGATACGATTGGAGACCAAACCCGTAAACCAATTGATCTCAAATTTAAATCATGATTAGATGAAAGACAAACTTAGGGTTATCCCTTGGCACATTTTTGAAATTTAATTTTATACGGCGCCCAGGAAGACGAGAAAATAGCTAATTTTTCACCAAAAATCCACTAATTATTACTAATTAACGAAACAAAAAATTAAAAATGTACCAAGGGATAACCCTAAGTTTATATTTTATCTAATCACGATTAAAATTTCAAATAATTTGGTCTACCCATTTCGTCTCCAATCGTATCGCAAAAAGTGTCTAAAAAATCAGCAAAATCGCTCGCGCTTGCAGCACCTTAAGATATTTGCAACAATGTGAGGTTTCATAATTTTGAGATCCAGTAGGCCGAAAATGCCATGTTATTGCTTACAGTAAAAGTGTTTGGTCTGCTCCTCAGTTTACGACTTGGCTGGGTGGAGCGACCGCTCCACTAGATCTGGGACCTGTTTATCAATGCTCTGTTAATTTTACGTGGTAATTCAAAGGTGAGTGTCATTGCCTGGTTGTTGCCATGGCAATATAGTTCTAATCAACTGTTAATTATTTAGCAGAGCATTGAAATACAAGGAGTTAACATCAAATAAATCAGTTCTTCAAGAATGGTATTATGCAATTCGCAGGCTACGTGTTTTGTTTGATTTCTCACCTGTATGGCTGCCGAATTATATTGTAAAATTATTAAATAATACCATAAATAGCAACAGAATTCTCGAAACTTGTTACAATGACGTCGCCATTTCTAAATTCAGAACTGCAGAATTTACAATCTGCGATCGCAGCGTCTACCTAGCGGCAAGAATATCGTCACATCCGATGCTATTATGTCTTCGTTGAATGGCTGAATCGCCTAATCAGAATGTTCCCACATATATAATGAGTAATAATTGAACAGGTTCGTGTTATCGCCTCGCTTCCGTCCTCGAGACATTGCGCTAACAATGTAACCATCATTTATAACGGCCGACAAATGAGAAGTGGACCCTCGTCATAACTCATGGCGTCCACCGCACAAGAATACCTCCACTCGATTTCTACATATTTCACCAATTTGCGACAGCACTAAAGTGAAATCGTCGCTTTGAAACAATTTCCTAATTGTCCGAGTATCAAGTCGTTTGTTTTGAATGTCCTCTGAAACTATTCGCCGTGGAATGTGTGACTCTATTAGAAGTTGATGTGAAAACAATAAACTGCTTGTGAGGGACAAATGCCTCGTGCTCTGTTGCGAATCTGCTGAGTGGTCGAATACTGACACCTTTACAATATTGTCGAGTGTGCATGTGCAATGTTTCCTGTGATGCAGTCAGTTGCATTTAGTAATCGAACCAGTGGACTCGCGGCCACGGTCGCCATCTTGTGAAGACGTTTGGGGACGTTTTGTATCGATTGAGTGGCAGTGTTTTTGTGAGTGCAAAGCAACGTTCCCCGATCGCTCGCTTTCTTAAGTGATGGTTGATTGAGTTGTTGATCTGTCGACACTACAAGAAGCATTCGACGTGGTTTTGTTTGAAATCCCGCCTCGCCTGGAGAAGGTACAACGAGACTGCTGAAAAAGCTCGCTTTCAAATAACCTCGTTTCCAGTAAAGTCTCGAGCCACTGATAAAGTTGTACCGTGATCCAATCAAGTCGGAAACTATATTCATTTAACGTAGTTTCAGTTCTATTAATTTTATAAGTTGAACATTTAAATTTCGATGCTGTATTTGATGGTGGAGTGAAGAAGTTTGAAAGCGTCATATGGCTTCTGCATTGTAATGCTTCCCACCTATATTCAGCACGACTTATGCACAGAACTGACTTTTAATTTCACAAGTCGTCTGAAAAGACTTATTGTACATTTATCTCTGCTCAGCAGCTATCTACAACTTATCTGTAGCACTATTATCATTACTTTCATACCTATATTACAACTTCTATGTTATATACTTAACTCGTCTACATTTCGCAAAATTTAAATACATTTAGGCCCGGTTTTACAATGTCCCGATAAAGTTAGCGGTAGGATTTTTGTTGAAAACTTTGGTATTATAACAGCCAATGAAACACATCCATCTTCTGCTAAAGTTCAGTATAGGCTACAGTTAACAGTTAAAGCCCAATCCACACTAGCAACTTTCGTTTGATCAACTTGGTTCTGAAAATTGTGCAGGGTCACTTTATTGTGCGAGAGTGACCCCGCACAATTTGCAGAACCAAGTTGATCAACCAAAAGTTGCTAGTGTGGATGGAGTGGGCTTTACTTATCGGGGCATTGTACAACAACCGGGCCAAAATACGTCCCCAAATATCTTTCGTGCAATTGTCGATGCGGCTCTTGTAATATTCCAAGAGCTATGTGTTGTGTTTGTCAGGGCGATGGCGGGCTCCTCCAACCACCCTCCGACACAACATTGGCGTCGAAGTGAAAGACTCTCCAGTGAGGAGACCAGACAGTAAGTCACAAGCAGCGGGACAAGAAGCAATATGGCCTCGGAGACAAATCATATTGAATGTTGAATTCGTTCTGAACTTGAACACGTTAGTTACATTTGTCTCTTTGGCTGGAACAAAGTTGATATATGTTACAACTTAGAGCATTTTTTTTATGAATTTCCCAAATTTGTCAAATTCATTGCAGTATTTCCGCTTTCATAAGATCGTCTTCATCTAATCTCCATGTCGCACATTATCCTGAGATCGCACAGAAAAGCTCACATTCCACTGAATCAATCGGAATGCTGAGGTTTATTTGAATATCACAATCTCATCTAACATCCTTCTGACCACACCACAGCTGTACGCTTTGCATTACCAAGAATTTCAATTACTTTCGTGCGAGCCAGTGTTGTACTTGTATCGGTTTTATTGGCCATGAAGTTTTATCGAATCTGCTACCTCTACTATGCACTTGTTGCTCATTCCACACCGCATTTAATGAATGTAATGTGTTTGATGAGACAACAGACATGCTTCGAGCTAGTCTACTTTGCCTGCAGCTTTGCATTGCATTCACTGCGTCCCAATTGCAGCTCGTTACGTCAGCAAACACTTCCAGTTCGACACAGAACTGAAGAATTGCAGTTTTCTTTAATGATAACTCGGAACTCGGAACCAATTGTTTTTTATTGTTGCCTTTGGCTGAGCATCGTTAGTGAAACGTTTTCAATATCCTCTTTAGGAACTTTTCAGATTTAAGATAGAGAACAGTTTATAAAAGTTCATGTTCGTGATTAAAAACCACTCGGCTTTTATGGCAGCTCCTAGGTTTGAGTGCATCCAAAAGCACGACGTTTCCATGTGAGTTTGCTCACACGCAATGTGAAATGAAAATGTCATCATGTGTTTAGTTTTCTACCGCACACTTAGCTCAAACACATATCAAATCTCATTGTAGTGTGTCCATCCCTTCAGGGCGAAACTGTGGGCCGAATCTTACTAAAATCACTTTCGTGAAATGACTGGCATGGTTGTATCAATCTTGGCGACTTGATTTTGTACATCCCCTGTTCTTCTTCTTACAAGAAGTAGTTTTTCGCCAAGATATTCTTGTTGTATATTTGTTTTGCAAGCAATCAGCTAACTTGACGCAGTGCGCTAAACTGATAGATTTTTTATGCTTCTTCTCTGCAAATTTTCGTATGATGCTCACTTGTGTAATTTTTAGGCTTCTTTCATGACAAAACATCAGACAACACTTTGGGTTTAGTTTCGCGTTGGCGGCATTAATGGGCGAAATGATTTCACAGATTTACAGGCATTGGCGTTCTTTTAGATCTCAAATCTTTTGGGCGTGCACGTGGCAGTCGTTGTTAAATGACATAGAATTATCTAGAACTGTACATAAGTAAAATGATGCCAAAACTAGGAAGAATCTTTGTCAGAAGGAGACGAAACTTAAGTGTATATTCGTAAAGTTTATTTTAATCTTACCAGAAAACATGATCGTGCTGGATGTATACTGATACTGATAGGGTACTCCAGGCTCTGCTAGAGTAGAAATGCAAGGATTGACATTTGAGCCTTTGAGGGTAAATATTACATAGGACTATTCTTCATGAGCAAGCCAAGCTCTGCTGAAAGTCGGTATGTAGTGTGGAAATTATGGAACTAAATTATTGTAAGTGCAAATGGCGACGTGAGTTGTAGAAGAACATTTACCAGGAGAAAACCCACTCTTGACATACCCTCGACATTGGAGGTAGTAGCTTAGCCATATCGTGTTATGTGTATGATACTGCTTGATACTATTATTTGGATGGAGATTTTTATTCTGATATGTATTCCTTTACGTATTTTTAATGCAGCCTACAGCATTATTATGGGTTTTAAAATGTGAACCAATCATCTGGTCAATAGGAAACAGGAAACAAATGTTATAGTTTTATAGTTTGTCATTCAGGTAATTGCTAATCGCAATCACAAACATTTTAGACTAGTTTACACAGTTCAATGTTTCATTCAATCAAGTTCGATATGCAATATATTGAAGTCAACTATTTTGCTTAAATTTCGGGTCCGCGGGGTTACATTTGTTGGAGCAAACATTGCACGGTGTTAACTAGTCTTGACAGTTTCAACGATGAGTTTCCCTGACGATGTGTACTTGTGTTGCAGCAACAAGCGTGACAATGAGAAGCGCCGACGCATGCAGGAGAATACCTACATCGAGGAGCTGGCCCGCCTGATCTCTGCCACGGTTGCGGACATGAACCGCATGAGCTCCAAGCCCGACAAGACTGAAATCCTGCAGAAGACGGTGGACCAGATACGTACGATCAGGGAACAAGAAGGCGTCGTCGCCAGTGATGCCGTTCAACAGGGCGAAGTTTCCTCCTCCAAGCCAACGATTCTGCCCAACGAGGTGTTTGGCCCGCTACTCTTAGAGGTAGGCTCTTCAAAACTAATCAGGGACACAAACTGCCCAGCGAGGTGTTCGGCCCGCTACTCTTAAAGTAAGGCTCTTCAAAACTAATCAGGGACACAAACTGCCCAACGAGGTGTTTGGCCCGCTACTCTTAAAGTAAGGCTCTTCAAAACTAATCAGGGACACAAACTGCCCAGCGAGGTGTTCAACCCGCTACTCTTAAAGTAAGGCTTTTCAAAACTAATCAGGGACACAAACTGCCCAACGAGGTGTTTAGCCCGCTACTTTTAAAGTAAGGCTCTTCAAAACTAAACAGGGACACAAACTGCCCAACGAGGTGTTTAGCCCGCTACTTTTAAAGTAAGGCTCTTCAAAACTAAACAGGGACACAAACTGCCCAGCGAGGTGTTTGGCCCGCTACTCTTAGAGGTAGGCTCTTCAAAACTAATCAGGGACACAAACTGCCCAACGAGGTGTTTGGCCCGCTACTCTTAGAGGTAGGCTCTTCAAAACTAATCAGGGACACAAACTGCCCAACGAGGTGTTTGGCCCGCTACTCTTAAAGTAAGGCTCTTCAAAACTAATTAGGGACACAAACTGCCCAACGAGGTGTTCAACCCGCTACTCTTAAAGTAAGGCTTTTGAAAACTAATCAGGGACACAAACTGCCCAACGAGGTGTTTGGCCCGCTACTCTTAAAGTAAGGCTCTTCAAAACTAATCAGGGATACAAACTGCCCAGCGAGGTGTTCAACCCGCTACTCTTAAAGTAAGGCTTTTCAAAACTAATCAGGGACACAAACTGCCCAACGAGGTGTTTAGCCCGCTACTTTTAAAGTAAGGCTCTTCAAAACTAAACAGGGACACAAACTGCCCAACGAGGTGTTTAGCCCGCTACTCTTAAAGTAAGGCTCTTCAAAACTAAACAGGGACACAAACTGCCCAGCGAGGTGTTTGGCCCGCTACTCTTAGAGGTAGGCTCTTCAAAACTAATCAGGGACACAAACTGCCCAACGAGGTGTTTGGCCCGCTACTCTTAGAGGTAGGCTCTTCAAAACTAATCAGGGACACAAACTGCCCAACGAGGTGTTTAGCCCGCTACTTTTAAAGTAAGGCTCTTCAAAACTAATCAGGGACACAAACTGCCCAACGAGGTGTTTGGCCCGCTACTCTTAGAGGTAGGCTCTTCAAAACTAATCAGGGACACAAACTGCCCAACGAGGTGTTTGGCCCGCTACTCTTAGAGGTAGGCTCTTCAAAACTAATCAGGGACACAAACTGCCCAACGAGGTGTTTGGCCCGCTACTCTTAAAGTAAGGATCTTCAAAACTAATCAGGGACACAAACTGCCCAACGAGCTGTTTGGCCCGCTACTCTTAGAGGTAGGCTCTTCAAAACTAATCAGGGACACAAACTGCCCAACGAGGTGTTTGGCCCGCTACTCTTAAAGTAAGGATCTTCAAAACTAATCAGGGACACAAACTGCCCAACGAGGTGTTTGGCCCGCTACTCTTAAAGTAAGGATCTTCAAAACTAATCAGGGACACAAACTGCCCAGCGAGGTGTTCGGCCCGCTACTCTTAAAGTAAGGCTCTTCAAAACTAATCAGGGACACAAACTGAACACCGAAAGGAAGCTCTATAAGTTGGCCTACGATATTGTTCACATTGTTTTAAAATGTTCGAGCTGAACTTTCGGATTAACTTTCAGATTCTTTATTAGCATCATAAAATTAACTTTTCTTGTTTCAAATCATTACGAATGATGAAATTTCATGTTTTCTTCTCATCTAGGTATATTTTAAATTATTGTTTTGCCTTACAGTAACCCTCCCATTCGTTCTACAATATAAGGCTTTAGCTAACTTAATATTATTATAGATATTAGATTATTTGTTTACATGTTAAAAAACACAATATTATCATTATTAAAAATCAATCAATCATTCAGTTATCACTCAGTTATTAACTGTTTTAATTAGTCTTCACTTATCAGAGCATTATTTACATGATATTGCATAGCATTAAAACAGAATTCAACAAACTAAATATAATATTTTAAAATATGGATCAGAGTGATTGACTAGACTGAACTCCTTCCTAAAGCATATGTTACGACCTGTTCTTGTCGTCCATTGATTGTTCCACCTTGCTGCATTGCTAAGGGCATGTTGTTCCTTGTTCCACCCTGCTCTGCTGCATTGCTAAGGGCATGTTGTTCCTTGTTCCACCCTGCTCTGCTTCATTGCTAAGGGCATGTTGTTCCTTGTTCCACCCTGCTCTGCTGCATTGCTAAGGGCATGTTGTTCCTTGTTTCAGGCCCTAGAGGGCTTCTTGTTTGTGGTGAACACGGAGGGCAAGGTGGAGTACGTAACGGATAATGTCAGTCAGTTCATCAAGTACTCTAAAGACGACGTGCTTGGCGAGAGCATCTACAACATCATCCACCATGGCGATCACGCGCGATTCAACTCTCTGCTCGTGCCGATAACAATAGGCTCGATTGGTGAGTGTAGCCCAATACAATTGTAGCTGATCTCGTGTATGAGGAGGAATTGAACATTTCATTCAGGCATTCTTACGACAAGGGAATTTACTACATTTTACCACATGTCCGATCATCAAATAATTTTATTATTAATAATAATATAATATTCGTTGTTATTTTGTTTTCATTATGTTAATTAGTATTGTAAAAGTTATAATGTGAACTTTCCTTTGGGTTTTATTGAAACAGTTGGTAGAAAATGATGAACCCATCCAGTATTTTGTTTCATCAATTGTTTATGTAATATCTGTACATTTCCACCATTAGATGGAATAGGTATAGCAAATTTCATAATTTTTTTATCTTGAATGTGCATATTCGCAGTTATCTTCTTTCTATTAAATTTACTTAAAATGTACTCCAAGAAGTATTTGCCAGTCAATTGCCACCCCTGGTTATATAGCATGAGATATGCAAGACGTGACACCTGCTGTGTTTGCAGGGTGGACGAGTGACCCGCCGGTGCAGAAGAGCAACCGGAGCTTCAACTGCCGCTTGCTCATCAAGCCTCCGGATGATCAGAACGAGACGATGGAACAGAAGCAACAACGAGTATCCAAATACGAAACAATGCAAATCTCTTCTACTCTGCTTCCTTACCCCAATGACAAGGCTGAAGGTTCGCATATATTACATTTAACTCCAGTTAACAAACAATTACAATTTTATTAGCTCAAAACGCTTCAATGTTTTTAATTATTTTATTCAAGATGATAGGTATTCAGCAAATGGATTACATAAAACTGTATCAATATTTTCGTACTTATACTTGGTCTCCTATTGACAATGACAATGGTGTATACAACCTCGTGATTAATTTCGTTGTCCTGTATACGTCAATTCTTTTACAGAGACTCGAGAAGTTCAAAATGGACCAGGAATTTGTCCACTCATGTAGAGTTGTAAAATATTTTGCAGTGTACCAAGTTTCATAATTTTCTAATGTAGAAATGCAAACTTATGCTCGGTTTTGTATGTAAAACCATGAACTTCAACTGCATTCTAAAGAACTATTGTAGATTAATAGTTGTGAAGTTTTGTCATTATAAAATGTAGTCAACTTCACAATTTCTGTTCATTATTTTGTAGCTACAACAACTTGATTTTCCCATGAGATCTGAATGTATCTACAAAGAGGCGTTGTTTGACGTTGTTTGACATTGCAGGGGGAGACGTAACCTCTGAGTCAGCCGAGATCGGTCCGTGCCTCATGTGTGTGGCGCGACGGATCGAGAAGCCCGTGCAGCAGTTCACAATGAAACTGGATGTCAACGGCAAAATCATCGGCGTCGACACGACCAACGTGTCCCCTCCGTACTCTCACTACCTCAACAAGGTAAGCTGGAGTCACTCTGTAGTCCACCGGTAGCGAAGTTCTGTGCGAAAGTTGAGTTGGTCTCAATTCTCAGAGATGATTATATTTTTGTTGCAAGTTGCTTCGTTTTGAAATTGTTTTTGTTGCATTGTCAAAGATTGATACGAATTTGTCCAATAATAAATCAGTAAAGTCGTAATTGACATGTTCACCATGGTAATGCATTGTTCAGTACTAGAAATTACATCCAAAACCCAACATATGTACGTAGCCATTTTCCTGCCAACGTGTCCCAAATACCAAGCCATAGACTTTTCATTTAATTTAATTTGTATGTTTTTGATTACATTAAATTTTTCCGTGTGTGTAATTGAGCGAGCGTAGCGAGCGTCACCACGGTACTCTTATGGCACTTTCTCTGTGTGTTTGTTTTTTGTTTTTTTTTGTTTTTTGTTTTTTTGTTTTTTTGTCTGTACTGCCCAGATCAAACCGCACAACCAATCGATCTGAAATTTTGCACACGTACTAACGTAATCTATGCGGTCTCTGGGATCGTTTTTAAAAGGGATCCTGTGATTGGTTCAAATTTTAAAAAAATTATCTTTCGATTGGTTGGTCCGTTCAATTTGAAATTTTTAGAAGTCATTACGACCAACATTTTGCCCAATCAAACAAAATTTCATCCAAATCCTCCCATTGGTTAAAATTAAAAAAAAAAATCACGTGTTTTTTTGAAATTTAAACTAGAACCGTATGACCGATCAACTTAAAACTTTGCATGGTCATTCGGACCAACATTATCTGTATTTTTGACTACTTTCAGATTAATCTGTGTTTAAATCCAAAAGTAATTGACATTTTACGGACATTTTGCGTGTTAGCTGTCAAATTTCTCGAAAATGTTGATCACGGCTACTTTGACTCTTCAGTTCTAATCCAAGGTAGTTAAGCAAAAACTTTTAAACGCATATGAAACTAATAATGACCGTTCAACAGATCGATCTGATATTGTGTACACACACTAATATCATATGAGTGGTCCCAGGTATATTTTTTGAAAGAAATTCTGTGATTTTTTAATATTTACTGTTAACGTAGTTCAATTATAAAGGTTCAACCGATCAACTTAAAACTTTGCATGGTTATTGGGACTAATATTTGAGTGATATTTGGAGATTTTAAAACAAGTCTGTGAAAATTTCAAGAATTATTGGCTTTTAATGATATTTTCGATAGACGCAGAATTTCGGTTCGAGGTGTTGCGCGTATCCGTGCTCGCTCATCAACGCGTGATATTTACAAATGACTGCTATAAAATCTCATGCAATCTTCCTACTGAAAGTGTTGACTCTCCAGCTGTTAACTTGGCCATTTGCAAGTATTGACTTAGCATTCAACACATACTAATTGGTCAATACTCAATCAATAGGTAATGTCTACCTTCTATTTTGTGCGTAGGCAACAGAATCTAATTAAATCCCCACCCACTTGCTTGTTTTACTTAAAACAAAAACTTATGCAAATTCTACTGATTAGCTTGACTTTTGAATATATTCAGCGACACAAATCCTTCCTTATCATTGGGCCAATAGAAATAGGACAGGGCCATCATTTTCTTTGTGAAAATGAGACAAAGGTGTCCATGATTCACTTCCACCCAGCTGGTAATCTATTAGTTGATTCACTTTCCAAACCTACAATAGCTAATCTATTTGTTGTCATGTAAGTAAATGATAATGCCTTCTGTTCAGCTTACATTGAAAAGTATCGCCCAATCAGCCAAGGAGATTGAAAGAGTACCTCTTTGGGGCCCTAAATTTAAGGAAAGCACAAGTTATTTCTTATCTTATCAGCAAAGAAGTGTTATCTTTCATCTGCCTATGACCAGTGCATTGTTCTTCATTGCTGATAGTAGGGCAGCAGCATCACAACTACCAATATTTCATTATAATTGGAGTTTTTGTGCAAGATTAGTAGTGATCTGTCTTGCCTCTGTGTAGTGATTGAAATATGAAGATGAACTGTGTAGATTTTCATTCGTTTGGTGATCAAAAAGTAAGCTTTCATTTGAAATTATACCGATTACTTATTTAAATAATGTTGTTCGATTCAGTCAGTATTTGTTTCATATATTTTATGTTCTGCAGAGAATTGGAATTTGGCAAAAGGAATTTATTTCATTCTTTCGATTGCATTTCATCATGCAAAGTGTAAAGTGGCCCATACACGGTCAATCTTGCATGACAAACTTACTTGACAAGCCCGGCATGACGGCATGACAAACCTGAACAACGCCCACACACGTTCAATTTAGGTTTGACAGTTCAGACCTTTGGGGTCATGCGCACTTTATTGCGCAACTTCCAAACAACTACAAAACAGCAAAACAGCTGAGTGAGCTGAAAGGTCACGTGCTCCGGCTCTGCATGCTGATTGGCTATTTATGTTCAAGCAAGATTGATGACTCCACACACGTCAAACTTGCTTGTCGTCTTGCATGAGCATGAAGCTCGATTTCAGTTTCTGTTGGAACTCCTTCAAGCCAAATTCCAGGCTTGACAAGCCATCAAATCTGCTCCACACACGATCAAATTAGCATGTCATGCCGGGCTTGTCATGCAAGTCGTCAAGTAAGATTGACCGTGTGTGGGGCACTTAACAATTTCTGATTGAGATATGTCTTTATCAATTGCAGCTTAGAGGCTTAGAGCATGTATCAAGTATTGATTCTTGGTTTAGTAACAAAAATAGTAATTGCAATATCCGTGATCAATGTTAGAGTTAGGCGAAAATATTGTATAAAAATACTAGGGTTGGGATTCAATTTGAATTGCTAAATCGATGTCAAACTGAAAATTTCGACATCAAATTAAAATAATATTGACATCGTAATAATGGGCCACATCGAAATAATTGCAGCGAAATTTGGCATCACTGCAGTTCGTCTGCCCAAGGCAGAGTTCCTAGCGCGAGAGATATCCCTCTCACATCCCCCTCGCGGCAACAAACGACGAGGAAATGATTGTAATAAAGTACTTTTTCATTTAAAATAACCTAGAAGCCATTATTGTTGAGCGAGCATCACCACGGTACACTTATGGCACTTTCTCTGTGTGTTTTTTTTTTTTTTGTCCGCACAGCCCAGGCTAAATTGCACACACCACAGTACTCTTATGGCACTTTCTCTGTGTGTTTTTTTTGTCTGCACAGCCCAGGCTAAATTGCACATTCAATCGATCTGGAACTTTGCACACATGCTAACGTAATCTATGCGGTCCCTGGGATCGTTTTTGAACGGGCTCCTGTGATTGGTTCAAGTTTTAAAAAAATTATCTTTCGATTGGTTGCTCCGATCAATTTGAAATTTAGCAAAAACATTGCAACCAACATTATACCCAATCATGCCAAGTTTCAGCCAAATCCTCCTATTGGTTAAAATTTCAAACCATTTTTCATGTGATTTTTTTAAATTTAAACTAGAACCGATTGACCGACCAACTTAAAACTTCGCATGGTTCAACATTTAAGGTATTTTTGCCAATTTTCAGTCTAATCTGTTGTTATTTTCAAAAGTTTTTGTCGTTTTAGGGACATTTTATTCCACAATCTTGAAATATTTGTAAAATGTATATACTACATTTTCATACCTGCCTTCTTTAAGCTCTGCTCCAAGGCCTGTAGAGCAGCCCATTAGTCCACAATTTACAGTAAAACTAGCGCATATCAAATCGGATGCAGTAATAATTATCTTTGGCAGTACGAAGGCCAAATCCTCCAATTGGTTATAAGTTTAAATAATATCTTCTGATTGGTCGAAAATCAAAATGTTCCAAATAAGTTCAAATATTACATGGTGATCAAGACCAACAAAATCTAAAATTTTACACATGTTAATCCCAATCAATCAAGTATTTATTGTCATTATACTAGTTTAGTATGGGTTGTCAAAAGCTGGAAAAAGTATGTAGGAAAGTCACGACACAATGGATCTGATATTCATCCAGAGTATTTAGTTATATGGAGATTGGAAAGTTGCAGAGAAAATCGTCTTGTGCGGTGTCATTTATCGAGACTGGGGATGTTGCATGTTCTGTGCTCGCTCATCAACGCGTTACACTGAGCGTTTTCCTAGTGTAATTGTATGTAAATGGGAACAATTAAGAGTCGACAGGACTCGCAGAAAATTTCGATTCCGATGTTAAAAAAATCCTAGAAATGCATGAAAATGCATTCGCTCTGGGTTGTACGTGACATTTGTGACATTTAATCGTGTGTTGCATGTTGCATATACTGCTGTGAAGTAAGCTATTTTAATTCAAATATTAATAACCACAAAAAACCATAAAAAGGGTTTTCTTTACTGCTTGACCGATTGTTTTCAAAATTTAATAGCGTAGAGATAAAGAGTAAATCTGTGTCTCTAGTGATCCAAAAAAATTTAAAAAAATGTTTTTTCTGGTTTTGAGGAAGTGCTAACATGGGCAATATATGTATTAGTCTTTTTGGCATCTCTGCCCTGAAATAACTAAACAAAAAATAAAACTTTGGGGCCACTAGAGACCCAGATCTACTCTTTATCTATGACCTGTGAAAATTTACTGACAATCGGTAGAGACGTTTAGAAAAAAGTAGGGGCCGTCTTTTTGTGCTTTTTAAAACATGGAATTCATGGAAAAATTGTCGCAAATCATTAGTCTTGTTGTCGGAATATATCCCGTGAAGCATAACATTGTCTTTATTCAACATCAATTAGCAATGTTGCCCATAAAGTTCACTTCAAATCCGAACACTTTCCACAATTCACTTAGTCTCATATACGTTGTGTCTGTCCTCTAACATGAGTTGAGCACATTGCATATACGTCTAACATGAGTTGAGCACATTGCATATACGTCTAACATGAGTTGAGCACATTGCATATACGTCTAACATGAGTTGAGCACATTGCATATACGTCTAACATGAGTTGAGCACATTGCATATATGTCTAACATGAGTTGAGCACATTGCATATACGTCTAACATGAGTTGAGCACATTGCATATACGTCTAACATGAGTTGAGCACATTGCATATACGTCTAACACGAGTTGAGCACATTGCATATACGTCTAACATGAGTTGAGCACATTGCATATACGTCTAACACGAGTTGAGCACATTGCATATACGTCTAACATGAGTTGAGCACATTGCATATACGTCTAACACGAGTTGAGCACATTGCATATACGTCTAACATGAGTTGAGCACATTGCATATACGTCTAACATGAGTTGAGCACATTGCTGTACGTTGTGTCTGTCCTCTAACATGATCTTGAACGCAGGAGCTGGTCGGACGCATCATGCAAGAGCTGTGTCATCAGCAAGAGGATCTGATGAAGATGAGCAACCACCTCAAGGAGACGCTACACAACGGACACGGCACGAGCGCGCCATACAAGATGCGCATCACCACGCCGGACAAGTATGTCCAGGTGCAGACCAAGTCCAAGCTCTTCAAGTCCAACGCCACGCACGCCACCGAGCCAGACTTCATCATGTCCACGCACTCCATCATCGAGTTAGTACTGTCTCATGCGCATTCAGGGCCGGTGTTTCAATACTCTGCTGAAACCTGTAGTTACGTTTTTACGAAATATGTCATTGGTTGTTTCCAAGGCAATAACAGTCCTAATCATTTGTTTCAAATTGTGCAGAGTATTGAAAAACGTGCCCTAGTACACTAGTATTTCTCTTGTACTTTAGTGTTCATCTATGTGTCTCTTCATGGAATTGTCCTAGACATAAACACATTAGAAGAACTGTCTGTGGGGTCTCCTAAACGGCATTTAGAATGGTTACAAATATAGACACACCGTGTGAATAACTACTTTATTCCGCCATATTTACCAGACCTCCTTAGCTCCAGGAGTACCAACATTGATACACTACATGTACGGGTACCACTCTGGTTTTGATTGATATTTTGTTTTATTTTAAATTTATAGTGTCCACATTTACTTACTGATGTAGACCAAAATGAGCTTTTGTAATGCATGATATGTAATATAACTATTAAAATAATAATAATAATAATTATTATTATTATTATTATTAAGTCTATATTCTCAACAGAGCCGAGGCTCCACTAGTGAGAATGTAATATAGAGAAGGGAGGAGAGGAAACTCGGTACCGGCATGTAGCCTACTCCTGACGAAAGATACCAAGGGGACCAACGGCTTAACGTCCCTTCCGAAGGACGGTGTAACATTCACAGCACAGGCCTCCACAACCCGCGCCGTCGAGAGACTGATAACAGGTGGAGGGAGGTCGTCACACTAACCCCCAAACACCCCAGTCTCTCTGGCCCAACGGCAGCAACTGGCAAGGCAGAGTTGAATGGTCACCCATCCAAACGCTGACCGCGCTCAATGTTGCTTAACCTCGGTGATCTAACGAGAACCGAGGTAGCCAACACACTAGCCGTTGGGAACGGGTGTGTTATTTCTATTTACATTTTCTTTTGAAATTCCTAGAAGTTTTAGGAGCAATTTAAGGCATTTATGCGATCCTATATCAATATTTCTATACCTACATCGAAATATAATATTTCCATATCAATATTTCGACATATCGATATTTCAATATTTCAATATATCGATATTTTGATATTTCAATATATCGATATATCGCGATATCGATATATATCGATATATAAATGATATCGATAGTCGATATTTCAAAATCCAAGTTAAATTGTCAAGACTCGATAGCAAAATATTACATACTTCATTTCTGTTTTGCTAAACTTGTGCCAAATTTTAGCATTTACTTGTGCTAAAACAGCTGTAGTAGGCACTAGGTAAGCAACTATGTACTTGTAAATCGTCGGTATTAACCTACGTTTAGTTGTTATGTACTAAGCTCTAGTAGTTGACCATAATACACTCAAATGACTCTTTAAATGAACAAATGTTGCTGACATCGGAGAACTAGGGATGGGGCGAACTTGGATTTTGAAATATCGACTATCAATATCATTTATATATCGATATATATCAATATCGCGATATATCGATATATTGAAATATCAAAATATCGATATATTGAAATATTGAAATATCGAAATATCGATACCTATATTGAAATATTGAAATATCGATATGTCGAAATATTGATATGGAAATATTATATTTCGATGTAGGTATGGAAATATTGATACGTATAGGATCGCATAAATGCCTTAAATTGCTCCTAAAGCTTCTAGGAATTTCCAAAGAAAATGTAAATAGAAATAACACAGCCGTTCCAAAATATAGTGTCACCCAGCCAGATAAGAAAGAAATGTGAATAATCTGTGAAATTGTCCATAAATCTGGTAAACGCTGCACTGCAAATATTAATTATATTGCCATAGTAGGTATACTATAAACTTCAATTTAGAACATAGTTGTATCGTCCGGTAAGGCTTCAATATATCGATATTTCAATACCTATTTCGATATACCTTTCGTTATTTCAATATGTCGATATTTCAATATTTCGATATATGTATCGATATTTCAATATTTCAATAGTATATCGATATTCAATATATTCAGGTACCTATCGATATTTCGATATTTTTTGGGATAATTTCTCCATCCCTACGTAGAACTATAAAGTTAAAAATAGATAAAATTCTTGAATGAAACCCATTGATTAAATAATAATAACAAGAGTAGGTATATACATTTTGCCATTATTTTAGCTGAAAATCATTAGGAAATGCATGTAAAGGAAATACAAATTTGTAATCTGAAACTTTTGTCTTGTATCACACAAATGCATATAACTGGAACGTGTATTAACCCATGTTTCCGCTGCAGGGACGCTGACATGCCGATGGAGTGCGGCCACTTGACCCCGTCTGCTCTCAGCTCCCCACGTGCTCTGCTTCCCGCAAGCGGAGGCAGCGGCGGCAGCGGAGGCTCGAGCACGAGCTCGGTGGGCGGGCCGCTCATCATCGGCAGCAACGGCCAAGTACCCTCGCGAGGCCGGAACGGAAACGTCACCTCGACAGGCTTCGCGCCCGCCTCGGACCCCACCGCGCCCTCCGAGCTGACCTTCAACGACCTTAACGACCTCTTCCCGCACTCCACGTGGGACCTGGGAGAGAACAGCGCCGGGACGCCTGTGGCGCCGTGGAACGAGCGTCCGGACTCGCGCCAGAGCCTCACGCCGGTGTCCACGCGCCCGCCCAGCGTGCCCAGTTACAGCCCGGCCAGTGCGATGTGCCCCAGCCCGGTGTTCACCGCAGTGCAGCCCCCCTCCACCACCCCCTACAACATGTTCCCCTTCTCCCCACCCGCTGAGCCGCCCATCAACTTCATGGACGACAGCAAGGACTGTAAAGACAGTGCAGTGGAAATAGTGAACGGTGGCGAACTCTCTAACCCGAGCGATTCGGGTCGCTTGAGGAACTTGCTGACCAAGCGACCGAGCACGAGTGACGAGGGGGGTGAGGAGGGGGAGTCCAAGTACAGACATCCGATCCTGAAGGAACTTCTGGACCAGGAGGACGAGGAGGGGGAGGAGCAAGCGTCGCCGGCCAATCGCGGCATGGCAGCGGCGCGGCTAAATCCCCCCGAGGCCAAGGTGGCCGGCGGAAACAACAACATGTTGCTCAAGTTGTTGAACAATCGCGACGACGACGATGTTCCCGGCATTAAGAAGCAGGATGAACTCTTTCAACAGCTACTCAAGGTCAGTTTCCTGGACATATCATTCTTTGTACATGCCGTTCATTCTGACTAATGGAGCTGTCTTTGAACAGCCATTCATGTTAGGAAATGTCAGCTATTTCTAAATTATTTGCTTGAAAAAACCAATTAAATTAAATTTCTTACGGCCCCCAGCGAGACAAGAATGAATATAGACCATTTTTCACCATAAATCAACTAATTATAATTACTAATTAACAAAGCAAAAATATTGAAAATGCACCAAGTGATAACCATAAGTTTGTCTTTAATCTAATCATGATTAAAATTTCAAATAATTTCGTCGGCCCATTTTGTCTCGAATCGTATCCAAAAAAGTGCCCGCAACAAGCGGCAAAATCTTGCACCACCTTAAATGTTGACAAATTCAGTGATATATATTGAAATTAGTGATCCATGTCACCATTACAATGATTGCACAATTACTGGTTTATGAGCTCACCTAAAAGAATCATAGAAATTGACTGCTCTGAGTTACTACAGAGTTAAGTAAAGACCGGGTGGCGCAAGAAACCGACTATCAAAGATCAAGCGCTGAAACTACAGAGTCAAGTAAAGACCGGGTGGCGCAAGAAACTCCCCTATTGAGAGACTCCGACAGAACTATCAATGATCAAGCGCTGATACGTGCACACATTGTAGAACACATGAAAATTTACTACTTATTTGGTAATAAAATCAATTTTCAGAAATATTTCAGTAGGTACTAGGTAAAGAGAAAAGTTACAGACATTTGAATTGAGACGTTGAAAATAGCGCTAGTTTTGAGTTGATACAAGAACCAGAAGCTTGTTAAAAAGAATTGGGTTTTTTGTACATAAATAGGTAAGTTTGCAGTGATGCCGCAAGTTGACGAAAACTGACTCCATTTAGTGAATAAAGCATGTCTGTATCTTTAAGAAGAGAAATGGAGGGAGAAAGAGTACTGAATTTCCAAGGATGAATTGGAAATGTAACTCCATTAATGTCGTTATGCAAAGATACGTAACTGCACTCGTATAAGTACTCACTTTATAAATTCAAGATACTTTCACATAGCTTTAAACACATGTTTATTTTTATAAATTTACCTAATTTCTACAAAGTACCAAACTCCCAATCAATTCTTCAAACTTTGGTTTATTATGTTTTTAAAAATTCGACTGTAACTTCAATCATTAGTAACTTTTTTCCTATTAAATAAATATGTTTGAAACTTGCTCATATTAAATTTTGATACGTTTTCTTAAATGTGTATAAGTTTCAGAACCCTGTCATTGATAGTTTGGATAAAGTGACCACTTCAACAGGGTGAATGTAAACCTGCGTGAGTGTGACGTATTGTGTTGTGTGCAGGAACCGGAGGAGAGCAAGACGCACATGGACACGGGCCAGCGTTCAACAGGGTGAATGTAAACCTGCGTGAGTGTGACGTATTGTGTTGTGTGCAGGAACCGGAGGAGAGCAAGACGCTCATGGACACGGGCCAGCGTTCAACAGGGTGAATGTAAACCTGCGTGAGTGTGACGTATTATGTTGTGTGCAGGAACCGGAGGAGAGCAAGACGCTCATGGACACGGGCCAGCGTTCAACAGGGTGAATGTAAACCTGCGTGAGTGTGACGTATTGTGTTGTGTGCAGGAACCGGAGGAGAGCAAGACGCACATGGACACGGGCCAGCGTTCAACAGGGTGAATGTAAACCTGCGTGAGTGTGCAGGAACCGGAGGAGAGCAAGACGCACATGGACACGGGCCAGCGTTCAACAGGGTGAATGTAAACCTGCGTGAGTGTGACGTATTGTGTTGTGTGCAGGAACCGGAGGAGAGCAAGACGCACATGGACACGGGCCAGCGTTCAACAGGGTGAATGTAAACCTGCGTGAGTGTGACGTATTGTGTTGTGTGCAGGAACCGGAGGAGAGCAAGACGCTCATGGACACGGGCCAGCGTTCAACAGGGTGAATGTAAACCTGCGTGAGTGTGACGTATTGTGTTGTGTGCAGGAACCGGAGGAGAGCAAGACGCACATGGACACGGGCCAGCGTTCAACAGGGTGAATGTAAACCTGCGTGAGTGTGACGTATTGTGTTGTGTGCAGGAACCGGAGGAGAGCAAGACGCACATGGACACGGGCCAGCGTTCAACAGGGTGAATATAAACCTGCGTGAGTGTGACGTATTGTGTTGTGTGCAGGAACCGGAGGAGAGCAAGACGCTCATGGACACGGGCCAGCGTTCAACAGGGTGAATGTAAACCTGCGTGAGTGTGACGTATTGTGTTGTGTGCAGGAACCGGAGGAGAGCAAGACGCTCATCGACACGGGCCAGCGTTCAACAGGGTGAATGTAAACCTGCGTGAGTGTGACGTATTGTGTTGTGTGCAGGAACCGGAGGAGAGCAAGACGCTCATGGACACGGGCCAGCGTTCAACAGGGTGAATGTAAACCTGCGTGAGTGTGACGTATTGTGTTGTGTGCAGGAACCGGAGGAGAGCAAGACGCTCATGGACACGGGCCAGCGTTCAACAGGGTGAATGTAAACCTGCGTGAGTGTGACGTATTGTGTTGTGTGCAGGAACCGGAGGAGAGCAAGACGCTCATGGACACGGGCCAGCGTTCAACAGGGTGAATGTAAACCTGCGTGAGTGTGACGTATTGTGTTGTGTGCAGGAACCGGAGGAGAGCAAGACGCTCATGGACACGGGCCAGCGTTCAACAGGGTGAATGTAAACCTGCGTGAGTGTGACGTATTGTGTTGTGTGCAGGAACCGGAGGAGAGCAAGACGCACATGGACACGGGCCAGCCTCCGTCCTCGCAAGACGACCCGCTGCTGAAGACGTTCGGCATCACAACCTCACCGCCGGGAAACGAGATGACTGTCTCGTCGCTCATCGGCGCTCGCAAGCGGCCAAGCAACGAGGGAGATGAGCAGCCGGCCAAGAGGCCCGCTGAGCTCTCCGTCATGCATCACGTGCCGCATCCTCAGGTCAGTCGACTGCCACGTAGAGATGTGCTCGGTTCTTCACAGTGATTGTCCAAGTGGTGTCTTTATACGTACTTAAAATCTCCAAATATTCCTGAAGTATTAGTCCCAATAACCATGCAAAGGCCTAAGTTGATCGATTGAACCTTTATGTTATTAAAAACAGTTAGTAGACAAATTATTACAACTAACTATTGGAAACCTGGTATTCAATTTAAAAGCCACACATTAAAACAATATTTCAATGATTATTCTATCATCTTCATCAGTCAACTGACGACATTCGCCAGCTTTCCCCCCTTTCATCAAAAAACCTCTACACCATGACTCACCTCTGTCAAAAACTAAAAGTACATTACGTCCTAATAACTAAAGGTAAATGAGTCAGGTACACATAATATCACAGATTAATTAATTACGAAGCAGTTTATTGATGTCAGGAGTCAACAAAGACCTCCATGACTCATCGAACATAAAATTACTCTGGCTGGTAATTAGACGATATGTGTGGCTTTTAAATTGAATACCAGGTTTCCAATAGTTGGTTGTAATAATTTGAACCTTTATGATTAAAATGTTCCTTGTTAATATTCAAAAATCATAGGATCTATTTAAAAAAATATACCTGGGACCACTCATATCCCGCAGAATCGGGAATGCTAATGTTATAGAATAGGACCCGGGATTACTGATAAAAGTGTGTGTACTTACACAATATAAGACCATAGATTAGACGATCTGTTGAACGGTCATATCAGTTTCATACGTTTGAAAGTTGCTTAAGCTACCTTGCAACTATAAAGAGCCGAAGTAGCCGTGATCAACATTTTCGAGTAATTCGACAGCAAACACGCAAAATGTCCGTAAAATGTCAATTACTTTTGGATTTAAACACAGATAATTCTGAAAATTGTCAAAAATACAGATAATGTTGGTCCCAATGACCATGCAAAGTTTTAAGTTGATCGGTCATACGGTTCTAGTTTAAATTTCAAAAATCATATGAAAGATTTTTTTTAAATTTTAACCAATGGGAGGATTTGGCTGAAACTTTGTAAGATTGGGCACAATGATGGTCGTAATGACTTGTCAAAATTTCAAATTGATCGGAACAACCAATCGAAAGTTATTTTTTTTTAAATTTGAACCAATCACATGATCCCGTTCAAAAACGATCCCAGGGACCGCATAGATTACGTTAGTATATGTGTGTTAGTATATATGTGTTAGCAGATCGCTTGGTTGTGCCGTTTGACCTGGGCTGTGAACACAAAAAAAAAAAAAAAAAAAAAAACACAGAGAAAGTGCCATAAGAGTACCGTGGTGACGGTCGCTACGATCGCTCAATTAATTATAGAAAACATTTTTCCCAAAGTTCAACACTTCTGTTGTTGGATTCAACTTGAGAATGTTTACTGAACTCCTCTACGAATGTTCCAGGTGTCGTCATCACAGACGGGTAACAGTAGTAAACTATGCGAGAAGAACAAGATGCTGGCCTCACTTCTCGCCAAGAAGCCGAATCAAACGACGACAATCCCTTCTCTTCCGCCGTCGGTGATCTCGGCTACTCCTCAGAGCACGATGGATCGCATCAAGGTCAGCCGCCAGATGAGCATCCCAGTTCCTCCGTCCACTCAGCCGCAGCAGCCGCCGCAGCAGCGACAGGTGCGCTGGCTCATTGCATTGCATTGCAGTGTTATTGTAGGCTTGTTAGTTGACTATTGCTTTTTTTGCAAGTTGATAATCAAATTGTTTCAAGCATTAACAATGATTAACCAGATTAAATTGGATTGATATGAAGGATTGTGAGCATACATCCATCATTTCTTCTTTTATGCCAATATTAGCTTAATATTAGTCCATTTTACAAGTCTAAGGCGCATTTGGCAGCCCAATTGTTTCAATTACTCAGATAAATAGTACCTTTTAAGATTGATGAATTGAGAAGAAAATTTTTAAAAATTAAATAGGTGGTATAAAGAATGGTGGTTCAAGAATATTATTAATTTGCTTAAATAGGACACATGTACATAAAATTGCAATAAACACAGTTGAATTAGTTTACTTCCATAGCTGATCAATGGATTTCATCGTGTTGGTAAGGTAGAAATCACATTCTTGTATTGTTATATACAGTAAACCCTCGTTATTACGAACTTCAATAATTCGAATTTAGGGGTAAATTCGAACTAGGTGGATGGTCCCAGTGGACAGGATAGGTTTTTACATGTTAAATCATTTTTATAAATCGAATTTTAGGTTAATTCGAAATTCGAACTGAATTTTGGTCCCAGCCCATGTTATTCCTTGCATACAGTTGTTTTAATTCGAACTTTGCAGAAGGATTGATAAAATAATCGCGAACAAACTACGAAAAAACAACACTCAAAACAAAACACAACCTTCAATGGCATCAAAATGAGATAATCTGGCTTGCGAGGTTGGCCAAGCTGCTGTTACAGGTTTGCCAACCCCACTTTTTTGCAATGGCGGGAATATTCAAACTTCATGAAAATGCACACAAATTTTTTTGCATTAATTATATATTTCGAACTTTTTTAATTCGAACTGGGATTTTTTGGGTCCCTTTGAATTCGAATTAACGAGGGTTTACTGTATCAACCAATGTTTGTGACAGTCAATCAAGTCCAACGTGTCTCCCTGAAACTAATGAAGTGGATGTTAATGTCAACAGCAGCAACAGCAACAGTCCAGGCCGTTCTCGCTGCACCAACAGCCGGACCAACACACGGCCGGAATGTTGCACATGCAGAAGCTGCAACAGCAGTTGATGCAGCAGCAACAGCAAGCCCAACAGCAACAGCAGCAGCAACAACAGCAGCAACACCAGCAGCAACTGCAGCAACAGCAACTGCAGAGGAATCACAGCATGAGCATGGAGGCGCCCGTGTTCGCGCAGCCCCAGGGCAGTCCCGGGGCCTGGGACAACAGCCAGTTCGATCCCTTCCTCTCGGACATCCTGGACGAGGTGATCGACTTCGTGCCCGACGGAGATCCTTCGAGCAACATGAACATGAACATGTCCGTCGAACCAACCGTCATCAGTCCAGGCAACTTCCAGCAGGTAGTACGTATTTACGTCAATAGGTTGCAGCAATGTCATTGGCTTCTGCCCCAATCAACTGCTTTAATGGAACAGATTATTGGCCCTTGTTTCTTGTTAAAATCAAGGGCGAGTTCAGTGGGCAATCAAGCTATATTTAAGAGTCCATTATTTACCTTTTTTGTATGACTTACAAGATCACTTTGTCTGCTCCTACATGTTATGATTTGACATCATGGCTAGAGACACCTGAAAATGGTTTTATAAAATCCAATATTTCGTTTTAAGATATAATGAAATTTCGCGTTTTATGGTGTTATGAAAATTTCTTGTAAAATTTGCCAAAACTTCAAGTTTTAAAAATATTCAAAATTTCAAATCATCATTACCTCTGGCATTTTCTGCCTATAAATGCATTTCCTGCAACACTTAAGATTTATTTCACACTTTTTTCAATAATCTTCCAAATTCCAGCTTTACAATTGGCAATATGCACACATGTAATTTAATTTATCCTACATTAAAGTAAATTAAATCTTTTTTTAAATATTTGGCGGGAAAATATGCCACTTTGACATTATTTTTAAGGTTGGTATGATTGCTATAAGCCAGACAAGCTGTTAGCTGTCACTGTCATTGACTCTTAGTTGAAATATATTTTATTTTCGTGTTAAAAATGATATTTTGTCTTCAAAATTGTTGAAAATTACTAATTAGTATAAATGTTGCAAAAATCATTAAATTTCGGTGTTATGTCGCGCAAAGATGTTGATTTCGGTTTTATGGCCTAAAACATCACAATTTCGCGTTTTGTCGCGATCAGATTATGACAGGTTATGATGTGATTCATGGAGAAAATTTGTTCAAAATATGATAGCTCAACATTCTGAAAATTTCGCGCATTTCGCGCGCGCGAAAAACAGGTGTCCCTAATCATGGCATTTGCAGCATCGAAAAAGCTATTTTTTTTTTCGGAATTCCTGTTTTCCACGCCTTTATTTTTGGCTATTTTTTTCTGGCACTATCTTTCCTCCTGCATATCAATAGAGGAGCAAAGATAACCCCCATTTCTGAGGTGTATACAGCATTTTGTTGCATTTGGGTTCAGGCATTTGCCCTAGGCGCTGCATATTCCTTGCCAAACAGAGTATAGACAAGTAAGATCTACGATCACCACACTTTACAGGGATTGGAAACTGTCTGCGTATTGTGACGTCATTCCCATAAGACCAATGCTAAATGATGGCGGCCCAGTGCTTGGGCCGCCGATTTGCACCCATTTACTTCCTGCACCCGTTTACTTCCGGCCGGTGACCCGCGAAATTTAAAAAAAGTACGATTTTGGAGTGTTTTAATTTGATTCACACAATTGCCGCCAGGTTTGAAAGAGCTTCTCAAACTTGCCGCTGCTAGTGATGATAGCGCATTGTCGAATATTTGAATTCTGTTCTGGCGGGAGATAAAGACATGTGTAACGAGATTGACATCACAGCCGCCTGTTCTATGATTGTTGTGTTCAAGGTGACCAAGCACATGGCCAGCTAGTCAGACAGTTTCCGATCCCTGTAAAGTGTGGTGATTGTAGGTAAGATACTGCAATGTCATGAACTTCATTGTCACAATGTGCTTTAAAACCTTCAATGGGATGTGAGTCGGCCTAACGCTTGTGTTTGTGCAGGACATGAACGAGAAGATGGCCATCAACGAGATCACCAAGGCTCTGATGTCGTGCGAGAGCGTCGTGAAGAGTCCCTCGTCGCCGACCGTCTCGATGCCCGGAACTCCGCCCGCCTACACCACCGCAGCCAATCAGAGCTCGCAGGGCTTCCCCCCGCCACCCCTCTACCAGCAGCGGCCCAGATACAGTGTCCAGGGCGGGACGCGAAGCCAGGCCCCCCAGTACATGCAAGGTAGGTCCTTTACAAGACATTGAGATGATAGGAGGGCTATCATCCCTTATTTCTCACCTGAATTATTTGATTCTAAATCTACCTACTGTATGTTTCATTTTCTTCACATTCCAATAAAATAAAGTACTTTCAGCATTCTACAATCTCAACTGTGATTGAGAATTGAACTTACGTAGTACTACAAATATTGCAGTTGAATTCGACTCATCCTGTTTATACTGGTTTTCAACTGCAATTGAAAGTCGCAACTGTGAATTTGGTATTTCTTTTAAGCTACCGCCAAAAGTTGCTCTACAGTACATACCTGGAAAAATGAGCAGGAATCTAATACAAAGTCACAGTTAATTATCAGCATGTTTTTTTTTGTACCGAAGTCTCACTGACATAACTTCATGAATGATATTTCAATGAAACTTCATAATTGTAGAGATAAAAATACGCTGATTTCAAATATGTATTAACTCGTGTATAAGACGCACTCGTGTATAAGACGCACCCTTGTTTTGAGAAGTCTATTTTAAGAAAACACTTAACATGCGTATAAGACGCAGTAAATGATGAAAAACTGTGTGTGTTTGTACTATACATGATATCCATCTAAATGTTGGTTTTCCAGCTAACGGCTATTTGAATGAAAATCACTGCCAACTTGTTGTAAACAAACATTAATGTCCTGCTTCTGAGAAAGGGGGAGGGGGAGTCTCTTCCCAGCAGCTGTTGTTTGCTTTAAAAAGCACGCACCTGCCTCTCCTCTGCATTCCAAAACAAACCCAACTCCCCTCCACCCCTTCCATTAAGATCGCCATTCAACAGTGTTTAGTCTATTTTATACCTGTCAGAGCAATGTTTTTCAGGCGTAAACGTATATTTTGTCTCCAGATCTAAATGCAAGGGAAAACATTTTATTGCACAACTGTAATATGTTAATTAATAGTGTTGTGTCTAGACACAGTATGAGTAGTCCAGACAGAGTGAGAGAGAAAGGCAGAGATAGACAACATGTGGCAGTCTACCACATCTCTGTTGACAAACATCCACCTTGGATTTACTGGGAAAAAAGCTTGGTATGCGTGTATAAGATGCAGGGCTGTTTTCAGAATCAAAATAATGACATATCATTGCGTCTTATACACGAGTTAATACGGTATGCCACAAAACAATGGGCTATCCACATTATTTTCCGAGATATACATACTGTAAGCCCTCGTTATTTAGAACTCGGATAATTCGAATTTAGGAGTAAATTCCAACTGTAGGTGGATGGTCCCAGTATTCAGTATAGGCTTTACAATGCTAAATCATTTTAATCAATCAAATTTTAGGTTATTTCGAAATTCGATCTGAATTTTGGTCCCATCCCATGTTATTACTTGCATACAGTTGTTAAAGTTCGTTCACGTTAAGAATATTTCTGACGTTTTGGTCAATCTCGTCGTTGATTGGTCGTTCACGTGAACACTACCCTGTCAATGGCAAGACTTTCTTCTTTGGATTATTGAAATTGTATAAATTATGTCAACTACACAATTTTTAATAGTAAACAAGTTATCAATATTTAATAAAATTGATTTATTTTTATCTACAGTCGTATTACACATGGTTGGGCGAACCTCATTTTTTCGAACCGAACCTCGAACCAAACCTTTTCAAACGGTTTGAAATTTCGAACCTTAAGCGAACCGAACCTTTTTTTCAGAAAATGATGTTTTCCAGATATGTAGTAAAGCTAAGCATGTGTAAGCACCAGTCACCATTCTCCCCCCTCCCTTTTGCAAGTCAAGTGGCTAGACACTTGAAAACAGCTGTTTAATGGGGTGTTTGTTACTCAGATATTATTTTTATTTGTTCCTATACAGGGACATTGACATTATAATATAATTGGAACAAAAACGCGAAATATATTGCTCGAAATTTAAATATATTTACACACTTTTCTTCCTCTCTTCAACGCCACAATGGAATTTCATTTCGAAAATACTTGCAGTTGCCTAAGTTGAGAGATGGTAATCCTGTGATTGTATATACTCCATAAAATACATAATATTGCATTTTTACGCGAAAATTAAGTTCAATATTTCAATATTCTTCAACATGTATGTGATGTATTCTTATTTCTGTATTACTCTGTACTCCTAAGCTGTGAAATAAATAAATAAAAATAAAAATAAAAAAATTATCTCGTCAATCTTCGTACTATTTTTGATTTTGCATTGTGTTACAATGAAGTTTGGAAAGCTCAAATATACACCATTATTTTTTAACTTTTGCGTGATAATCTTCCCTTCATTAGATCGTGAATGGTTTTCTCAAGTCAATGGCCACTATTATTTATTCAATAAACATGAACATACAATATCATCAAAATAAAATAAAATATGCCGTCAAGTCAAGTTATTTGTCATCTGATTACTGCGAGTTCACAGACCTTTCAACAGAGACAAACAAAACAATCCTCCCTTCTGCAAGGGTCTGGTACCTGCTGGCAAGCAGCTGCAGGAACAAAAAACAACCTACACTCTGTTCCTAAAGTACAGCGCAGCTTAGATCGCAACAATCATATTTCATTTTATACTTCGAAAATTTTACTCAACAAGGAAATTACTTCGACTTCTAAACTGAAATCAATGCTACTTTGCTACTTGGGACCAAATAGCACTTCGAATTACGGCATGAAAAATGCGGTTCAACATTTACTTAAGAGGCAAACGGAAGCGAGCGGGAATCGCACGGTTCGTCAAAGCGGTTTTTGAAATTTTGTCTTCCCACTAAATATTTTTAAAAAATCAGATAGTAACGACCCATTACAGCATAATATACTAAATAATGCCGCAAACCGGAGTTCATTATGACCTCTGGTGCGACCTCAAAGTGTTAAATACAATATTTTTAGTAAAATAATCGTATTTAACACTTTGAGGTCGCACCAGAGGTCATAAAGTACTGCAGTTTGCGGCATTATTTAGTATATTAGGCTGTAATGGGTCGTTACTATCTGATTTTTTAAAATTATTTAGTGGGAAGACAAAATTAAAAAAATCCGCTCTGACGAACTGTGCGATTCCCGCTCGCTTCCGTTTGCCTCTTAAGGTGCTGCAAGCGCGAGCGAATTTCCTGCTTTTTGTAGACACTTTTTGCGATACGATTGGAGACGAAATGGGTAGACCAAATGATTTGAAATTTTAATCGTGATTAGATAAAAGACAAACTTAGGGTAATCCCTTGGTACATTTTTAATTTTTTGTTTCGTTAATTAGTAATATTAGTGGATTTTTGGTGAAAAATTAGCTATTTTCTTGTCTCCCTGGGCACCGTATAAAATTAAATTTCAAAAATGTGCCAATTGATAACCCTAAGTTTGTCTTTCATCTAATCATGATTAAAATTTGAGATCAATTGGTTTACGGGTTTGGTCTCCAATCGTATCGCAAATTTCATAGTTTTGCGCGGTTTTGTGGAATAACCGGCGCCTAATTAACGATGCAATAAGCAAAAATGAAAAAGTGCTACTAATGTACAATCAGACTGATCATGTGAACATCTTGTAAAAGTTACACTCACTTATGAAACAATTTTTCTCTCTCAATTTTCTAAAACGGCCGAGCGCTAGTATCACCTTAACATAGAACACCTTATAGTGTGACAAGATATGAGTTTACTTTGATTTATGATGGATTTCGGCTTACAGGGGCTCTATTTACCAAGGTTTTACTATTTTACTGTACCACTAAAGACAAGAGGTTAGACCAGTGACAAGAGGTTGGTCGCTTTGTTTGAATGAAAAAGGCGGAAAAAAAGGCGGGAGGTTCGAAAAAGGTTCGAAAACGAACCTTAGATGTTCGTTTTTCGAACCTAGCTAGCCGGTTTGGTTGGGTTCGAAAACGAACCGGTTCGCCCAACCATTATTTTTTATTATTATATTGATACTATTTAAATGTGTAGGTATACGTTCGCTACACTACAGTAGTACACGGCCGCCATTGAGGTGCATTATTCTTACAGTGAATGAACTTTTTATGTGTATTCTGTCTGGAATGGAAATTTTAGGATTTAATCAACTAAGTCTGAGGGGCATATGACAATTCTTTGGAAAAAATGTTTTTTAATGTAAAAAATTCTATGCTTTGCGAATAAAATATAATATTGATACCTCACCATATTAAATTTCGAGATATGTTCGATTTTTATATTTTTTTTCTTTTCTCCTCTAAGCCAATGAGCGTGGCAATCTTAAATAAGCGAGCCAATCAGATTGGGCGTGGCCTAGCTGAGGGTCACGTGACCATTTGTTGGAGAGACTTTAAATAAATACAGAGTAAATAATACTAATTAGCAATCCCAACAATGTGTATGAAAGTGAGGTGATGTGTTTCTTGCAGGCATGTCGACGCCGCAGCTGATGATCCAGCAACAGCGCAACAAGCTGATGCAACAGCAACAGCAGCAGATGCAGAAGGAGCGACTGCTTCAACAGCAGCAACAGCAACAGATGTTGATCCCTTCCAACGCTCGCGACGACCAACACACGCCCAACATGCAGAACATGGAGAGCTTGTTGAACAACGCCGTCGCGCCTAACGTGTCGCTCCAGCGCTCGTCCAGCGTACCCGACGCCCAGCTGTCCCCCGGGTACGACATTGCATTTCACTCATAAACTCAGTGGCAGACTGCCTTGGGATGCCATCACATGTGAAGCCCTTTTGTATGCAGGGCCCAGGGGCCAGATAAATATGAAACAGATTTATATATGACTTTCTCATGAAATTATTGCTAAATCTAACTACATAATGTATTATTTTCTGACTTATAATAACATTGACCAATTTATTTTCTGCTTTAAACACGGGACACAATTCCAGAACTGAGTGAAGAGCAGGTCTCTGATTGGCCGACTTCTATTACGTGACCTAATTTGCCTCTTTGTTATTTGGTCATGATCGAAAAAGCGGAGATCTACTTGACAGTGTGTCCGCACTTTAGGTATAGTGTTAAAGTTAAATCTTGCAATTTTGTATCCCAACTTGACTAATATCAGTATTTATATTTGTAAATTAGCATTCTATATAATTCCAAATAACTTACTGAAACACATGATTTTTGCAATTGGTATTCGTTGTCCTTGTGTGAATATAATGAATATAATCTGGTTAATGCAGGTACAACCGACAGCCGTACTCGCCTCACGCGCAGCTGGCGTCTCCGTTCTCCCCCAACAACTTCACGCCTGCGCAACAAGGCAGCGCACGACTATCGCCTCATCCGCCCGGCAGTCTGCCGTCGTTCCAACAGTCTCAACTCTCTCCTCGCATCTCACAGGTAAACATTACACTTGTCTTCTCACTCCCGCCGACAGTTGAGATGACAATTGCTTTCAAATGCTTCTAATACAAAGAATAATCATACACGGAACAGATATGCTGTCAGTGAAGAGTGGTGAAATGTAGCAAACTCGTCAATAGAAAACTGACAGGATGTCTGTCTTCCATATTATTATTATTATTATTATTATTTAGGAAAATATCATAAGCACATGCAGCAGAGAAAGAAATGCAGGTGTGGGTAGAGGAAATAAAAGACGTATGCAAGACGAAGGTGGTGTGAGGGGGGGCGCTAGAGGAATGAAGAGAAGATTGAAGAAACCCTCAATGAGGAGACTTAGAAAAGGAATGGAATTTGTGTTTGGTACCATGAATATTGTTTCTTTGAACGGTAAAGTGGAAGAAATAATAGATATGATGGTGGAAAGAAAACTTCTGTTCCTAGGTCTAAGTGAAGCAAAGTGGAAAGGAAGTGGCGAGAGGAAGTTGAGAGACGGTTTTAAGCTATGGTGGTCTGGTGGTACGGAGGGGAAGAACGGAGTGGCTATAGTTGTTAGTCCGCAGGTTTGTGACTTTGTGGTGGACGTAAAGTGTCATAGTGACAGGATAATGTCCTTGATCCTCAAGGTAAGGGACAGAGTGATGGTGGAGGTTGTCCAAGTATATGCACCTCAGACAGGCAGACCAGTAGAAGAGAAGGACAGTTTCATTGGGGAGTTGGAAACAGTGTTGGAGGTGGCGAGTGGCAACGTGGTTGTGATAGGGGACTTCAACGCGAAAGTAGGGAGTGACAGAAGAGGTTATGAAGAGGTGTTGGGGAAGTTTGGGCTGGACGAGAGGAACAGAGATGGAGAGAAACTGCTGGAGATGTGTAAAAGGAATGGTCTGAAGATAGGCAACACATGGTTTAAGAAGAGAAGAAGCCATAAGATAACGCGATATGGCTACGGGGAAGACAGGTCTGAGTCCATCATAGACTACGTCTGCGTAGGAGAGTTTGAAGGAAGGAGTAGTTGATGTTGGGGTTTGTCCGTCAGTATCACTCGACAGCGATCATCGCCTGCTGGCATGTACGTTGAGGGTGCAAGTACATAGGCCGGTAGCAACTGTCTCACACAAAAGAATCAAAGTGTGGAAATTGCAGGACCCGGCGGTGAAGAATGAATTCTGTCAAGTGATAAGGAGCAGAGAGCCAGTGGGGGAGTTGCGAGATGTAGAAGAGGAGTGGGAGGACTTCAGGAATGCTCTGGTCAAGGAGGCTGAAAAGTTGTGTGGAAGATCAGGGGGTAAAAGGAAGGAGAAGGAAACAAGATGGTGGAACAGTAGAGTCAAAGAAGCAGTGAGAGAGAAAAGACAAGCGTGGCAGAATTATGAGCTACAGAGAACTGTGGAGAATGAACAAAGATATAGAATATGTAGAAGAAATGTCGGAAGTATTGTTGTAGAGGAAAAGGAAAAGTCGATGGAAGATTTAGCAGGAAAACTAGTGACAGATTTTGAAGGAAACAAGAAGATGTTTTATGGATTGATCAAAGGCAAAAGGGGAACAAGAGAGGAATTAAAGAGTATGAAGGATAACAACGGGGACCTAGTATGTAACGTGGAAGAAATAAATAGTTTGTGGGGAGAGTACTTTGAGAATCTCCTAAATGTAGGAAAGGAACAAGGTGTACCAGTGGGTGAAGGAGAGCAGCAGTTTGGAGAGGAAGTGGAAGAAATTGGAATGGAGGAGGAGCTTACTGAGGTGGAAATAACAAGAGCCCTCAAAGAGATGAAGAATGGCCGAGCACCAGGCATTGATGAGGTGACGATAGAGATGGTGAAAGCAGCGGGGGATGCGGGTAGAAGATGGCTTTACCGTGTGATTAAAGCAGCATGGAAACAGAAGAAAATTCCAACAGACTGGGAGAAAGGAGTAATTGTCCCTCTTTTCAAGAAAGGGGATCGCAAGAAATGCAGTAATTATAGGGGAGTGACATTACTATGCCAGTGTGCGAAGTTGTTTGAGAAAATAGTGGAGTGTAGATTGAAGAATTATGTGGAAGAGGGATTGAGAGAGGAGCAGTATGGATTTAGGAGAGGGCGGTCTACAATTGACGCAATTTTCACCGTGCGTCAGATGATGGAGCAGCAGTGGGAGAAGGGTCAAGCAATGCATATGGCCTTCTTGGACTTGGAGAAGGCATATGATAGGTTGCCAAGGGAAAGAGTGTGGGAGTGTTTGGTAAAGAGAGGAATAGGCAAGGAGTTGGATGAGCGGATCAAAAGTATGTACCGGAACAGTGTGAGTTGTGTGCAGTCGGGAGTGGGGAGATCGGAATGGTTTAATATTAGTGAAGGGCTTCGGCAAGGGAGTGTTCTATCACCAATGCTGTTCATCATAGTAATGGACGAGTTACTGAAGAAAGTAGAGCCAGATGAGGGGATCGATACTCAAACGTTGATTTATGCGGATGATGTGGTGGTGTGGGGAGGAACTAGGGAGGAAGTGCAGTTAAAGATTGATAAGTGGAGTGAAGAGACAGAGAAGATGGGTTTGAGAATAAGCGAAGAGAAGAGTGAAGTAATGACAATGGAACGGAAAAAGATAAGACAAGGACATGCCAGAATCAAGATGAGGGATGGATGGCTGAAAGAAGTAGAGGAATTTAAGTACCTGGGGAGCCTGCTCACCAACAAGGCAAAAGTAGATAGAGAAGTACAGGAAAGAAGAAGGAAAGCAGAGGGTTTCTATCAGGCAGTGAGGAAGTTGCTGTGGCATGAGAAATTTCCAAAAGTGTGTAAAATGATCATGTTTAAAATGTATTTCCTGCCAATTCTCACATACGGGGCAGTGACATGGTCAGCTGGAGGAAAGGAAGTGGATCAGCTTCAGGCAGCAGAGATGAAGTTTTTGAGGAGTGTGAATGGGGTGACAAGAATGGATAGGGTTCGAAGTATGAAGATAAGAAGAGAGCTGAGGGTTGAAAGATTGGGGTTCAAGCTGGGCAGAGAGAGGCTTCGGTGGTTTGGCCACATGAAGAGGATGGGAACCGACAGAGTGCCAAGGCGGGTGTTTGAAGCGGCTACAGTGGGAACACGGAGAGTGGGGCGACCAAGAGACAGGTGGATTGGACTGATCAAGGATGATGTGCTGGAGAGAGGAGGAAGTTGGAGTGAGTTGGAGGCTGAGAGACAGTGGGAGGACAGAACAATGTGGAGGCAGTTTGTGGAACAATTGGAAGTGGAGGAAGAAAAAGAAGATGAGGAGGAGACGCCAGGCTTGGCCAGCCGGTCTCCAGTAGTCCTGCGGCCCTAGTGTTGGTGGGAACACCCACCCCCTGACCCATTGAATTGGAACCAGCGGAAAGATGATTATTATTATTATTTAATGTTATTTACATTAAAGAATTTACATTAGAGAAGAGAGGATACCATATAGAGAGGCAGAGCAGGCAGCAAGGGGTGGCAGAAGAAAGGCAGGAAGACCTAGAACTAAATGGATCAACGGAATAGAGGCAGCCGCAGAAGAAAGATGAGAGTTTTGGGGAGTAATTACAACAGAGAAGTGGTGGGAAGACAGAGAGAGATGGAGGGAACTGGTGGAAAGAGAGGAGCCTGAAGAAGTGGAAGAAAAGATTGAAGAAGTGTGGAGTGTCGGACTTGGCAAGTCGGCTCTGAGATCACAAGTGCCCTAGAACATTGGTGGGATCATCCCACACCCTGACCCGACAATAGTTGGAAGCAGGGTCGCGATATTTATTATTTATTTAATGTTATTTAATTACCTATTAGCTAAAATTCGTTCACTGTCAGAATGATTGACCTTGTAACATATAAGTCGAGCTAAAAGATTGCCATCCAGCAATCTATTAACAAAAATTTACAGTGGTACCTACCTCTTTTGTACGTTTTTGAAGGGACCAGGATAAAAACGTACTAAAGTGAAAAACGTGCTTTAGAAACAATTTAACATGTCGTGCCCCCAGTTCAAGACTACGTTATCTGCAAAACTTCATAGTTGAGAAACGACGTTTTAATATTTCAAAATTGCCTAACAAATCAGAATAACATTTAAATAGTATCATTATTTTTATGTAATTAGTCTCAAACAGAAATACGCATTACGTACTTTTCTAAATATTGATTGAATTATTATAATTGGCAATATTAATTAATATTAGGGGTGTGCGAATATTCGAATTAGGCGAAGTATTCGGCCGAAGTCGAAGTCGAAGTATTCGATCTCGAAGTCGAATATTGATTTTTACATGTCGAACACTTCGAAATGTCGAAGTATTCGTTCAAATTCGAATAGTGCGCGCGCGTCGGTAAAGAAGTTCATCAGACCAATCAGCGTTCATCTCGTCCAAGGACAAGGTCGCGCGGCGCGCACCTTTGGCGCGCACAATACACACTCCCCCCTCCAAGTTCCAATGCCAAAACTCGTCTCATCAAGTGTCAACAGTAGACAGCTGATTTCAATTTGTTGCATTCGCCATGCCAAGCTTACCTGTGTTTTGTGTTGTGTTTTTAATTTTGCGAAATATTTCCGACACGAAGTCGAACTATGGAATCTGCTAACGCAAATTTAGAGCAAGGAAAAGCGGCTTTGGAACTCTTTTTCCCCTGGCAAGGGCGAAGTGCAACACGTGTCAAAGCATTTTGAAGACGCCTTATCTTCAACTAAGGTAGAAGCTTATTGAGCAGGAAGTAATTTCCTTTCGTTAATAGCTGAGATAACATACAATATTTTGATATTGTTTGCCTATAGGTATTTAATTTTTACTGTTCAATACCACATTGTAAAAAGTATGTTTTTATTTATAGGCACAATACCATGCTACCTACCTATGTCTGATACTGATCCTACATTAATTTTAAAAAATATATAAATCTAAATTTCTTGAATTCTATTTTAAATTTGTTGGTAGGAAAAATAGCATCATTTACAAAAAATATTCGACTTCGAGAAACTATTCGAGAAACTATTCGAGAAACTTCGATATTCGAATTCGACTTCGACTTCGAGAAATTCATGGGCAACTATTCGACTTCGACTTCGACATCAAATTTCACTATTCGCACACCCCTAATTAATATAGATATATACATTGTTCAATACAACGTTATTTGCAGATAGTGCAGTATTGAACTAGCATTCTTCTCAAGTTTTATTTTTTATGTTCATAGTTAAGTTTTATGTTAAAATCTAGAGCAATACTACATCCCCATAAAAAACACTCCGTGTAAAAATACCAGCCAAGTCTCTTCAACTATAAAAAAATAGATGAAATCTAAAAATTCAGCACTGAAAAGTATTGATATCAAAAAATGGGCCAAGTCAAAACTTAATTTTAAAAACCAAAATATACTTGGCGCCTCGTGCATATAGATAGTTTAGAAGTATAGGCCAGATGTGTAATACATAAAATCTACCTACCCTATAATGCTGTAAAAAACGATGCGTCAAGTATATATTGGTTTTTAAAATTAAGTTTTAACTTGGCCCATTTTTTGATATCACTACTTTTCAGTGCTGAATTTTTAGATTTCATCTATTTTTTTCTAGTTGAAGAGACTTGGCTGGTATTTTTACACGGAGTGTTTTTAAGGGGATATCACTCATTTTTTTAGTTTATTTACACAACTTGTAAGACATAGTAGAGCAACAATGAGAATTACAAATTCCTTTAAAAAAATATGCCATTTACGAATTGGTTACTAAGAAAAATGTTGTTTGTTTCCAAGTATAAGCTTAAAATGATATTCCATGAAGAATAGCGAAAGCTTCGTTCCAATCGGTCCAGCCGTTTTCAAGCTATGGCATCACTTTCGGTTTACAAAATGGCGGCTGATATTACTGCCACCTTGAATTTATTTATATCAAGTATCAAGTTTATTAACAACTTTGGACAATACAGTAAAATTACAGTAAAATAGTGTACAGTAATACTAAACAGTAAAGTATAGATACAATGCATCCTTTCCGGTGGTTGTCAGATGAGTTACATAAACATTACATAAATGTAATGTATCATTATAAGCCTTCTGAATAGATATTTATTGGTTTTTATATAAAGAGGAAGAGAATTTAAGCAGATTTCGCATAAATATGACGTCATTTCCGGTTTCAGTAATTAGAAAACTTTAGTTTCACTATTTATGTTTCATATAGAGGGCCGTCTGAATCGTTTGGTGCTAGCTATATTCCGATCGGTTTAGCCATTTTCGAGATATGACGTCACTTCCGATTTCAAAATGGCGGCTTCTGGTTGGTTTTATAAAAAGGCACCTCAGACGCCAAAAGTGCATATGTGGTTAAAATTTCAGATCAATCGGTTAAGCCGTTTGGGCTGTGGCCCTGTCAATAGGGTTCCCTGATATCATCATCATCATCAGAATCAGAAAGCGGTGTAATTTCACGGTTTTCACGGCCCTCTAGCTCGCAAATGGAACAACTTATTGTTTCCAAAATTGGTATATGGTGTCAGGTGGGCCATAGCTCGAAATTAAGATATTTCGCAACAATGTGAAATTTCCCAATTTTGAGATCCAGTAGGCCGAAAATGCCACTTTGATGCTTACAGTAAAAGTGTTTGGTCTGCTCCTCAGTTTATTATGCATTTACGGTATGTTGAGTGACTGTGAGTGTACGGTACGACTTGGCTGGGTGGAGCGACCGCTCCACTAGATCTGCAAATAACGTTGTATTGGATTTAGTTTTGACGCCAGGCTTACATATAATTCTGGTGCAAGACTACACTACAGTAAAACCTCGTTAAGTCGAAATTGAAGGGACCCAAATAATCACTTCGACTCATGAATTTTCGAGTTTAAGTAGTGCCCCATAAAAAAACACTTTGTGTAAAAATAACAGCCAAGTATCTTCAACTAAAAAAAGATATGAAATCTAAAAATTCTGCACTGAAAAGTAGTGATATCAAAAAATAAGCCAAGTCAAAACTTTATTTGAAAATCAAAAAATACTTGGTGAAGCATAACATTGTCTGCATTCAACATCCTTTAGCAATGTTGCCCGTAATGTTCACTTCAAATCCAAACACTTTGCACAATTCGCGGGATCATTATTTTTTTTGCGTGGAAACATTCTTTGACGAGATATTAAAAACAATACGCGCTGAATGGCAAAAGACAACTAACCAACCCACCCTCAACTGTACACGGGTTAACACGCGGTATGCAGGAAAGACGGAAGCAGGCCACTCAGCTGATATTGAGGGGCACGTTGCACTGTTGCCAGCTCTACAATACTGCGCGCAAATTCTCGTTTTTTTTTTAAACAATGTCAAACGATTATTTGATTAAACAATTCAAATCGATGTCGACACAAAACTCAAAATATCATTCGACATCGATGTCAAATCGAAAAATCGATGTCAAGTCCCAACCCTTGTATATATACAGACAAGTATAAAATAATATGTATGTTTGCCACGTACCTATTTGTGCAATGCAACTGACTGTGTATTATGTCGAAGCAGCAAGGTCAGCAGCAAGGCTATGGCAATGCGCTGAGTCAACAAGTGCAGCAGGGAACAAGCAGTTGGTCTCAGACGGCCGCTCGACTGAGTCTTCAGCAGCAGCAGAACCCGATGCTCAACGCTCAGCTCACGGTTAGTAGCTCACATATCTCGCAATATCAGTTCACAGTCACATTTCCAGTACATATTGGAACCCGATGCTCAACGCTCAGCTCACGGTAAGTAGCTCACATATCTCGCAATATCAGTTCACAGTCACATTTCCAGTACATATTGGAACCCGATGCTCAACGCTCAGCTCATGGTTAGTAGCTCACATATCTCGCAATATCAGTTCACAGTCACATTTCCAGTACATATTGGAACCCGATGCTCAACGCTCAGCTCATGGTTAGTAGCTCGCATATCTCACAATATCAGTTCACAGTCACATTTCCAGTACATATTGGAACCCGATGCTCAACGCTCAGCTCATGGTTAGTAGCTCACATATCTCACAATATCAGTTCACAGTCACATTTCCAGTACATATTGGAACCCGATGCTCAACGCTCAGCTCACGGTTAGTAACTCACATATCTCACAATATCAGTTGGAAATCATACATCACTGTCACATTTCCAGTACATATTGGAACCCGATGCTCAACACTCAGCTGACAGTTAGTAGCTCACATATCTCACAATATCAGTTAGAAATCATACATCACTGTCACATTTCCAGTTCATATTGGAACCCGATGCTCAACACTCAGCTGACGGTTAGTAGCTCACATATCTCACAATATCAGTTGGAAATCATACATCACTGTCACATTTCTAGTTCATATTGGAACCCGATGCTCAACACTCAGCTGACGGTTAGTAGCTCACATATCTCGCAATATCAGTTCACAGTCACATTTCCAGTACATATTGGAACCCGATGCTCAACACTCAGCTGAGGGTTAGTAACTCACATATCTCACAATATCAGTTGGTAATCATACATCACTGTCACATTTCCAGTACATATTGGAACCCGGTGCTCAATATTCAGCTGACGGTTAGTAGCTCACATATCTCACAATATCAGTTAGAAATCATACATCACTGTCACATTTCCAGTACATATTGGAACCCGATGCTCAACACTCAGCTGACGGTTAGTAGCTCACATATCTCACAATATCAGTTGGAAATCATACATCACTGTCACATTTCCAGTACATATTGGAACCCGATGCTCAACACTCAGCTGACGGTTAGTAGCTCACATATCTCACAATATCAGTTAGAAATCATACATCACTGTCACACTTCCAGTACATATTAGAACCCGATTCTCAACATTCAGCTGATGGTTAGTAGCTCACATATCTCACAATATCAGTTAGAAATCATACATCACTGTCACATTTCCAGTACATATTGGAACCCGATGCTCAACACTCAGCTGATAGTTAGTAGCTCACATATCTCACAATATCAGTTAGTAATCATACATCACTGTCACATTTCCAGTACATATTGGAACCCGATGCTCAACACTCAGCTCATGGTTAGTAGCTCACATATCTCACAATATCAGTTAGAAATCATACATCACTGTCACATTTCCAGTACATATTAGAACCCGATGCTCAACATTCAGCTGATGGTTAGTAGCTCACATATCTCACAATATCAGTTGGTAATCATACATCACTGTCACATTTCCAGTACATATTGGAACCCGATGCTCAACATTCAGCTGATGGTTAATAGCTCACATATCTCACAATATCAGTTAGAAATCATATGTCACAGTCACATTTCCAGTACATATTGCCTTGCAAGAAAACACTTGTCAACTTGTATTCACAAAGAACAATACAGTAAACCCTCGTTATTACCGTATTAACTCGTGTATAAGACGCACTCGTGTATAAGACGCACCCTTGTTTTGAGAAGTCTATTTTAAGTAAACACTTAGCATGCGTGTATAAGACGCAGTAAAATGATGAAAAACATTGTGTGTTTGTATACATGTGATATCCATATAAATGTTGGTTTTCCAGCTAACTGAGCTATTTGAATGAAAATCACTGCCAACTTGTTGTAAACAAACAGTAATTTCCTGCTTCTGAGAAAGGGGGGAGGGGATTCTCTTCCCAGCAGCTGTTGCTTGCTTTAAGAGGCATGCACCTGCCTTTCCTCTGAATTCCAAAACAAACCCAACTCCTCTCCTCCCCTTCCATTAAGATCGCCATTCAACAGTGTTTAGTCTATTTTATGTCTGTCAGAGCAATGTTTTTCAGACGTAAACATATATTTTGTCTCCTGATCTAAATGCAAGGGAAAACATTTTGTTGCAAAAATGTAATATGTTAATAGTGTTGTGTCTAGACACAGTATGAGTAGTCCAGACAGAGTGAGAGGGAAAGGCAGAGATAGACAACATGTGGCAGTCTACCACAGCTCAGTTTACAAACATCCACCTTGGATTAACTGGGAAAAAAGCTTGGTATGCGTGTATAAGACGCAGGGCTGTTTTCAGAATCAAAATATTGACATATAATTGCGTCTTATACACGAGTTAATACGGTACGAACTCGGATAATTCGAATTTAGGGGTAAATTCGAACTAGGTGGGTGATCCCAGTATTCAGTATACGGTTTACAGTGCTTAATCATTTTGATGAATTGAATTTTAGGTTATTTCGAAATTCAAACTGGATTTTTGTCCCAGCCCATGTTATTATTTGCATACAGTTGTTTTAATTCTTACTTTGCAAAAGGATTGTGTTTGAAAATAAAATTTATCTCGTTATAACTGACGCATTAGTGAGTAATATCTTATGAGCAAATACCATGCGCCACGCCTACTCCCTTCTGAGCTTCCCCTCTAGCTTCTCCCTCCCACTGCATGGCTCATGCATAATTATTCACGGAACATTTCAAATTTACATCACACTTCATTGCTGTAATATAAAGTAATTATCAAACTACAAGACACAATCATTGCCTTTCTTCATATTATTTCCTTATTTCATTTGATGCCATTTATGTCTTTCCTTTATTTCTTTATGTTAACATGATGTCACATTTCTTACTCTGGAAATGAGAGTCCAGGTTATGTCACATTCCACATAACATGGTCTTATCAAGAGCATCTAACAAGAAGTATTCATCAACGTGCGTATATTGTGTTCAGGGGAGCTACGGCAGTCCAACGCCCGGCCGGACGTTTGCTTCCCAACGCCAGCAGCTGCCGTCGGTTCGATCCCTTCCGAGCCCCGGTGCGCCGGGAAGCCAACGGCAGCCCTCATACCCGGGCGACCAGTTCCCTCCGCCTGCCTCGCCCACGCAAGTCACCTACTCGAGCCAGCAGCAGTTCCAGCAGCAGATGAGGCTGCAGCGGACCATCAGCGCCCCTCCCTCGGCTACCACGCAGTTGCCAGGTAGGTTGCCGCTAGCAACGACACTCACACGTCTTGCTCTTGGCTGTACCTCTGTCATCTCATCTCATCCAGGCCTGTGCAAGCCGACAAGCAATCTGTCACAAGACCACACGTGCCGTACGAGACACATGCCGTACTTCAAAGTGTTTTCACTTCCAAGATTTAGAGTTTTTCACAATAATGAAACTTGAAAACTTTGATCAATGACGGACAATTAAAGCTAACGTAAGCTAAGCAATGCTACATTGCGACCACATCTACAAAAGTTAATTCAGATTAATGAACATTTCTTATCGTATTTGAAGTCTTTAAGACATGCAAAATGTTTAAATGTACTCTAACAAGTAGCATTGCCTAGAGAAGCGAGCTGGATTGTGTGTTAGTGAATAGTGATATATTTTTACGATTTATTAGTGAAAAGGCGAATTTAGTAACACTAAAGAACTTCGTTTGTCCCTTGACTTTATTCAAACCTCTTAAGATGCTGAACATCTTTGTGAAAGAACATAACTGAATCATACATTACTGATGTAACTGTAGTTCATTCATGAATATCCTTGACATACCAAGTCAATCCGAGATGTGCAGCTTTATTTAGAATGCATCCTTCTAATCAACGAAGCATTGGAGCAATTTCGCCGCAAGTAAGATGACAAGACGGAACTTGCACAGTCCTCATTCTATCGAACTCTCTTCAACGTACTATTCATACCACTTGATATAGGTACATTACTTTTGCAGTGATAATCAAATGTTCCATGACTTTTCAGCTCTCTTTCAGCAAACTCACACACACCTCCACCTAAACATATTCAGGGAAAATCAAGTCACTTTTGTCCTCCATCAACTCCCGTAATTCCAAGCATTTGCTGTGATTCTTAATACTAAATCAGTACTGTATTGTGTAGCTGTCATTTATATCTTTATTACTAGGTATATAATTTGAGAGTTTTTTTTCCAGTAGACTTGAAATGCAGTTATTAGTACTTTTCTCTTTAGTAGTAATTAATGATTCAAGTTTGAGCGTGGTTTTTATTTAATTGATTGAGCTTGTGTAAGCTACAGTTGATCTGCACGAACCCTAGCACTGACTGGTTTGCTGTTTTCTCAAGTGTTTTCCCCTTCGAGACGCGGCCTCGGCACTTCGCAACAATAATACTGCATTCTTTTTCTCCCTCTAGAGTTGTGCATGACGTAGTTGAGCTACCCGAGACTTTGTTGTTGGCGCGAGCAACGCAGGCGCAGCCGCGGGCCGAGTTATCCATTCCCTCTGCTCTATTGCTTGAATGTTTGATACATAGAAATAGTGGTATATTTTTGCTCTTTTCCAATGGCATTGAAAACTTAAGTCAGTGCTGTTGACAACTGAACTGCCAACTGAAAACTTAAAATCGAAATCAAACAAGGTTAAACGATTACGCAATATAAATGAAATGCAAGAGTAACTCGGCCCAAGGTCGCGCCCGCGCTGGCTCGAAGATCTTCACGACGTGGCGTAACTGACCTCGCGTTTCACCTGGCTGTTACAGGTGGACTAAACTCCCCGCGCCATTACAATATGAAACCCGAGCACCCGCTCCACCCCTACCACTCCCACCACCACCCCCCGCATCCCATGATGTACCAACAGCCCGACGGCCAGCAGTTTTGTTTCGATCAGGCGAGCTTACAATTATATGGGACCGGAGACCGACGCTCCCAACCCCATCACACAACCAATCACCAGCCGGGTGGTAAGTCATGTGACCTCCGGACTGTCATGTGACCGCTCTCTCTATCTCTCTCTCTCTCTGTCTCTCTCTCCTGGGCTTTCCCTCTTGCACGTTTGTGTTCACGCATCCTAACGCTCCCACTGTGTTTGTTTGTTTGTTTGTCCGTGTGTTGTTGTGCTTTCTATGTGTGTCCCATCCTTCACCCACGGAGATCGTCAGCTATTCTGCACCACACTTGGAGCTGTTAGAGCTAGCGGGAGCCACGCATCATCCGATCATTACACAACACAACACACTCAATGCCGTTCATTCCTCACGACATTACCAACTGAACTTTATGATTTCAATCATTTGACATATCTTATGGCTCTGTCAATAATTTGATACAAAGTTTTGTTAATCCACATTAATGTTCAGTTGGTAAGACCAACTCTTATTCAAGAATTTATGAGTGCTAGATCATGTTGCATTCACATTTTTAAAGATGGTCCTTCGAAAAATTATTTTTAAAAATACAAACGATTTTCATACTGACATTTTTGATTGTGATGGTTTCATTACAGATTTAAAAGTGAACATGTTACTGTTTCTCTTTCTGCTTTGTTCACCACTTCTAAATTTCAATCTCCTAAGTTACTGAATTTAAAATTCATCTTATTTCAGTATTTAAAACCGTTCAAAACTTCTGAAGATCAAAATTTTATAAAGGTTGTCAATTAATCATTCTCCGTGATTCTGGTCACTTCAGCAAATTTTTGATCTTCAATAAGACGGCCACAATTGCAAAATGGCGCCTAAAGCATAACATATTACTGATGATACTAAATACTAAATAGTACAGTACTTATGTATCCTATATTTGAAGTATTCTTGTATGTGCACTGTTGTCTTTCATATGATTGATGATGATGCTTACTTGATAGTTTATTTTATAAAGGACCAATAATAAACATTTTTTCTCTAGAGGCCAATTATTAAGAAAGCATACACGTTTTGAAACAATTTACATTTACCATTAACATTGTATAAAACTTGAAATAGTTGAAGAGAAGTTCTCAACTTTTCCAAGTTTTAAACAATGAATACGTCAACTGTTTCAAAACGTGAAAGCCCAAGAATTGGCCCCTGGGAGAGCAACTCGTAAAATTCATGGTTCGAAAATATTTACATTTGCTTAAGACTTGAAAAGGTTGAAAACTCTGTCAAGTATTGAGCAATGTGAATGGAATGAGCTGCGTTGACACATGACCACCGACACATTCGCCATCGCATCACCGCTGACTTTGTCGACACTACCTTGCGACTACAGCAATGTGTGCTTCTGGTGTCACGTACATGTGCGGGGAAGGCTGACGAAGATGCTATTCTGTGTTGTATTCATTTGTGTTGTCATGGGGAAGAACGCTTGCTAGTTTTCATACAGAACAAGCAAATTGTTACATTCAAAGCACTTAGACTTAAGTTGTCAAGTAGGGTTGGGATTCGACATCATTTGCTAAATCAATGTCCAATTAAACATTTTCACATCCATCATAATAATGTCAACATTGACATATTAATTATTTATTTAGTACCTGCTACTACAACTTTTGCATTTTCCAGCTGTATAATCAACTTTTGCTTATTTGCCAGCAACTGAACTGACACATAATAATGTCTTGTCAGGCAGAAGCAGGAGCTCTATTCTACAACTTTATTTCTTATGGAAAGGAAACAGAATTGGATTGTTTCTCTTTATTTCCAATGTTAATCTTATCTTAAAGCAAATTTGAGAAATTCAGAAACCGATTCCTTATCATCGGAACCAGCTTGCAGAATAGATCTATTATTAATATTGTATTATTACTAGCTCAGCTGTTATAACTGTGGAACATTTCAAAAAGTTAAAATCAATATCAACTAGTCCTATCGGAACTCATGATTTGCCATTTTGTTGCATATCGATGTCAAGTCCCAACCCTATTGTCTAGTATGTGATATTTAAAATCAATTGAAGATGACTTTCTTACTTGCATCACAATATCTTTGCCAGGACACCAGTTTAAAATCACTTCAACATCTATTTGAATTCAACTCACTTTGGAAGAATAAATAAATAAATATCCCCTTAGCGCGCTACTCATTTAGCTCATTTTACTTTTTCCGTTGGAAATTCGGACCGTTTTTTAAGTGTTTTTACATGATTCTACATGTGAAGACCACTTTTTGAACAATGTCCCCGATAGATTTAAAAATGAGAAGTGTAATCGTTCTGATGAAGTAAAATTTTTTAAGGTAATCAGTCACTAATCAAGGCAAACACTGGATGAATATTGTATATATTTTATTCAAAATTGAAAGAGTTGTTGACATTTGAAGCTTATTTTCAAGATATTTCACACCGAGTGTGTTCCCGCATTGCATTATCACTGTGGTCTGTCCAAGTTGTGTTCGGACGTAAACGTTGCGTGGCGTTCCCAGGTGGCGGCAACAACGGAATGACGTCTGAGTACGTGCGGCAGGAGCTGCGCGCGATCGTGGGCGCGCGGACGCAGCAGGGGCAGATGGGCGGGCGGACGCAGCCGGGCCAGCAAGTCAGCCCCGTCGATCTCGAGGCGCTCGGACTGTCGTACGAGATGCAGCCGACCGGTGAGTTCATCTCCACATCACGGTGCTGCGTCCAGAGAGAAGGTCACTCGTGCACGTCATCAGAAGTGATTGCTACTTATCAGATTTAGAGACATGGGATTTTGATATTTTTGACTTTACAAATGAATGTCACATTTAAAATCAATAAGAATAATTTTTATTGCCGTCTTTCGTGCATATTTGGCTGCAAAGTAAATGATAATAAAATCATGTATGTATTCGGAACCAAATTATATTTGGTTGTAATATTTATTTTTCTGTAGTAGTCTACCAATCTCATAAGTGAAAGTAAAATAAATCATTAGAACATGATTATACGTAAAATGCCAAATATTCACCGAAATTCAAAAAGAGACAACATTATTCGAGTCAACTTTCAGTGTGACGTTCATTAATCATTTGCGCTATGAAAGGCATGGAAAGTAAAGGCCAGCGCTGAGTGGACCAACAACTCTCTCTCGACATAGCAAAGTGAACAGAAGCTCTTGGCTACAGCTGGGGCCTCGGCAAGGTGTAGCGATACGAGGACTAGAGTTCCGATATTCTGCTTGTGTTCTCTCGACTTATCCTCGTGTGATTGCATTCTTGTGAGAGGCGTGGCTTGATCTTCAGTTGGGAATGAAGGCAAGGATTTGTAATTCATTAACTGATATTGAGGGGGTGGTTTTAACACTGTACAGCTAAGGGGTTTGCTCGGGTAATAATGGATTGATTCAGGGTCGACTGCTCTCAGGGTTAATTCTTGTAGTGAGGGCTGTTAGCACATACATTTGGCAAAATAGTGCAAAATGTGATACTAATTTTTCCTTTGGCAGTCTTACAGGAAATTTTCCGTTCTTTCATAATTTCGATATCCTCAAAAAGTCGGGCTCAAAAAGTTTGGGCTCCAGGGCTGTCCAAAGTACTAAAAAGAGTGTATTTCAGTGAAATTATAATACTTTTGTCAATTTATTCTTCTTGTATAATATTTAATAAACCATGTGTCAGGAAGGTACGATAAAAAAATTAAAATTTGTTGTTGTAAGTTGTATTTATTCAAGAAATTGAAGATGTCGGCGGGTAAGCACTAAAATGACCGCCATTTTCAGGTAATTTGTGCTTCAAGGTTGCAGTTGTATTATGTGGGTTCATATTATGTACTTTTAACTTAAAAACCAATGGGTCACGAAATTAACCCTTTGGGGGGTGGGGGGTGAAGGCCTAAAGGTTTCGATATCTGTACAATAGCCCACATTAGCTAGAGTAAAATGGTTCCTTGCATATACTAAAGAAAATGTGCTCTCTTCAAAAAAAAGTATGAGAACTCAAAATTATGCCACCATCTTGGATAAAAAGAGTTTATTTTTAATTTTTTGTAAAATTTAGTAAGTTTTATAAGCACTATGAAAAAGTTTATTAGACATAAAATATAAATTTTATAATTATAAAATGTAATTATAATTATATTTAGGTATATTTATAATTATTATAATATTATTATTATTATTGTAATTATAATTATAATTATAATTATAAAATGAAAATTTGTAATTTGCATTTTTTTATCTCCAACCGTTCTCATTGAAATTGCATCTTGTATTGAAAAACCTTCAGAAGATAGGGATTTTAGCATATAATATTCGTCCAGGAGGGGGTGACTCGATACCTTTGCAGTGAACAAGGGATGACCAAAACAGCAAATTTATCATGATTTTTGAACTGCTGAGCGCAAAAGAACGAAATATAAACTCGTCTCATTCAAGATATCGACATTATTTTGGTATCTTGTGATTTTTTTCGAACAGAGCACAATTTTATTAGTGTATGCATGAAATGATTAGTACCTGTCTACTATCGTTTATTTTGCAGATATCGAAACATTTAGGTCTCCACCCCGCACCCCCCAAAGGGTGAATTTCGTGATCCATCAATATTTAAGATTAAGGTCCATAATATGAACCTACATACGCAACTGCAACCTTGAAAAACAAATTCCCTGAAAATTTTTGGCATTTTAGAGTTTATCCGCCGACATCTTTAATTTCTTGAATAAATACAACTTTGGTTAGACTTGAGAGTTTTTATTTTTTTATCTTACCTTCCTGACACATCGTTTATTATACAAGAACAATAATTTGATAAAAGTACCTATTATAATTATTAATTTCACTGAAATACACTCCTTTTGGCACATTGGACAGCCCTGGAGCCCAAAATGGCCGTCCGATTTTTTGAGGATATCGAAATTATGAAAGAGTGGAAAATTTCCTATAAGACTGCCAAAGGAAAAATTAGTATGTATCACATCTTGCACTATTTTTGTGCTTACAGCCCTCACTATTGTGAATATTTTCATAAATATTGTCATAGCTTTGAATTAATATGCAATTATTAAATATGTGAAAACGTCTAGATATATCCTGAATTAAACTGAGAAACAAGATCAACAACTGAGTACGACTTTTGTGCCCAAACTGAACTTAAGGGTAAATTTTCTCCTTAGTTGGACTCGAGCACAAGTATTGTATTCATAACATTGTGGTCTTATTTCTATGGGGTCAACTCAAGAAATAGCTATGCAACTACCTACATATTTACGTATCACATTTTTTAATAATGAATGGTCAATAACTCTATCGATATTTATGAAAAATATAACAAAAACAAGAATTTACTTTTGAGTGAAGCGGACTCTTCATTTAAAGACACCTGTCATTGAATTCCTCGAGTAGCAGATGAAGTCACAAGTCTCCTCAGTCAACTTCTGTTGTCACAACTGATCTCATGTCAGCACAGTCTTCAAGGGCTATTGAAATTGATTATTGTTGAAACTTCCATTTTCCGTGGTACCTCTTTCTCTCTCTTCCTCGGGGTCTTAATTTCCCATCATGTCACTTAATATTACTCTAGTTGGTTGCTTCCAATCGGATGCGCAGTTGACAAGGTGTTGTCACCGACGAGCCTGTTCACAGGAATAATCTCCAACCTCATGGCACAAAAAGTGTGTGTTATTATTGAGAGACAGTGATTTCACTATAAGTAAAATGTAACAAGATAGGTATTTATGAAAAAGTGCTCCTAATATACAATCAGACTGTACATGTGAACATCCTGTATGAGTTACAATCACTTATGAAACAATTTTTCTCTCTCAATTTTCTAAAACGGCCGAGCGCTAGTATCACCTTAACAGATGAGATTTTACACTTTTTCGGTAAGTTGATTTGACTTCGGTAAGTCAAATTAACAATCATATACTTTGTTGTTGTAAAAAATTCATCAATGGACTTAATATTACCTATATCATAAATCATTTACAAAACAAGAGATTAAATTCAATAAGTTTCTTTCTAACCAACCCCTTTTCTAGTCAGAACCATAATCAAACAAACGATGAGTAATTTATTATTTATTTAACAACTTTGATTTAAAATACATTCCGTGGTTGTAGACTTGTCAATTGATCATGAAAATTCCTAATTCCTACTAGTACGCTTATCATTGCAAATATGTATCTAGTATAGCATCATTCAGTCGCCCAGTAACATACTTCGTACATTCTTTTGAGTCATGTTGTTGGTGGATCATTCTCGTGAGCATGTCTGGACGTGGCAATGTCCATCATCTGCGTAACCAGAAGTCAAACAGATTGTAGTCATACATCAGAACATCTTTAGTACATTTCTTTAGCATCCCTTCATTGTACAGATTCCTTTCCGTACAAGAACTTTTGTACATATTCTCTATTGCTAAATTGCATCTTGCATTTATTTGTCTGATTGAAGATGTACTAAAGAAGTCCTACTGTATTGTGTAAATACGGTGTACTCTGGGATTGAAACTGCCCTCCCGAAGATGAGGATGTTACTGTAATTTAAGTATGTTTGTCTCTGTGTTTATATATTACTAGTACATATTGACGGCTGTTTATTGGATACACATTCTATACATGGTTACTTTCTGGAGAGAATCCTGAATTAAATTGCTGGTGCCTAATAGCTCATGGGTTTTGTACAAAACAGTTGAAAAGACCATTACAGAATGTGTAAACAAAAGCAGCTTAGCAATCTTCATTCTGCTATCGTCGTTGGTTGAATAGTTCATCTATTAAAGAGAACTTGCGAGGGCACTAATGGTGGCATTTCAGCATGTGAAGTGTGACTTAGTGCAACGCAACATTCTTAATGGCCAAAATAATATCTCTTTATGTGTGCTAGGCATATCATTCATTTAATATTGTCTACCTAAGAGTCCTACATTGGTGGAATTAATTACTGTAAATCTGTGAGCAAATAAATCTTCATACCTCATGAATAAGTATCTATGTACTTATCTCTGCCTCTTAAATGTAACGTTGCAGTTCGATGATCTGACGTTGTAACACAAATGGATCTGGACAATTGAATGCCATTTGTAAAAAGGATCTAACTAGCTAGATAGTTTTTCATGTGGTCTATTTACTATTGGTTATGATTTCATACAAGTCATTTATGTACTATGCAATACTGTTTCGACACCTCTTAAATGTGTAGGTACATAAGTAGTATATATGTTATTTTTATTAGTAATGGATGAACTAATCACCAAGCTAACAAGGCGACTCCAATCAAGACGTTATTCTTCATTTGTGTGTGTTGTTGCCCTCTTGTTCAGGTGCCAGTGATAACCCCAAACTTTGGGGTAACATCGGGTCAGATTTGGGGTCAGATTCACCACAAGCTGGACTCGTCTCACGGGTAAGGCTTGACTTGAGGATGTGTTTAACATTGCCATGTCTGACGACCAACCTAACTAATGAACGTTCAACCATATATTGTGATCAGGTGTAAAACCTCTGACTGGTTTGTAATTTAGTAAACGGCTACGTGAATAGTTGGAAACAGTTTGGTTGGACGTTGGTCTTTGAGCTCCAAGCAAGATGTAATTAGCATGTAACTAACCAGGTGGTAGCACTGCATGGGCGTAGCTTGTTCGCTGTTGTATATTTAACACATCTCTTCAAACAGTATCCGAGTGGCTCTCGTTTCTAAAATGTTTCACACTAGTTGGATTTCCAGACACATCCATTGACGTGTTTCATTCACTGTTATGGATATCTTAACAATCAAACTGCATGTGAATTCGTTGAGAAACCAGAGCCACTTATACTCTTTGAAATGGTTTCTTTCCGGCATGTTGTTAGTTCTTATGTTGTTTGTTTCCGTGAACTTCTGTCTACCCGTCTTTTCTCCTAGCTGTGATGTGTCTTCGTAACTTTTTCTTCTCCGTCATACATTACATTTTCAAATACCTATCTTATTCTTCATGCCATCATATTGTGTAATATAACTGAATGTAACTGCTTACTGACTTGCTAGTGGCCAAGTACCAATGGTGAGGGAGTTGCTACCTAGTGTACAGTGGCAATGTAATGGACAAGCTAATGACTTACCCTGCTTCAATGTTGGAACAAAGACTGGAAGATATTTCATTAAATGATCAAAACAGTCTTGAGAAATGAGATGAAACAGAATCCCACGGGTAGTTCCTAACCAAACGCTAATTTCACTGAGATAAAAGACAAAAATTATTTATCTGTGTACATCTTGACTCATAGGTATGTGAAATCTATCATCGACGTAAGTGCTCAGAATATTTTCAACTTTATATCAGTTACCTACTAACTACAGACTGATTTGACATAGATGGAGATCTTCTTATTTAACTCTCTTTGGTTGAAAGCAGGGTTCCGATTATTCCCTTGATATTCAGACAATGGCTGCGTTGTTATTTCAAAAATCACCACCAATCCAGTTTACAGTTTCCAGTGGACAAAGTAGCCGAAACATATTCTATAGGCCTCCGAAATAGCCATAGGCGCGCCACTAGCACGACAATTAGCGCTTACCTGGTGGATGAAATGGAAATGAACTGATAGGGCGAAGTATTGAAAAATTAATGGCCGCCGTGTTAAGTTGTAGAAATATAAATAAAGAAATAAGAATATTGGCTCGTGCTGAAGTAAAACTGACTGAAGCGAGTTTATAATTGATTTTGTTTGTAAATATTTAGAATGCATGATTATGCCACAGCCCACTGGATTCATCAACGTTTACATAAACAAAACCGAGATTTTCGTGTCACTTCAACACTTGACTTTGCATTCAAGTCAAACATTTTATTTTCTCTGTACCTATAAAGTAACTTCATTTGGGCATAAATACATCGAAGGGTTAGCAGCATTGCGAAATGAATTCAAGCGTACCACAACGCAGCAAACAGTTTTACTTAGGAACAAGCTAATATTACGTATTTCTTTATTCATATTTCTGCTTTTTACACGGTGGCCATAGCGTTACAAGGCAATTTTCCCTCAAAAATGTTCGCCTTTCCACCGCACAGATGGCGCGTCAGTCTACTTCGGAGGCGTATTGTTATTGACAGAGGCTGGAAAATGGTTTATGTCTTCTAGAACCAGACAAAGTCAAACAATCAATCATAGTCTTCACCTGAAGATGACAGCGCCAACACTGCCGAAATGTAGTGACAAACGACCCTTTTCAGGGCAAACATCACAAAAACCTACTAGAGCGTATACCATAAAGCCACCAGTTTAAATCATCAGGAATTATAACATGATAATAATATGATGTTGAAAACAGAAATAAAACTAAACTGAACTGAACTAAATGAATATCTATGCATAGTTCATGAAACCTCCACTCTGTAAAATGTATCGTATGGCAAATGGTATACATATATTCATAAAACTAAACTAAACCAATTTGAATTGTTGGCCTCAAAATTATCATGATGACTACATATCTAGATACTATTTGGCTGCTAGGGGTATTACACAGGTCGAATACCAAACATTTCATGACCTTTGTAGAATGTATCACATCGCCTAGAATATTGAGTTGAGCCATTTTGAGCGACGTTGAGCTCGTTTATTGACGCGGCAAGTTTGATTTAACCCGTGAAGCAAGTGACTTCTCGCGCCCAACTCGCCCTGTAGGGAATGCACCCACAATGTCATTTGTTAGCGACACGAAATGAAAGAATTTAAGTCGTGAATCCAAAGTTGTCAAATCACATGCTTGCTTGCTTTGTAGGTTGTTTTTAGTTTAAGCAAGATTGTTTGTATTGTATTGTATTTTATTTTATTATCATCCCGTGGACAAGTACATAATTCATGTATGGGTATCGTCAAGTGTTGAGTCAGATGTAAGAATGTATGTACTACAAGTTATAACCAAGTCAGAAATATTTACAAGACACAATGTTTACAATGACAGTTTTATGTACAGTTAATAATGAAACTAATAATAATAATGTTTATACCTAAGAAAAATATTAATAATAATGATTACATAGAATAAATATTAATAAATAAATCACTTTTTAAGCACGTTTTACTTTTTAAATGTTCGTTATGCCATATTTTAAGGGTGGTCATACTTTTTTTCCCACCAACTGTCGGTTTTGAGCGGATTTAAAGGGAAATAAAAATATAAATTGCCATATTTGGCAAACAATGATGAATATCGAAAAAGCAAGCCAGAGGTGACATGTATTGAACCTTTATCTACATTTTCATCGCTAGCTGTCATAACTTTGCTCTTACTATGTGGTCAGCATTTGTCGGGCATGAAACGAATGAGACCGTTAATTTATATTTTGTATTTCGCTTTAAAACTGCTCAAAGCCGACCGTTGGCGGGAAAAAAGTATGACCGGCCTTGAAAGTTTATTATACCGGGTGGCCCAAAAAAATGTCCAATGGGCGAGACACCGCTGTGAATAAAATACTGCAGATATAAGTCCGAAAATGTCATATGTTATAACAAACATACCAATGTTTGATGTGTGAAAGTTTCAAAAACATTTCTTTTGTAGGAAAAAGTACCAGCTGTTCGAATTTGGTGGTCGAAAAAAGGATTATTAAAAGCTCAAAGAGCGCGCATTCAGAAAAAGTCAAATGGCATGGTTACCTTTATTTTCAACTACTGATAATATCAGGCTGAAAATTTCAAAATTATTCGAAACATATGACTATCTATTGTATACAAATTTCTATACATTTGAATCAGTGGAACGAAAGTTATGGTATCTTGAACTTGAGCTTAAAAAGAGAAAATACGGGAGAAAATTTCACTTCTAAAATTAGTAACATGTGAAATAAAACTTGAGAAATTATCTATTGTGTATTCTGCTTTTTGGGAGCAAATTCTAGATAACATAACTTTCGTTACATTAATTCAAATGAATTGAAATTTTTACACAATCAATAGAAATATATTTTGAATAACATATTTAATTTACAGCTGTATATCATCAGCAGTTAAACAGCGTCACCGGCCATTGGACATTTTCTGGACGCATGATTTTTGAGCTCCGTATAATCGATTTTTCGACAACGAAATTGGAACAGCTGTAACTTTTTTCCTATAAAAGTTATGGTGTTAAGAGGCGAACGGTACGTCATAGCGTTTTTTTGAAATATTGTCTTTCCACTAAATAATTTTAAAAAATCAGATAGTAACGACCCATAACAGCCTAATAGACTATGTAATGCCACACACTGGAGTACTTTATAACCTCTGGTGCGACCTCAAAGTGTTAAATACAATTATTTTTTATTATTTTACTAAAAATATCGTATTTAACACTTTTGAGGTCGCACCAGAGGTCATAATGAACTCCATTGTGCGGCATTATTTAGTCCATTAGGCTGTTATGGGTCGTTACTATCTGATTTTTTAAAATTATTTAGTGGAAAGACAAAATTTCAAAAAACCGCTCTGACGAACCGTGCGATTCCCGTTCGCTTCCGTTTGCCTCTTAAAACTTTCACATATTAATCCTATGTATGTTTTGTATAATTTGTGTAATTATCAGCACGATATGTACAGTAGTTTCGTCACAGTGATGTCTCACCCGCTGGACGTTTTTTTGGGGCCACCTGGTATAATAGAGCATTCCTGTCTTAGGTAGAGCTAGACCACATTGCCACAGAAATATGAACCTTTAAGCAACAATCTAGGCTCCGAAACTAAGGACAGTGTTCATTATCTCTCCGCATATTGGAGTTCTGGGTGCTACGCTGGTAGCCCAATAGCATTGCCTCTTACAATACTCTTTATAAAAGCAACCTGTATCTGCACAGGATGCTGAAAGCTCAGCCCTGAAAGCTGTAAGGTTTATTTGGCTTGGTATTTAAGTTGTACAGAAACTGTCACTTAAGCCGTTTGTTTTCTGATGTACCGAGTCCAGTAACAAGCTTAGCTTTCCATGTTGCTTTCATTTCAATTCAACTTCAGGCTAAAGAGCCCCACGAGGTCAGTTCTTGATATAATAATCCTAAACATCGACTCGATGTAAAGATAAAAAATGTCGCCATTTTTGCACCTTTGAGTCAAGTTTTGTACAAATTGAATTGTAAGTTAGTAGTGCTTTTATTTCTAATGTCAACTCAGGAAAATGCTACGGAACTATTTTTCACATTTTCAATAATTTGAATGGTTCAAAAGCAATAACAATATTTAGGAACATTGAATCAAGAACTTGCCCCAACCTGTTGGTGCTTGAAACGAACGCATGCTGTTGCTACATGTCCTTGTGATTCTGTTTCAGAATTCTATGGAGGAGTCCCCCCGCCCAGGTGATCAGAAGGCGTCGCTGCTGCAGAAGCTGTTGTCTGAATGAAGCCTTACTCTCGCCTCGACTGTGATAAGTGTGTTTATCCGCGTGTTTTGTCGCCAAGAGTCGAACGTTGTGCGTGACTAAACACTCAAAGTCACTTGGTGAACCAAGCTGGCGTTCAATGTATATTTATTCTAATCTCTGCATAAGGAACTACACAAAATGTGCATTACTATATAGTGAATTAGTGTTTATTTTGATCGTGTGAGTGAACTTGCTTAAATGTGACAACTACTACTAATATGTCGTTTTGGAACCAAGACACACAAGTTTTGTACCCTTCCGTTCATCTCTTCTGCTCTTTAGCTTCACTATTTTCACAATTCATTGTACCATTAGGATAAATTATACAGAGATGATATGAACAATCTATTATATTATTATTATTATTATTATTAATTATTATTATTCTTATAATTTGAATCCAATTGTTACTTTAAATAGAGGGTTGTTCACATAGGTGTGAATTTGGGAAAAGTTTTATTTTCATCGAGCCTCGTCAAGTTCAAGGATTTTTCAAAATCCATGGGGCAAAAACATGACACATTGCAATACTATTCCTTTAACTTACTACTGACATTTGGATTTATTCCAAACGATTACTCCCGAATTGTGGCTGGTAAAATACAAATTCTCTGACAGTTTTTTTTGTTTTCTATGGTCTCCTACATTACACCTTATAAGTGCAGTTAACAAAGCACAAGGCATGCTGAAATCACCATAAAATATCCACTTCAAGTCAATTTTAACTGTTCTGATAATGCAGCAATATTTATAATGAAAGAAAAAAACATCACTCTATGTGAACATACCTTAAATGCATTAGATTTTTTTTAGCTACCTAGTTGATATCAGGAAATGTTATGTTTTTGTTGGTCCTGTTTTCTTGATTTTGGGAGGGTGTCTGAAGTTGATCCACCTTAAAATATATATTTATCTACAATGTTCTTTCTTAATTTGTATCCAAGGAAAAAAGTTAGTGTTTAACTGTTTACATCATTTTTAGTAACAATATTGCAGGTTTTTGTTAAATAAACTTTTATCGAAAATTGTTGAAACTTTTGCAATTTTTGCACTTTTCAGCGCATTGACTCAGCCGTGGAGGCTTGTTATATTAATTATAATACATATTATATTTTAATATATACAATATTTTTAGAGAGATGTTTTACGAAGTAGGGTTTTCGGTGCTGCCCTCCCAGTAGAATGATACGTAACTAATAGCTTGAGGCCATTTCAAATTTGAAAATATTCTACATACTTCAAATTAATATGTTTTATACATCCTTAAACTTGGTTTACAATAAGAAATGAGTGACTTAAATTAAGACTTGAAATAAATTGTTAGTGCAAATGTTTTAGAATTCATATCTGACCTATAACTGTATCTGATTTACGGGCATGAGCTTTTACAAATTGCTGCTTACTCGGTCTTTACTTTTACTTATCACATATTTCGAAGAAAATATATCTCGATGCTTCTACGGATATCATAATTTGCATTTTTAACCACTAATGAATTAGGTACATTGGCCTAAAAAAAGTCCTCCAAGCTTTTGAAGAGCCTGTTTTTATTATTTGTTGCCATAGTCTTCCACAGGAAGAAGTACATACTATACCTACTGAAATTAATACTTCATTACATTATAATGAAATGGCTAAAGTTACAATATGAATGATTTGTACAAAACAATTTCTTGCTAAGTCTGTTATTGTCTGACCTATTTGTTATGTGATCCAAGAAGTACAAAGCTCCTGGTGTGTTATGATATGGAGAGAGATGGTTGCAAGCTTGTAAATGTTCATCTAATGATTGACGATATTTTACACTGAAATTCACTCCTTGTGCAATTCTGTTTTGGGTAAATGTTGATATTGAATCAAATCATGACTAAAAGTATATTTATAAAACTCTTTCATGTAATACAATGCATTATTTGATGTTATTATTTTGAAATATAATAATACTGCTACTGTTTTTGATACAGTTGAAATAACTGGCTTGTCTGGAATGTAAGCTGGTCATGTTATATCAGGATATTTTTGAGCTCCAGTTACATACACGAGTACCTTGGTTATGAATTACATGACATCCTTAATGATATAAGAAGTAGGTTATATCTTTTTCAAGATTTGATTCACCCATTTACCCTAATTTGTACTTGTGTTTATCTCCATGAAAAACCAATCGTAGACAGTTGTTATTAAGTAAAACCAAAGCATGTATTGAGTGTATATTATTATGTACAAATGAATTTAGTTTCAAATATCCAGGGTATGTGGCAAGAAGTTTGGGACAAGAGATTTATATATGAAATTTTAGAGTACATATGATCACAATTAGTAGGTTTGTCTACTTTTTGAGGAAAATCTACTGCACTGTGTATAGAATTTACTAGAGACGCTTTGTTTTCAATAGCGAAGATAAAACATTCACCCACGACAGAAATTGTAAATTTGGTTAATATTTTTGTATACATATTCTTATAAAGCCCGACTATTGGCAAAGCACGTGTTATTTTTGTGGCTGAAGAGATAATATACCTGCTATTTGTAACTTTGTCTGTAATTGTTAAATATTATTATTAATTATGATAATTAATTTGTATTCTTATTCAACTCGGTCATGTAACATTGTTCTTGTATGCCTTTGTGCGCAGCTGTCAGAAATGTACTGAAGGTGTATTAAAGAGAAACATTGCTATTTATTCCTTATTTGTTTTTATTTCAGACCATTTATTGATACTAATAATAATTAATCTTTCTCTTGGTGCCGAAAGTTGGGTCGGGGGTGGCGAAGGCCACCATTTACTAGGGCCTCTTCGTTCTTCTCTACCAGTTTTTTCCACTTCTTCCCACCACCTTCCTTCCTCCACTTCTTCCCACTTCTCCAGTCTCTCTTGTACATCCTCTGCTACCAGCTCTATCTTTATTAAAAATACTACTCTATACCATGAAAGAAGAAGGGCTGAATTAGAGGTGACCGCTGACTCACTAATTTTATCGTGAGTGTGCGTGAGTGTGCATCTTGATGAAAATGCCGTGCATGAGCGTGCAAAGTTGATGTAGACATGAAAAACAGGAAGTTGATTTTGACTTTTATTAATATCTGGATGGATATTACATTGGCAACGAGGGTAAAACTTTAAAACCTTTATTATTTCGGCTATTTTATCATGGCAGAAGATAATAGTAGTAGTACAATCAAAAGTTTTGATTGTAAGGGTGATTCTACATCTCTTGGTCAGAGAAAGGATCAAATTTAGAGCTTTTCATCAAGAGGAGGGAGAACAGTTGACAAATTTGAGATCAGATTATGACGCCAAGCTTTACAATTCTCAATGGCCACCAAGAGTTCATACCCCCAGCGCCACGAGTGAAAGAAATAAGCAACATTTGTGGGAATGATCTTCAACTGTTTCATTTCTCATTGGCCGTGACCTAGCAACCGATCAAATATCAACAAATGTACTCAAAATATTTCGGAATCAGAACCAAGTCGCGCAAATTACTATTGTGATCAGATTCAGTGAAATTGTGAACACTTTATTATTAATATTTTGTAGGCGAATAACATTAGATAACTTGTGTAAATTTTAAGGAGTAATAATGCTGTGCAGCAACATAACTCAGATTATTAAATTATTAATTAAATTAGGATATGTCTACTATAACGATTAATTATCAAAATGCACTGTTAATTTAATTGATGACAATTATAAACTTGTTTTATTATTACTGAATAACACTAATATTAATGCAATATTAATGCTCTTGTACCATGTATAATAGCTTGATAGCTAAATAAAACACTACTACTACTACTATAACCTATTATTACTATTTATTATTATATTATATTATTATTATTTAGGGATGTACCTACGAAGTCAATTGACCGGTCAAATACGTTTTATAATTGACCGGTCAATTACAAAAAAAAAACTATTATTTTAATACAATAAATATATTAATATTATATTCCATGCATTAGTGAGAGACTGTATCTGCTTTACTCTGTTCTCAACTCTCACTACTGTATTGATGTCAGATCATAGCCTATCAAATTTTGAAGATCTAATGTCATTAAACAGAGAGAGACAGAAGAAAATACTTACCGCCAAAATTTTCAAACTATAAGGTTGGCCAATAAGACAAGCAAATCAAGGCTAATGCGCCCTAAGCCAGTGGGCTAACCAACCGGCTATTGTTGCCACTGAGGAATTGTTGCGTTAGATGTCTACTTAGGTAGCTATGGTGTCACTCTAGAATTTGAACTAGGTATCTAATGTGTTCGCAGCTCACTTGCACGGTCTACTACAGTGTCGTGTTCATAATACAAGGCCGTTTCCACACACGGTTTTACTCTGGTGTACATAGCATACGCCTTCTTGCGCACACGGCGAACTCGGGTGTAAATAGCATACGCCTAAACGCAGTGGTGGAGACTAAGTTAGGTTATGTCAGTCAACTCATCTGCTCAGTGCAACCTAATGTGCAAGTGCAACTCAACTAATTGTTATTGCTAGTGCTAATTAAATAAAAAAAAAAAAAAAAAGTTAAATAAAAAAATCAATAAAAATGTAATAAGTAAAAATATTAATGCGTTTTCTTTCAATTTACTCTGATTAGAATTTTTGATTTGAATTAATTTTTCCTTAATAATCCTGTTACAAATTTATGAAAAATAACCAAGTTGTTAAGCACAAACAAAATATATAAAGTGTGATTTTATTTTTGACCGGTCAATTGACGTCAAATACGGTCAAAAACATATTTGACCGGTCAATTTCCATCACTATTATTATTGGACACTTTCCTAATACCCTCATTACTGGAGTCCTCCAGGAGGGTCACTGTCAACATGTAAATGTATGATGAATGGAAATAAATCAATCAATCAATCAATATAGTCCATCGCCCAGGTGGCCGGAGCTCCCCCCCCCCCCCCCCCCCCCCCTCTGCGGACTCATGGAGACAATACTTTTTCGAAAGATCGTTAAATTTGTAGTAGAATTTCACTTGTCTGCACTTTGGCGCCTGGTGGGTGTGGTCGGGGGGGGGGGGGGGGGGGGGGGGGCCGAAAAGTCAAAATTATACAATCTTCCAACCCGAATATCTTTTGATGCAAGCACACGATTTAAAATCAGGTTTCAAATCCACAATTAACAATAAAAAAATCTCAAAAAAATGTAGGGTGCAATTTTGTGTGTGACCTTGAACAGCAAAAGTAGCCAAATTTTGGGAAATTTTGGAAACAAAATAACTCACGAACGAATAAATATTTTTCAACACTCTTTGCTGGAATTTACTTCTATGATAAATGTCTACAAATTGTATTTCCCATTATTTTCTGTCCCAGTGAACACTAGGACGTAGGTGGGACGTCCCCAGGACAGACTACTTACTTAGGTAGGATATCCCCAGTCCGTCCTAAACTCGGCCTAAAATGATCCCCAGAGTGTCCCCAGAGTGTCCTAATTACACAAGTTATTCGATCCCAGGTACCTCCTAAATTAGGCGGACCTTCCTAAAAAAGGACGACACTGCCTAATTTAGGATATCCATTGTCCTACTTTAGGACGTCATTTCCTAATTTAGGTTGATACTAATTTAATATATAATTTTTCATTATTATTATTAGAATAGAATGGTATTTCCTAAGGTAGATAATTTTCCCCTATTGGGATGCAATTGCCATATTTGATAGACAGGCTATATTTGCATAGACACCAATTCGCACGATTTGCATTATTCATATTCATTATTCCTTCATTCAGTCATCAATGTTTGCATCCAAAAAATATGGCTCCGACTCCAAGGTGACAACTAAGGTTCCAGTACAAAATAAAAGAAATACAAATTTTTCCTATCATCCAATAGGACATGTCTCTTTTTGTTATAATATCTAGTGGAGCGGTCGCTCCACGCCAGCCAAGTCGTACAGCGCGCGCACACTCTCATTTAAAAAGGCTGGAGCAACCCACTTTTACTGTAAGCATCAAAGTGGCATTTTCGGCCTACTGGATCTTAAAAATGGGAAATCTCACATTGTTGCGAAATATTTTAATTTAGAGCTATGGCCCACCCTACCATATATTCCAAGTTTGGCAATAATACGTTCTGCAGTTTGCGAGCTGGAGGACAGTGAAAATCGTGAAATTGTACGGCTTTCAGATAATGATTATGATTATTCATCTTCCAATAATTCCGCGGTCTCCGCCACAGGCTAAACGGCAGGGTCGATTGACCCGAAATTTTCACCACATATAAAGCTCGTCTGCCTGATGATACCTTGCCCTTATACATTTTTTGTGCCGCCATTTTGAAACCGGAAGTGACGTCATATCTCAAAAACGGCTTAACCGATCGGAACGAAATTTGCGCCAATCGATTCAGACGGTCCTCTATATGAAATAACAGTAGTAACATTAAAGTTTTCTAATTACTGAAACCGGAAATGACGTCATAGTTAAGCGAAATCTGCCTAAATTCACTTCCCTTTATATAAAAACCAAATACATATTCAGAAGTCTTATAATGAAATATTAGTATTTATATACAAATTAATACAATGTGTAAGAGCTTTCAGCCGCCATTTTGAAAACCGGAAGTGATGCCATATCTCGAAAACGGCTGGACCTATTGGAACGATGCTTTCGCAATTCTTCATGGTATATCACTTTAAGTATATATTTAGCTTCAAACAATATTTTTTTTAGTAAAATATTCGGAAATGGCGTATTTTTTAAAAAGAATTAGCCATTGTTGCCCCAAAAAGTTTTACAAGTTGTGTAAATAAACTAAAAAAATAATTGATATCCCCATAAAAAACACTCCGTGTAAAAAAAACAGCCAAGTCTCTTCAACTAAAAAAAAATATTATGAAATCTAAAAATTCTGCACTGAAACGTAGTGATATGATGATATCAAAAAATGAGCCAAGTCAAATCTTTATTTGAAAATTAAAAAATACTTGGCGCATCGTTTTTTTAGGGCATTGTAGGTATAGGTACTGTAAGTATATGTGTTTATATCTAGCCTATACTTCTAAGCTATTTATATACACGATGCGCCAAGTATTTTTTAATTTTCAAATAAAGATTTGACTTGGCTCATTTTTTGATATCACTACGTTTCAGTGCAGAATTTTTAGATTTCATAATATTTTTTTTTAGTTGAAAAGACTTGGCTGTTTTTTTTACACGGAGTGTTTTTTTATGGGGATCTTATAATACTTGGCAGATTTTGGAAATAATATAACTTACTTAAATACAAACGATAAAGAGATATGGTCAAATTAAAAATCTATATTGTGAAGTCGAGGGGCAGAGTACTCTGTTGACAGTTGTAGAAACTTTTAAAAATATTTCAGTAGCAGCCATTCTTAGGACAATTCTTCCTAAAAAAGGCAATTGCCTAATTTAGGAAGAATTGTCCTAAAAAAGGATTTCAGTAGCAGCCATTTTTAGGACAATTCTTCCTAAAAAAGGCAATTGCCTAATTTAGGAAGAATTGTCCTAAAAAAGGATCTTCTTCCTTTATTAGGATATCCCAGGGAGGTACCCAGGACATCCTAGTAGGAAGTCCTACTTTAGGCTAGGATATATTATCCTAAAAATAATCTGTCCCTGGGACGACCTGTGTTCACTGGGGTGTGACCTTGAACTAAGGAGTTGATGTTCCCACAAAACGTGGCAAGTGGGCAAAAACACCCCCACCAGGCGGAGTTTCGGAACCTATTATTTTTTGATTGAGCATTATAATTTCAGTAAAATTTAACTAGTTTTAACTTTAGCGGTTGGTTGGGGTAGCTTTGGGGGCGGTTTTAGGTGTAATTTTGAATTTATTTTAAAAAATTCAAAATTCGTCAATCGATGAAATAGAGCGTGAAAACATACAAATATTACCTAATATGATCTGTTTTAAATGTTTTCAGATGTTTTTCATGTATTAACACTAATTTTCAAACATTTGTGAAAAAGTCAAAATTTTGACCCCGGGGGGTAACGCTTTAGAAAAATATACAGAAGGGTGTATATTTATATCCCATTTACGAATATCAAATCAGATTCATAAAATATGTTATCGTATTGTCACAATTATTTGTACAACGTCTCAAAATTTCCCAAATTATACCTCTCTTACACACACCCCACCCCCCAGGCGCCAGAGTGCAGACAAGTAAATGTTCACTTAAAATATGACCCTCTATCAAAAAAATGTGGTTGGTGAAAATCCCCATGGGTTGGGGGTGATTCCGCCCAACATAGTTAAGAAACCCCAAAAAGTGGAAGAAATCGAAATTTTGGTTTCGGGGGCATATGCAAAATATTTTTTCTACTCTTCATGACTACCACTCCCGAATGTGATAAAAAAAACTCACAGTATTTTCTTCTGATCACGTAGGTATATAAAAAAATATTTTTGAAAATGTAAAAAAAAAAATGACTTTTTGGTCTTTTGGGAGCTACGCAAGTACTGATTAGGGCCTTTAACCATCTTATATTATCTTTCAAGGTAATCTTCTATAGGTTGATTTTCACTTTTTTAATTTTCAAAGCATTTTATTTTTATTTGTAAAAAAAGTCAAAATTTTGACTTGACGGTAGAAGGAGATTTTAAAAAATACTATGCAGTGCAGTTTTATATCCCATTTCTAAATATGTGTTCAGAAAGACTCTATCTCTTACCGTCTTGTCACAAATAATTAATAAAGTACTCAAAAACGTCCAAAAATGGCACTTTAACCCCCCCTGTACATCACACCCACCAGGGGTCAAAGTGCAGACAAGTGAATTTTCACTTCAAATATGACCCTCTATCAAAAAAATATAGTATCAACAAGTCCGCAAGGGGGGGAGCTCCCACCCTTATCAGGCGATGGACTAATATAACTGCAGCGACTTGGACGCCTTGCCAAAGGTACAGTCTGTTTTTTTACTGTATGAACTCTCTACAGACCACCGTGGCTGGTAGTGACTGAAGCCCAGAGTTATCACGCCCTAACCGGCTGTAACTGGGGTTAACTCTAACTATATGTAGCTGGCGTTAGCTGGTAGTGACTGAAGCCCAGAGTTAGCACGCCTTAACCGGCTGTAACTGGGGTTAACTCTAACTATATGTAGCTGGCGTTAGCTGGTAGTGACTGAAGCCCAGAGTTATCACGCCCTAACCGGCTGTAACTGGGGTTAACTCTAACTATATGTAGCTGGCGTTAGCTGGTAGTGACTGAAGCCCAGAGTTAGCACGCCTTAACCGGCTGTAACTGGGGTTAACTCTAACTATATGTAGCTGGCGTTAGCTGGTAGTGACTGAAGCCCAGAGTTAGCACGCCTTAACCGGCTGTAACTGGGGTTAACTCTAACTGGCAGTAGCTGGCGTTAGCTGGTAGTGACTGAAGCCCAGAGTTATCACGCCCTAACCGGCTGTAACTGGGGTTAACTCTAACTATATGTAGCTGGCGTTAGCTGGTAGTGACTGAAGCCCAGAGTTAGCACGCCTTAACCGGCTGTAACTGGGGTTAACTCTAACTGGCAGTAGCTGGCGTTAGCTGGTAGTGACTGAAGCCCAGAGTTAGCACGCCCTAACCGGCTGTAACTGGGGTTAACCTTAACTATATATAGCTGGCGTTAGCTGGTAGTGACTGAAGCCCAGAGTTAGCACGCCCTAACCGGCTGTAACTGGGGTTAACTCTAACTATATGTAGCTGGCGTTAGCTGGTAGTGACTGAAGCCCAGAGTTAGCACGCCCTAACCGGCTGTAACTGGGGTTAACCTTAACTATATATAGCTGGCGTTAGCTGGTAGTGACTGAAGCCCAGAGTTAGCACGCCCTAACCGGCTGTAACTGGGGTTAACCTTAACTATATGTAGCTGGCGTTAGCTGGTAGTGACTGAAGCCCAGAGTTAGCACGCCTTAACCGGCTGTAACTAAATTTATAACATGTAGGTATTAAAGTGTATAATCTTAGACTAACGTATAATGATACCGTTAGGGGAACGAAGTGAATTGTGGACCGCTATAATGTCGGAGCATGAATCGTTATGGCATAACTATTATGCTGTTGTTGGAACTATAATAGGGAAATAATTATAATATTTCTGATTATTATATCATATTTCATTCTGTTCGATAGTCAACAGATAGTTCTGTTCAGCACTCGAATTATGATCGCAGCTAATTTAAACACGGTACACGCTGTAAAGAAGAGAGTGTGACTTTAATTATGGACTAAAGAGAGATAACTTTAGTTGGTTAGTTCTCTTTCGGCTCACAGCTGTCACGTGACCTTATTTATGTTCGAAAACGCGGATATATCATTATATCATATATATGATATGATGATATATGATATATGATATATCATGTTTTCATTGATGACATTGAAGATATAATTTTTGATAGAACTTCGAATGAGGACAAACTCATGTTGACAGTTGGTGACTTTAACTTAAACTGGTTGAAACTCCAACTGGCAGTGAACCTACTTGAAGTCCTGAATATCAAGCAGATTAGTAAATTATTGAAACCTATTAATCTTTGAGAATCTCAAATTGATTCCTGAAATAGTTCTATTGTGAATAATTTGGGAGTCATTAGAGACAAGAATTTCGAAAATCGGTTCACTAATTGAAGAGTTTGAAAGGAAATAAGGTGAGCTTGCCTAGAAAAGGAAAACAACTGAACAACACCACATGAAATATGGCCAAATTGTTTGAAACAACTATCTTGTTTGCAACTAAATGCCATAAAAAATGCTCAGCATGTCATCAGAATCAAGGTTTGGGATTTGTGTGCACCAAATGCAGTAGTAGTTGGACACATTTTGCATGTGGCAATGTTAAAAACAACAGATCAATCTGCCAATTGTGCGCAAAACTCAAATCCCCACCAAACAAAGATGATTTTCCAAAATACTTGCAAGAGATCTGCAATTCGCAGCGGCGGGTAATTCAACAAGATCCACCAACATCAACAGCACCGACAATGACATCATCCTCTGGTCTCAAAGATGATTCCACTAATTATCTGCTAGAGATATGCAAATCGCAGCAGCAGCTAATTCAACAACAGCAGAAGGAAAATATTGACTTCCAAGAAAAAATCCAAACACTGGAACTTCAGGTACTGGAACAGGACATTTACAGTGATGCAACGCCATGCCTAGTTCCATGTAGATTGGGTCAAACATCAAGAAATGAGAGAGGCAAGAAGAAAGGTGAACCAGGCTCTTTAGTCGAGAAGATCCCTATATTCGTAGAGGAGGGTTGTTTCCTAATTAATAATGAGATAAGTACTACTCATGGCAAAATATGCGACAAGTGACAAGTGAGAAGTGACAAAATGTTCTCACATTTAGATCTCATCTCGCTTTCCGACAATTTGGTATTCCCGAGTTCCATTAGGCGACAACTCTTGCGAGATCCTAGTAGTCACCTCTTCATCCCCTCCAATGTCTACCAGTGACAACTCAGCGGTCCCTCGACGCGAGGCTAGCCAATCAAAAACCTTGTTACAAAAATGCCGTGGCGGCAGGATTCAATCTTGACGAAAAACACTGTTATCCCAAACTGCAAATGATGTTGAGTTAATAGATCCTCATATTACTATTTATATCTAATAAAAGTAATACAGTGTTCATTGTATATTTGCGTGCTCTCACGTTGTAACCATTTATTTATATTTATGTAAGCAACTTTTCGAACTTTTCGGTATAAACCTAGGTAATTATGGTTTCGCGCACTATCTGAACGTACTGACTCACTTCCAAGAATTACCCTTTTGGATCAATTAGTCATTGCCTTGCGGCCTAAACCATCCCTTTAACTTCCTTTATACAAATACTGAATGAGTCATTCGCGCATCGTCTTCAATTCAAGCATCATGCCTGCCGTAAGAGTGACGAGACAACAAAAAGAAACCTTGGTTAGGTTTATGGAAGATAATTTAGTTTTTTATAGGGGGAAATTCACCCCTTCGTTTACCAAAGAAGAAAGCCAGAAGAAATGGGAAGAGTTGGCCACAATATTGAACAGTTGTGAGGGCCCAGAGAAAGAAAAAGAAAAGTGGAAGAAGGTAAGAAAATTGTAGTATTTGCTTGCATTTAGTAGGTAGGTATCTAAATCTAAAATTTACATAATATCAATGAATATTTTCGCCTTGCAATACATAATTATGATTTGTTTTGTATTCCTTGAAATAACTTTATTAGTTTTGAATAAAATAATATTGAGAAAAAAACACGTGGCATTCATTGACTCCAATAAATAAGCCTATGGACAAAGGCAACCCCATTATAGGAGACAACCCCATTATAAATACCCCTATGGGTGTACTATAATTTCAAATTCAAGAAAATACATTTAAATAAGTAACTTATATTTATCTTATTTTGCTGTACTTTGGTTCAGTTGTTTTACAAACAAAGGAAGTTGTTTCTAATTAATTTTACTAATTTATCCATATAAAAGTAGGGACACTTTATACTTCTTTAGAAGTGGAACTAATACTTCGATTAAGTAGGCTTTATGTTTCAATATCCAACCCTAAACAATATGCAATGTATGGTTTCAGACATGGGATGACCTCAAGGGAAACGTCAAGGAGAAGGTCCGGGAGAACGAGCGGAGAATGCTCCAGACGGGAGGAGGCTCTCCACTACCCTTATTAGAGCTCAACAACGTGGAGCAGCGAGTAGCGGCACTTCTGGGGGAAGTGTTGCTAAGGGGGATCGCTGGTGTCGAGGAGGGAGGCGTAAGTTGCTTACAAAAGATACAATTTAATTTTATAATGGTCTATGTAGAAACATAAATTTCTAAACTGCTATCAAGCTTCATTGCTAAGAATTCCATGCATCTTTCCTACACATTAAATTAATGAAGAATTTTAATTCCCAATTTCAAACGTTGCAAAGGAATATTGAGCATGTGGTGTTTTACTTTGTTCGACGGATCAGACACTTGAATATAGCTCATATATGTCCGTTTCTGCTTTGCCGATTTAAGTACCTAAGCTGTATTTTTGTCCGATCGAGCAACTGCGTACAAAACTGCTATAATCAGTGTTGTTAATAAAAAATACATTCTGACTAATAGACCTCAATGTCCATTTATAAGAAGGAAATATTGGAAGAATAAAAGTTTAGTTACAAGTAACACAATTCTAATTTATGCCAACAGGAGGACTCGGAAGAGGATGATCGGCTAGTCGAGAGCAGCGAAGTGTGGCAGGATGTCTTGATTGACCCAATTACAAACTACATCTGCGAGAGAACGCTGCCGGAGACGCCAGTTGCCGGGACATCCGCTGGTCGCCCCGAGAAGAGGCCAGCTCAGAGGGAGATCCAGAGTGGTGAGTTAGGCAAATTATAATAAATAACGGTGTGTACAAGTTAATCAGTGTATTATTTCAATACCACATGAAGAATTTTTACATCAAATTTCACAAAACATTTTGAGTGAAAATGCTCTAAAATGCTCCACGGGTTCCCTTAACAAAAATGTTTCTCTAAACCGGCGGGAGAATGTAACACATTGAAGAAGGTGGTGATTTAAACGTCCCACCCTTCATGTTATACAAACTTTCTAATCTTAAAGTCGTGGAATTTGCATAAAAATTCCGATTTAATTGTATATATATCATTCATAAATAAAGAACAACATAGAAACATTTTGGTTGTTATTACAATTCTAAAAATTACTAGTCAGACTAACGTACCTACCAATGGTTAGAGCAACATCAAGTTGTAAAAAGCTATGCCTACTTGTAGGGAAATTCTTGTGCTGCACAAGCACAATATGGATTCCCACTATGACATCAATATAATTTTATATTGATATCTTATTTATTTACACAGTTAATGGGATATTTCATCCTATATTCATTACAACAAATATGTCAACACTTTCATATGATATAATATTTGAATCTCCTTCCAAAACAAAATGTAGGTAGGTACATAGAAAATTTGGCATACAAATAATTTTGTTTAATTCAAACACTTCTGCATCATATATAAAAAAATGCAATCTCTTTCATGCAAATTTTGTGTGTCAATTGAAAAATACAGTAATAGGTACTCAAAAGAAAACTAAATGAAATTGTGAAAATGATTATGCTGGTCTTGTCAACACAATGTCATACCAAGAACATTTAGCTTAAACGCTTTTGGTATCTATGTAATAATTCAAAATAGATAGTTGTAAGAACTGCGGTACCTATGTTAATTACTGCTAGTAATCGGTATGCTAGTAAGAATGTTAAAGGAGATACATTCGCAAGCTATGTAATATTTATTGTTCACAACCCTTCAATGGTGATTGAATTCAGAATCAAGTACTACATATTCAGACCTACCTATCTTTAGTCATGAAATAAAAATAAAATAACTATGATTGCTCTTGAAGCATGACCTATCTGTAGTCATGAAATAAAAATAAAATAACTATGATTGCTCTTGAAGTCTCTATAAATTACACCCAATTGGCAATTTCCAGAAGTAAAACAAATGGCGAATCGAGAACTATTATTAAAAATAAAAATAAGAGCAAGAAAAACTCTATGAATCATCAGAATCATTCCAATGCCAACTAATTTCACAATGATTGCTCTTGAAATTAATAACCAAAAAATTTTGCTAATTAATTACAAATGGTTGAATCAATGGAGAGTGAAAAATTATGCATTTATATCAAATGTCCAAACATAGCGTGACATACTCCTTGAAAATTAAAACTAAAATATATCTACATGATTGTTCTAGGGAGCCAAGCATACCACCTCCCGACGCTGCCCACCACCAAGAGGCGGCGTTCGACTGTAAGTGCCAGTGTCTCCGTGGAGGATGAGTTGGCGGCGTCGCACAAGGACATGGCCAGCGCCAACCTCGAGATGGCCAAGTCCCTTGGCGAGATGGTTGGAATCATGAGGCAGAGCGCTGAAATGAATATAGCGCTGATGAGTGAGGCGGTGGCAGCACTTAACAGCCATGCGAGAAGCATGGAAGTAATTGCCCAACATTTGTCAAAATAAAATTTATGTGGCTAAGTACCTAGTCTATCTCAATTATTGATATATTTACCTTCACACAGCAAAATGTCTCTGAACCAGACGGGCACGGTGCCTCTGGCCTGTGGTCTGCTGCCCACGTCCACGCCCCTCCGGTAGGTTGTCCGCCATGTCTTCCATCCCCAAGTCCCCCAAGTCGTCATCCTCATCGTCATCTTGCTCGAGAGGAAGCCGGTGGTGGATGCACATGTTGTGCAGCACCACACAGCTCATGACAATTCTCGCAGCCTTGGGAGGCGAGTAATGCAACGTCCTGCTCTTCAGCAAGCAGCGCCACCTTGCCTTCAGCAGGCCGTTGCATCTCTCGATGACGGCCCGCGCTTTCGCATGCCTTCGGTTGTACCGCTCTTCAGGAGAACCAGCAGCAGCGTTAGCGATCGGGACCATCATGTAGGCTTCCTGCATGTAGCCTCCGTCACCTTGGCACACATCATAACAAAGTTTTAATGAGAGAGCAAACACATTTGATTTATTTTCATCATTTAACAGTGTCAACATTTATCATTTAACAAACTTGTGGTATAAAATGAACTAATTGAATTCCGTTGCACATTCTGAAATTACAACGGGTATGTTAGTATGTAGTTCTACTCCACCTACCGATGAGCCACGAGCTTTTGTCATTTTCACGTTCCAAGTTCCGGGAAATGCGGCTGCTCCGAAAAATATGCTGGTCGTGATTTCTTCCAGGGAACTTGGCGTTTGCATTCGTAATCATTTCATCCATGTTACAAACCTGTAAAATAAATAATGTACTATTTAATTTAGAAACAATAATTTTTCAACTTTAATATTGCACAACAGGAATGAAGTTAGCTTACTAATTGCACGTTTAGGCTGTGGTAGAGTTTACGATTGATGAACTGGTGCTCTTGATAGTCGGGATGGTTGACTGGTGGAGCGATGATGGCAACGTGGGTGCAATCTATCGCCCCGACTACACCAGGAAACCCATGAGCATCTAGAAACCTAAATTGAGTGGAATGTACCGGCATTAGTTTCATATCTGTGATATATTTTTTTAAATAACATTAGGGTTGAACAGAAAGAAAAAAAAATTTTATCCAGCTATTATAAATCCTGTCACCATTCCCAACTCAAACAATGCAAGATTGAAGAGATGCAAAAGAATTCCATGACTCAGGATGGATATCAAGATATCTATTTACATAGATATATAATATTGTTTCACTAGTTCACAGTTCACAGCAATTTTTCCATAGTTTAATCATATTTTAAAATTATATGGTTGTGAAAGAAAGATACCTATTAAAAAGAAAGGAGAGCAAATAGAACAGAAATTAAGAAGACAGAAATTGGGTTAAATAAAATAAAGAAATATTACCAAGCAAGTAAATCATTACTTCTTATTTATGTACTATTGCTGAAAGCATTTGGCACCCAGAGAGATGTTTGGTCAGCTGTGACGTCATGTGCAATTACAGGACAGCTAATTAATTATGAAACATTACCTGAAATTTGAAAGCAACAATGTAGGTATTTACTGAGGTAAATTATAATTGTATTCTATATAATATGCCGATGATACCCAAGTTTATACCTCTGGGAAAGTTGATCATGTTTTGGAATTGTCAGAGAACCTAGTAAATGACCTGCAAGCGGTGCATGAGTGGTCGTGCTCGAATAGCCTATGTCTCAATGCAACGAAAACCATTGTATTGCCTGTAGGTAGCGTTCACAACCTGGCAAGGATGCCAGAAAATCCAACAATATTATTGAATGGGGTTAAAGTTGCTGTACAGAATTCAGCGAGGAATCTTGGTCTCGTCATTGATTCTGCTTTGACGTGGGAAGATCATGTAGCGAAAGTATGTGCCCAATCATTTGCAACTCTTGCCTACTTGTATAAGTTTAAGGATATGTTATCTACTGACATTAAACTCACACTGGTAAATTCATTGATTCTGTCTAATATTGATTATTGTGATGTCGTATACATTGGGGTGAGAAAGAAGCATGGAGCCAGAATACAGAAGGTTCAAAATTCTTGTATTAGATTTATTTTTGATCTTAAAAGGTGTGATAGTATTTCAGATGTTTTAAATTCTAATAATATTTTAAATATGTTGAATCGACGGTATTGCCATCTTTTAAATGTTACGTTTTTGGTATTGATGCAAAAGGCACCGTCTTATCTGTTCAATAGACTAAACCCAACATATAATAAACGAACTTTAAACTTATTAACACCGTTACATAAAACACTTGTTGGCCAAAGTTCTTTCTCTGTAATTGCTCCAACACTTTGGAATCGACTGCCATTGTCAATCAAAATGACTGAGAGTCGCACTGATTTTAAACAAAGTACGCACACATTTTTATTGTCATTGCAGAAGACGAATAAAGATCTAATGAATGTTTGAATTTCATCTTGTATGGTGTGATGTGTGATGTATGTGTGTGTTTTACTTTTTGACTACTAAACTGAAGAAGTTTATTGTATTTTATAACTTGCTATTGACTCATGTTGTGTTTATTTTTATTAATTTTTAATAATTAAATGCAATATGTATTATACTTAATAAACACAAAGAAGAAGATAATATACCAGGAAACAACTTAGTAAAATACAAATATTTGAACAGAAACACTGGTACAGCGGACTCTTTTTATTTTTATTTCTTGACAATACCAGTGTTTCTGTTCAAATATTTGTATTTTACTATGTATTATACTTGTAATTATGGTTAGGTGGAAGAGCCACTGAGGTGGAACCTCGCCATATTGAACTTGAGAGAATATTTTTTTGTTATTTTAAATCCCACTTGTGGAATATTTTGTATTCTGTTGGTGATCTCAAATAAAATGAAATGAAATAAAATGAAATGAATATTTTGTTTTGTTTAGAACAAGGCTAATTCCTCTAATTGGTACCTACTATCTTCAGCTAAGCTGCTATCCAGGATTTGTACATGTTCATAGGGTTGAATAGAAAGACTTGAAAGAAAGCAAGGCTAGGAGGTTGGTAAGATAGTAGAAAGTTCATTTGTAGAAAGTTGTTTGTGATTTGTAGTTTGTAGAATTTGATAGTTTGATAGTGTAGTTTCTACACTTTGATAGTGTAGAAAGTTCACCAATGTTTAATATAAGGGATGGCCGTCTGCAAATTTACTGGTAAATTATTGTACATTTACCAATAAAGCATTTAAAAAAAAAATGGTGAAAGTATTTTTAAATCCTGTGGATTACCATGTTGTTGGATTTCACCTCAATCACTAATAATTTAACTTGTTTTCTCTGTCTCAGGCCAGTTTTACAATGCCCCGTTAAAGTTAACATTAGGATTTACTAACAAACAAAAGCTCGGAGCACTTCCGAGTAGCTCAATGAAGAACTGCCAACCAACTGCCAGCCTTCCTGCAGATCTCAACAGCGTCCATGACAACATCACGATGCAACTCGAGTCGGAGAGGAAGCTGCCATTCCTGGACTGCCTGGTGCTCAAGCGCGCAGACAGTACACATTGTACAAGACGCACCTGCACGCGTCGTCGCATCATCATCCAGCTCAGAACTCGCTCACCACGCGCTCCAGCGACGACCGCATCACATCACCTTTCACAGTAGGCGAAAGCTCTATGGAAGGCGCTGCTCAGCAACGGCTACTCCAACCGCGACTTCTACAAGGCGTAGAACAGGAAGTCGAGCACCGCCCATCGACCCAGCCAGACTCGCCTTCCTGCCCCATGTCCGAGGAGGCCATCAACATAGAACGCCGCCCGCACAACTTGAACACGCGAGACGACTCAATCAGGCTGCAACATGCCTGGAAGCCGGTCATGGCGCAGATCCTCGTAGCACCGGACGAGCCGACACCTCTCCCACCGACCATCGCGGACTCGACGACCCAGGGACCTCGGACATGCAGCCGTGTCAGAGCCCAGAAACTGACTAGTCAGCTGACAAGACAACCCCTCCGTTACCCCCCCCCCCCCCCCCCTCCTACACCTCACCCACACTCCTAGTCCTATTAGTCAGTCCAAATTTCAGTCCAAATTTTCCCAATGGATCGCCTACTTGCGACAGTAGGCATCTTAAAGCCGGCTTTTCCATCTACAGCCCAGCCAGGCAGCCGGAGGTTGCGGGAAGCAAATCGCGTGCAACGTCGCTGCAAACGGCCCTTTTAAGCACAAGACAGAGCAGCTACCGCACCGGACCCAGAAACAACAGAGATTTCTGTAATTTTCTTTTACAGCTGAACGACAACTCATGGGATAGAAACATATACATCTAAGTTGGTTGACTACAAAGTTGACTGATTGCTAATCTTCCACACAAGTTGTTGATATTGTTGACAATACAATAGAGGTGTACACCTAAATGCTCATTGGTCGAAACTAGGTGATATCATGACACCAAAGACTAGCAGTATAGCAGAGAAGTCGAGACGTAAGGTTCTTCACGAACATTCTTACCTTCTCTTTGTGGCCATTTTCTCAGCTTCGGTGGAAGGCCGCTTTATCCACCTCCGCACAAGCACTCGGCAAATGGCTTTGCTGACTTCATTGATGGCGTTGCTGATGGAAGGCTGGCTCATTCCTAAGAATTCATTTTCTGCCACGTCCAGCTGATGGCTTCCACGGGCATAAAATCGCAGAGCGGCTAGTACCTATTAATTAACAATAATAGAAATTATAGTTATTCAACCTATTCAGTGGACAAAATTGATGAACTAACCATGTTTGAGGTTATGATTCTGACGTTCACTTGACATGTTGAGTACTTCCTTGATGATTAATTGACATGTCAGCGTAAAGTTTACTTCTTAATTACCACTTGGAATTGTATTACAATACTTAATGAGCTGAAATATAGTGAAAACAGTGTTGAACAAACCTTGGCGCCATTTGAAATGCTTGACGTGCGTTTTGTTGGACCCAATTGCACGTCCAAATCGGCTATTAACTGTTGCGCAAGAACTATAGGCAGGCGGAATCTTGCGCGGAACCTTCTGTCAGTTAGCTCAAAAGCGTCCCGACGCACATTATAAATTCGTTCTTGCCGATTTCTTCGTTGATTACGACGAATAAAAAACAGGGCAAGCGCCATTTCTTCACTTCTCGCTTGTGAATTTGAGTTGTCACTACCGTAATGGGAGGTGAGAAATAAAAGTGACATTTTCTCACCTAGGCGACTAATTCAGATCTCGGGAATAGCAATCCACCATCTTGAGTGAGAAAACCAAGGTTGTCGTCGATTTTTGTCACTTGTCACTTGTCACTTTTTCAGTAATAGGGCTCAGGTATGAAAAGTCTATTGTGCATGAATACCGATGAGGAAACAAATCCAATAGACATTGAAGGTGAGGTTAGTCTTCTTCCCTTCAATTCATATAAGGTAAGTCTGGATTTAGATGATAATGATAAATATGAGAAAAGTCTTGTCTTTGAGAGCCCATGCTTTCTGGTCTCTTCTGGGATTTCAGTGGAGACTGTCGATCAGAGAGATCGACTTTACGATAGCCCAGCTGAGGCAAGTCTTCCTGAGATCATTACAGATGAGATGAGTTGCATCTCCACAAGCCCAGCAGCACCAAATCAGGACTTGGTGGTTGAGATGGGTCGTCCCTACGAGAGCCCAGCTGCCACAAATAAGAAAGATCAACTCTACCAGAGCCCAGCTGAGATTGGATTGCAGCAGGATCGCCACTACGAGAGCCCTTATGTCACAAATAAGCAAGATCGACACTACCAGAGCCCAGCTGAGGATTACCACTACGAGAGCCCAGCTGCCACAAATAAGAAAGATCAACTCTACCAGAGCCCAGCTGAGATTGGATTGCAGCAGGATCGCCACTACGAGAGCCCTAATGTCACAAATGAGCAGGATCAACTCTACCAGAGCCCAGCTGAGACAAAAGAAAATGATTCTACAGTCCGTCTTCCAGTCAAACGTCAGAACCAGAGCAAGATAAGACTGCGACGTTCTACTCGTGAAAACAAATCCAAGCCAAAGCGGTATCGTTGACAATTACAGGCCCCTGTACCTGATACTTGTAGCAGTAGCAAGAACACCTCACCTACTGATCAGGGAACAGGGCGCAAGATTCATATTGCAGGCTTAAACGTCAGAGTACTAAATAATGGTTTTGATCAATTCAAGGAAATTATAACTGAAGAAGACGTAGATATATTCTGTATGACAGAAACGTGGCTGAAACCAAATCACCCTTCTGAAGATTATGCCATTGCAGGATATTCGTTGCTAAGATCTGATCGCACTAATTCTAGAGGAGGTGGTGTGGGTATATATATTAAGCAATCAATAAGACACACCATCATAACAGATATTGAGATTGAAGAAGAAGAAAATGATGAAGATTTGGTCAGAAAACCAGAATATTTGTGTATTAAGATTAGCCTAAAACGGAAAAAGATTGCTGTGTGTGTAGTCTACCGGCCACCTGATAATTGCTACACTAATATCAGCATTCTGGAGAAACAACTTTCGACACTTCAAGGACTTGTTGATAATATAATTCTAATTGGGGATATGAACATTGATCTCTTGAAATCTGCAGAACCAAATAGCAAGTATCTCATTAAATTCATGAAAAAGTTTAAATTAAATCAAATCATTAAAGCCCCCACAAGAATAACAGAAGAAGATGTTCAGCAGCAGGATGGAAGTATTGTTAGTCGAGTCCAGACCTCCACTCTTATTGATCATATCTACGTTCAGGATGAGGACTCAGTAGTCAGCACCAAAGTATTAGACATATCCAAGATCATAGATTCACGTGGAAAGCCAGTTACTGATCACTGTCTAATATCTTGTACATTAGTTTACCGGAAACCAAAAAGGGAGATTCGGAAGATTACTTATAGAAACTACAAGAAAATTAATCCCCTGGAATTGAAAAAAGTTTTAAACAGTATTGATTGGAATATTGCAGAAGGTGAAGATGATATTAATGTAAAGCTAAAAATACTTAATGAAAATTTACAATATACTGAGAATAAGCTAGCACCAATCAAGGAATTTACAACCAATAAACCGAAATGTCCATGGTATAATGATAACATTCAGAATATGTGCAAGCTCAAGTCAAAAGCACTTTTGAAGTTCAAAAGAATGCCATCTGCAGCTAATTGGCAATATTATTGTCATGTTAGAAATTACATAACAATAGCAGTGAAGAGAGAGAAAAGATCATTCATGAGGAAAGAAATACAAGCAAATTTAGGTAATTCTGCATTCTTATGGAAGAAACTTCAAGAGTGGGATATTCACAGCTCGAAAAAGCCAAGACAACTAATTCCTGAAGAACTAGCTAAGCCGGATTTGATAAATGACTATTATGTTGATTCAATACCACATTCTTTAATTGCTTCAAGTATAATTGATCAATACAAAAATAACACTCACACTATTACGTCAAAAAATGCCTTTGAGCTCAGAGCAGTTAGTACAGAAGAAATCGTTGATCAATTGAGAAAAATTAAGACCAAAGCAACAGGCATTGATAATATAAATATCAATACATTACTTCTATGCATGCCAAACTGTTTAAATGCTATACACAGTATTGTAAATCATTCTCTTGTTTCTGGAATATTTCCTGATCTATGGAAAGAAGGAGTAATAACACCCTTGCCAAAATGCTCACATCCAAAACATTTCAAAGACCTTAGACCCATTAGTATTCTCACTACAATGTCCAAAATACTAGAAAGAATTGTTGTGAAGCAACTGACTGCATACCTAGAAGAACTGCAATTATTATCTAATAGTCAGTCAGGATTCAGGAAAAATCGTGGGACAACATCAATACTTCTAGATGTAACTGATGAAGCGATCAAGGGAATGGAGAAGAAAATGGTTACAAGTCTTATATTATTAGATTTTACAAAAGCCTTTGACTCTATCAATCATGAACTCCTACTGGCTAAACTCACATATCTTGGAGTGGGAGAGATGACAATTAAATGGTTTGCAAGTTACCTCACCGGACGTCAACAACGGGTAAAATTATCAGCTAATAACGTATCAATGCCAAGGGAAAATAGAACAGGAGTACCACAGGGTTCAAGTATCGCTCCACTACTGTTCATAGTTTACACAACTGATATCGATGAGAGTGTGAAACACTGCAAAATACACAAATTTGCAGATGATACCCAGCTTCTATATACCTTTCGCCCTCAAGATCTAGCTGCAGCACAAGAGAAAATAAACGAAGATCTTCAGTCTATTGCTGCATGGAGTGAAAGTCAAGGACTCTCTTTAAACACTTCGAAGACCATATCAATGATTATAGGGAACAAATGTCAACGGATCAAAATACTTAATAGTGAATTTAAACTACATATAAATGGTTCTATTATTCCCACTTCAGAAAATGCAAGGAATTTAGGTTTGATAATGGACAGCCAAATGACTTACTCAGATCATATTCAGAAAGCAAATAGCAAAGCTTACGGCAAACTACGAACAATGCAAAGATTTAAACAAATTCTGACAAGATCAACAAAAAGCAAGCTTGTTGAGGCACTTATAATATCTAAATTGAATTACTGTGACATCGTTTACGGACCGTGTATTTCGAAGAAAGATGTAGGTCGTATTCAAAAAGTCCAGAATTCTTGTGCTAGGTTTGTATTCAATATTAAGAGAAGACACCATATAAGTCCCTACATTCAAAAACTTCATTGGCTAAAGATGGAAGCGAGAAGAAGCCTACATTTAACATGCGCAACGCACAAGATATTGAGAACGGGAGAGCCAAAGTATTTAAATGATAAGTTGAGAAAGCGTCGTGATATTCACCTACGAGACACGCGGTCCAAAGATAAGCTAGACTTTGGAACTCATCGAAGTAAAAAATTCAAGAACTGTTTTTCCTATTCAGCCTCAGTAGCATACAACACAACAACAACAGAAGAGCAGACCCTAAGTTTAAAAGCTTTCAAGACGCTCGTTAAGGATAAACTCGCTATCATTCAAGAAAGAGAATTCGTGAAGTAATGATATTGGAAGACGAGAATCAAGATTACATCCTGCTGAGAATGTTTTTTCAGTGGTTTTCCCTCAGCTAAAAAGCAAATGCTTGGATGTTCTTCCAATATTACCACTGATATTGAAGCACAATTTTAATGACTATTATGAATTAAGAAGAAGTAGGTAAATGGTGAAGATGTGAAGCAGCTGAAGAGAAGAGATGGATGTATGGAAGATCAACGACTCGATTGTTGAATACAGACCAATTATGTACCTATTTTATGTGCTCAATAAATTACATTATTATTATTATTATTATTATTAGTAAAGTAAGTAAACTTAAGGAAGTTGTTCAAAATCATGGCCTTTACCAGCTAGTAGATAAACCAAAGTAGACAAAGTGACTCCAACCCCCAAATCTAATCCCTCTTTAGCCAAAAGGGCCCCAACCACAACTTCTACAAAAAACCAAGTTCTCTCACAATCCTCTCAAAAAAAGAGAATGTCTCCATCGTCCTCTTCATCTACAATCCCTTCCACTTCTTCGATAAGGGAGCAACCCATCCGAACATCCAAGGCAACCCATAAAGTTCTGCAGCCTAGAAATTTTCAGGTGACGGAGCCCATAAGGCACACCAAATAGGCATAATTTCCCTCAATGTCCAGTCCTGTCGGAGTAAAGTTGAAGAGTTGGAAGTACTTACTATCAAACACTCTCCCCAGCGTTTATGCCTATCAGAACACTGGCTTCCTTCCACTGACCTCACTTTCAACATCCCCAATTACAGTACGGTCAGCATTTATCACCGGCACGCATCAGCTCATGGCGGCGTGGCCATCCTTTCTAAACCAACTGCTGACGTTCAACACATCGATCTCCTCCCCTTCTGCAATGATAAAGTGTTTGAATGTGTTGGAGCTTTGTGGAAACATTCTCCTCCAATTTCCATTATAATCCTATCTATCTACCGCTCACCCTCGGCCGACGCTCAACTTTTTCTTAAGTCGCTCGAGCAATCCCTCATCTTTGTCACCAAGAAGTTCCCCTTAGCTCATCTAACGGTATGTGGAGACTTCAACTTCTTCAGACTTCAAACTTCTCTGTAAAATTCCTTGACCTGCTCCACTCATTCAACCTACAGTAAACCATCTTCACTCCAACCCGAATCACTCCAACCTCCTCATCTCTGATAGATAACATCTTCACCACACTGGATCCCAACCTCTTCAACTCCTCCATCTTTGAAAGTGGTTTCTCTGATCACCAGGCCCTCATGCTATCTATCACCCCCCACTCGACCATCCCAAGCTCTCCCAAAACACTCAAGCGTTCTTTTTCTGATGGCAATATTCGCCTATTCCACTCACTTCTCCAAAACGAGAGCTGGGAGAAACTTGATCCTGCCGACGACACGGATGTCCTGTACGACTCTTTCATCAACACTTTCCTCACCCACTTCAACCAAGCATTCCCACTCAAACTGAGAAAACCCACACCCAACCTCACTAGCAAATGGATCACTCTTGAAATAAAAGAAGCCGGAGCCAACCTCCGTAATCTTCACTCCATATCCAAGTCCAACCCTCAGTGCAGAGTCCTGAAGAAGCGATATAACGTCCTCAAGAGAGCTCATGGCAAATCCATCCGCCAAGCCAAACGCCTCTATTTCGACGGCCTAATCTCTGGTTCTGGACCCAACGGCTGGTGTAATGGATACCTCGGTTCTCGTCAGATCACCGAGGTTAAGCAACATTGAGCGCAGTCGGTAGTTGGATGGGTGACCATTCAACTCTGCCTTGCCAGTTGCTGCCGTTGGGCCAGAGAGACTGGGGTGGTTGGGGGTTAGTGTAACGACACCCCTCCACCTGTTATCAGTCTCTCGACGGGCGTTACACCGTCCTTGGGATGGGACGTTAAAACCAGCAGATCGCAGGGAGCTAACGACTCACTCGCTTGACATCCCTAGTTATGAAGCCTCAACCAACTTCACCTCCGATATAATGGCGCATCGTCAAAGGAGTAGAGTTGTTGAGGCGGCAGTAGGACTACCAGTCCTGTAACGCCATAGCAAAAAAAAAAAAAATCTCTGGTTCTAACAATAGATCGAAAACTTCATGGCAGATAATCAAACACCACTCGACCACAAAGCAGCAAACTAGCAGCCTCTCACTGCTAATCGATGGCGTCATGATATCCAACTCCTCCATTCTAGCAGACCACTTCAACGACTTCTTCATCAGCTCAGGTGACGTGGCCCCTCCTCTTCTCCAATCACCCCCCAGGAATCTACCTCCTACTGGGCAAACCACTATCCCTCCTTTCATCCTACACCCAACGGACTACAAAGAGATCTTTGAGGCTGCAAAATCGCTACGCAACAAAGTGTCAAGTGGTCCAGACGGTGTTCCTGGTTCCATCCTGGCGCGATGCATCTCCCTCATCATAGCTCCACTATCCATTGTCATGGACAAGTCATTTTCATCTGGCACTTTCCCTCAACTACTAAAAAAATCCATTGTCATTCCCATTCACAAAAAGGGTAAGAAGCATGAAGTCAACAATTACAGACCCTTCTATCATCCTTCTCTAAATTATTTGAAAAAGTAATACTTCTCTGCCTAACCAACCACCTATTCTCTAATTCTATCATCGCCGAATGCTAACATGACTTCCAAAAGAACAAATCGACTACCACAGCCCTCTTCAACTTTCTGATTTCGCTACACACTTCCCTCGACAATAGAGATCACGCCTTGGGCATCTTCTATGACCTCACCAAGGCATTCGACACAATTGACCACCGGCTCCTTCTACACAAACTTCACCTTTACGGAATCGACAGCGCAGCCAACAACTGGATCGCCTCATTCCTCACAAACCGCTCCCAAGCAGTGTCCATCCCTTCCTCCAACATTAGCTCACATAGCCCCACCACCTCAATCCCCAGGATGGTGCAATGTGGGGTCCTCCAAGGCTCAGTCCTCCCCTTTTATTCTCTCTCTATGTCAACGATCTACCCGACCTCCTAACTCACGGCAATCTTTTCCAATTTGCCGATGATACTAATCATCTCATGACTACCCCGAACACAAATTCCTTCCAGTCCCTGATCAACACTGCCAATCATCAATCGGCAGTGATGGCCACCTACTGTGTGAACAACAAGCTCGCCCTGCAGACCTCCAAAACTGTCTTCATTCACTTCCACTCCAAGGCAAGTACCCCTTCCTTCTCGCCCCTGATCAGGGTCATTCACCAAACAATCCCTAGCACCCCATCCATCAAGTTCCTAGGCAACCACCTCAACCCCTCTTTGGACTGGTCTCTTCATATACAGCACACTTTCTCAAAGATACAAAGCTGCTGCTTCCTTCTTCGTCGCCTCAAATCAATCGTCAGTCCCCACTCCCTATCCTTAGTCTACCATGCTCATCTCCACTCACATCTTTCCTACGGTCTACTCTTCTGGGGTTCTTCCTCTGCCTCAAATCGCATTTTCATCCTTCAAAAAACAGGCCATTCGTATCATGGCAGGCGTCTCCCGTCGGCAATCCGCGAAGCCTCACTTCGTTCAGCTCCGAATCCTTACCCAAACTTCCACTCTAATCCAAATCGCAGCCACCTTTGTGCGAACACATCCCGAACAATTTCCCCTCAACTCTTCCATTCACAACCACTCCACCAGGAGCCAGAACTCTATTCGCACGCCCTCTTACTCTAAAGCTTCGTACACCGCCAGCCCACACTACCTATGCACCGTCATCTACAACAAACTCCCTCAATCTATTGCCAATTCACCAACCCTCACCTCGTTCAACCTCAGCCTGAAAACCTACCTCACTCAAAATCCTTTCTACAATCTTAATGAGTACCTATCCTTATAATTCAATTGTAGCTCATCATCAGTTTGCTCAGTCTGTAGTTGAATAGACTTGTCTTAATCTGATTTATTTACAATTATCACCACCTTATGTTAATAACTATTATTCTAATTTTATATTGCTGTTATACTTCTCAAAAACTGATCTGTAAATATGTTCATGCAAATATTTTCATGTGTATATATTTTTGTAAATAACTCTGACGATGCCCATATCTGTATACTGTACTGATCTACGGGAAGATAATAAATACAATACAATACAATACAACCTACGAGAGTTACAATAAACACCAATACCATAATTGACCTGGTGATTACGAATGCAAAGCATGATGTTGAAGTCGAGGTTGGAATTGAACATGCATTCTCGGATCATGAGATATTGTTGGTCAAGGTACCTGATAAATGTGTATATAAGAATAAGGAGATAGAAATTGAAATATGGTCAAAGTATAGTGCTGATAAGAGTACTGTAATCAGCTAGACAAATGTATGTGGGTAAGAGATGGGGATGTGAATGATGTATTATCGGTACTTATGAAGAACATGATTAAATGTAAGGATGAACTGGTTAGTAAAAGGAAGGTTCATAACAAGAGGGTTGCTAAGCCGTGGATGAGTGACGATATTAAGAAACGATTGTATGAGAGGGATTTAATGTACAAAAAAGCAAAATTTGGGAAGGCTAGTAGTGACTGGACTGATTATCGCAGAATAAGAAATGATGTAACTAGGTTATTAAGGAAAGCTAAAAGGGATTATTATAATGAGAAGATTGACTGTGTAAAGTAGTGCAGAGATGTGGAAAACACTCAAAGGATTAGTATGTACAGGAAGTAAGAGGAATGAATCAAGTGTTATCAATGTGGATGGAGTTGAAGTGGATAAAGATGAGGTTGCAAGTGAGTTTAATGCATTCTTTGTTAATAGTGTACAGGAGATTACTAGGAAAACGCTCTGTGTAACGCGTTGATGAGCGAGCACGGATACACGCAACACCTCGAACCGAAATTATGTCTATCGAATGTCATTAAAAGCCAACAATTCTTTAGTTTCGTCACAGATTTGTATAAAAATCTCCAAAATCTCCAAAAATATTGGTGCCAATCCTTGCTAAGTTTTAAGTTGATCGATTAAACCTTTATGATTGAACGGTTCCTTGTTAATTTTCAAAAATCACAGGATCTCGTTCAAAAAATATACCTGGGACCACCCATATGATATGATATGTAGTGTGTGTACACAATATCAGATCAATCTGTTGAATCCATTCTCCATGTTGAATCCATTTGGAATGAATCCCTTCATTCCATTCTCCTAGGAGATCTCTAACCCTCATCAGTGCGTTGTGTCTAATGTCCGTCCGTCCGACCGGGTAGCTCAGTTGGTAGAGCTCTCACCCGGCAAGTGAGAGGTCCCGGGTTCGAGCCCCGGTTCGGTCGGATATTTTTCACAACGCACATCCCTTCGTATCATCCTGACTCCATGGAAGTTTTCCACAGAAACCTACATTCTCATCATTCGAGCTGAAAAGCAACTCGTTAAGTCGAGTAAAAGAGGGTTGCGCACGCCTGTGCAAAGAGACATGGTGACAGTATCGTTACCGATGGTCTGATAGCTTGTAATGTCCAATCATTACCTTCATTCCATTCTCCTAGGAGATCTCTAACCCTCATCAGTGCGTTGTGTCTAATGTCCGTCCGTCCGACCGGGTAGCTCAGTTGGTAGAGCTCTCACCCGGCAAGTGAGAGGTCCCGGGTTCGAGCCCCGGTTCGGTCGGATATTTTTCACAACGCACATCCCTTCGTGTCATTATTAGTTTCATATCGTTTAAAACTTTCTGCTCTAACTACCTTGCCTTGAACTGTAGATTCGAAGTCGCCGTGAATTTGACAGCCAACACGCAAAATGTCCCTAAAATGACAAAAACTTTTGAAAATAACGACAGATTAGAGTGAAAATTGGCAAAAATACCTTAAATGTTGGTACCAATGACCATGCGAAGTTTTTAGTTGGTCGGTCAATCGGTTCCAGTTTAAATGTCAAAAATCACAGGAAAAATGGTTTCAAATTTGAACCAATTGGAGGATTTGGCTGAAATTTTTTTTGATTGAGTACAATGTTGGTTGCAATGACTTTGCTAAATTTCAAATTGATCGAACCAACCAATCGAAAGATAATTTTTATAAAATTTGAACCAATCACAGGATCTCGTTCAGAAAAGATCCCAGGGATCGCATAGATTACGTTAGTATGTGTACAAAATTTCAGATCGATTGGTTGTGCGGTTTGACCTGGGCAGTGCAGGCAAAAAAAAAAAAAAAAAAAAACACACACAGTGAAAGTGCCATAAGAGTACCGTGGTGACGCTCGCTCAATAAACAACGTAATAGAAGTGGATAAGAATGATATCTCGAATTTAGATATAAGAAAAAGTGTGGTTATTGAAGATTATATGAGACCGGATGATGTAACATGTGTACTTGGACAATTTAAAAGTGTAACAGGTCATGATCTAGACAAGGCGGTAATGAAACTGAAAAATAAGAAAGGTTCAGTTGATGGTGTTTCAACTAGAATATTGAAAGACGCCTATCCTAGAATAAAAAATGAATTGTTATACCTACTGAATATGTCTTTTGAAACCGCTACTTTCCCGGATATGCTTAAGGAAGCTACTATTGTGCCAATTCAAAAAATAAATATTTCCATACCTAGCCATTGAATTATGCGTAGGAAACATTTTATTCCCAAAAAGCACATTCTTAGAAAATCCGTTTAAGTCAAAGTCGTCACCAAAACTTAAAATGATTAATGCGTGATGGATATATCAAGACATTAATGTTATTACTTTTAAAAATGTATTAAGGTACGTTTACAGCTCGGCGTTCGTTCGACGTTCGGCGCTCAGCGCTCGGCGTTGAGCCTCCTGATTGGCCAACGCCGAGCGCTGGCGTTCAAGGTCAAATATAAACCATGTTCATCTTTCAGCGCTAGCGCTCAGCGTCGAACGTCAAGCTGTAAACGTACTTTAGAAGTATTAATTAACAGAAAACAGAGAAATATTTTTTATGATAATTGTGTAAGAATAGTAATGGGAGTAGTCACCTGGGGTCTGACAGACCCACCAAAACTTTGAAGCCCTGCTGTTCATCACATGATTATAATTTAGATGTGCAACATTGTCTGTCAGTGAGTTCAGTGTCTAACTTGAAGGTACTGAGAAGGAAAAAAGCCTAGTGCTGTTATCCTCAAAGAAACAGGAGAAATGGCAATGCTGGGGTCTGACAGACCCCAGGTGACTACTCGCGGGTTAAATAAGTCACGACACAATGTTAATAATCTAATCTAGAGTGTTTATATGGAGATTGGAAAGTTGCAAAGAAAATGAATCGTATTGTGTCGTATCGTGTTTGACTGGGAATGTTGCATGTTCTGTGCTCGCTCATCAACGCGTTACACTGAGCGTTTTCCTAGTGATAGGATAAGATAGTTCATAAAACTAATTTTTTTAAACATGGATTTATTTAGAAACTACTACACTTGAAATGACAGATAATCACTAATCAGACATAAAGTTTTGACATAATTCACATTTGGTGCTCACATGATAAATGAATCGACTGGAGATTTGACAAGTAGTTAGATTGTCTTACTTTTCTTCACCATACTTCTCCCAACTGACTTCTGCTTTCTGCGAGCCACAACCTGAAAAGAACAAACAATTGCCAGATGACTCGAGTCAAATGGGAGAGAAAACTGAAGACTGCCTCAGAGGTGTGTAGTCAATTGCTATCATCATTCACCACTTCATTTATCATAATTTTTAAGACATCAAATATACACTACAATGTCTTTTACTATGAGGCATAAAGAGCAGTAACTTCCTTCAACTTATTGTCATTCTACATATACACTAGGAAAACACATTTATATGCGAGCCTTCGCATTCGACCAACCTAAAAGTACAAACGGAAACAATTGACAAAAACATATTGGTCCCGACTCCCGATGACCTAACAAATTTGAAGTTGAAACGGTCAAACAGTCTCAGTGTTCATTTTCAAAACAATCACAGGAACACTAATACATTAGTAGGTGTGCAAAATTTCAGTTTGATTGGGCAATGCAGGCAAAAATGCAAACAGACAGACAAAAAAAACAGCCATAAGAGTACCGTGGTGACACTTGCTTCATTATGAATAGACTTTGTATCAATGCAAGTCAGTTGTTGTCAATCCGGCAAGAAGCACGATGTCAACAACTACAGGCAAATCTAAACAGCCATAAGAGTACCGTGGTGACACTTGCTTCATTATGAATAGACTTTGTACCAATGCAAGTCAGTTGTTGTCAATCCGGCAAGAAGCACGATGTCAACAACTACAGGCAAATCTAAACAGCCATAAGAGTACCGTGGTGACACTTGCTTCATTATGAATAGACTTTGTATCAATGCAAGTCAGTTGTTGTCAATCCGGCAAGAAGCACGATGTCAACAACTACAGGCAAATCTAAATCTCCCTCTTATCATCATTTTCTAAATTGTTTGAAAAAGTCATATTACTCCGCCTAACCTCCCACCTATCCTACAACTCTATCATCATCGAATGTCATGATGGATTCCAAAAAAACAAATCCATGACCACAGGTAGATTTCTCGTCTTCTGCATCGAGGTGATCATCAGCTAAGCAACCTTTCTCGGACCCTGCGATGCCTTGAATTTACATTTTACAACACACCGTCGAGAGCCGTCTTCCATTCATGAAGGGTGATCATGCCTGATTGAACCGCAGCTCGTGACAACAAAAGATCAATTATCCCTTTTATTAATTTTTGACGAATATTGTAGGTACCAACATTCAATCTCAATTATTCTCTAACAATGCAGTGCACTCCAATCATCTTAGTCCTCACTCACCAATCACAATTACCTATCAGATGAGAATATCGATATTATAATATTATATCTTGTAAGTAATAATCCGTCAATATTTCAGATTACTTATATAAATGGAAAGTTTAGTATTATTTGAAAAATAAACTTCAATAACGTAGCACACGCGCATTGGTTTGTAATAAATAGCATATCTATTGTAACGAGTTTTTCGGGCTAAATATCTCAAGAATATCTCATTCTTCGCATTTTTCCAGGTAAGTTTTAGGTTGAATCTTCAGCTCCATATTTTATGAGGGGGTTATAAACTTTATGGTACTAGACCGTGACGGACCATTTTCTACCCTTGTGGAGGGGGAGTCTTTACACTGCTTTCTCGATGAAGACACATACCAACACAAAATGCCAATTATATTGATTTCAGTATTTATTTTTTTCCTAATTAAATATTAATGACATTACGTTTTAAAATAGCAGACTGACAAATTGTAATAATTCCGGATATGCACAAAAAATACCAATTTTTTATAGTCAGCCGTTTTCTGATGCAGGTGGCCCGAATGAAGTTTTCATAAAAGTGTACTCACTCGTACAACCTACATTCTAATTAGGTCAATTTGGTAGAACTCATTTAAATATCATAAAATAGTCAGATAATGCCCGGTGAGTGCCTGCTATTTTATATTGCCGTGAGTCTTCAGGTTCAACAACAAATAATTGTGAAAGTCCAAATTTCAGACACTTTTGGGTCTTGAAATCTCATCCCCTCATTCAACCTTAAAGATCTCCCTGACCTCCTAACTCATGGTCATCTTTTCCAATTTGCTGATGACACCAATCATCTCCTCACCTCTTCTAACACTCACTCCTTCCAGTCCCTCATCGACACCGCCAATCAGCAAACTTCTGCAATGGCCACCTACTGCATTAACAACAAGCTTGCCCTTCAGGCCTCCAAAACAGTCCTCATTCACTTTCACTCCAAAACTAGCATTTCTTCCTTCTCACCCCTCATAAGAATCAACCACCGAACAATACCTAGCACTCACTCCATCCTTGGACTGGTCAATCTATATACAACACACTTTCTCCAAGATCCAAAGCTGCTGCTTCCTTCTTCGTCACCTCAATCCATCGTCAATCCCCAATCATTGTCTTTAGTTTACCACGCTCATCTTCACTCACATCTTTCCTATGGTTTGCTCTTCTGGGGTTCTTCCTCCGCCTCTAAACGTATTTTCATCCTCCAGAAACAGGCCATACGTATCATCGCAGGCGTCTCTCGTCGACAATCTGCAAGGCCTCACTTTGTCCAGCTTCGTATTCTCACCCTTACCTCCACTCTAATTCAAACTGCAGCCACTTATGTCCGAACTCATCCAGAGCAGTTCCCACTTAACTCCTCCGTGCATCATCACTCCACCAGGAGCCAGAATGCCATTCGCACCCCTTCCTATTCACGAGCCTCGTATACTGGCAGCCCCCATTACCTTTGCACCATCATCTTCAACAAACTTCCTCGACCCATAGTAGAATCACCAACCCTCACTTCTTCCTCTCTCAGCCTGAAAACCTACCTTACCCAAAACCCTTTCTACGATCTTAAAGGACCAGTGAACCCAAAAATCAAAATTTTACTATCATTGATGTTCGGGGATTTAAGCACATTGGCGCAGTGTTGAAACATCCAGCCTAACGCGTATGGTCTTGAAATTGTATTGTATTGTATTTTATTATCATCCCGTGGACAAGTACATAATACATGTATGGGTATCATCAAGAATGTATGTACAAGTTATGACAAAGTCAGAAATATTTACAAGTCACAATGTTTACAATGACAGTTATATGTACAGTAAATAATAAAACTTATAATAGTAATATTTATACCTAAGAAAAATAAAAATAAAAATGATTACATAGAATAAATATGAATAAATGAATAAATCGCCTCGGCTAAGACAATGCCGTGTAGTAAGTGGCCGATAGTTGAATAGGAAGAACAATGGAACGAGAGTGCTTGAGGTTAAGATGATTGACACTGAAGTGCTGGTACAGTTATGAGTCTAGAAATTCCTGCAGGCTGTAGAATGGGTTTAGGAGGAGGTAAGCATTGAGACTGGATTGGAAGCTGGCCCAGGTGGAAGAGGTGGTGATGTGCTGAGGTAGCTTATTATAGATAATTGTGCATATGTAGTGGGGGCTGCTAGTGAATGAGGAGTGAGAGTGAGTGGGGATACGTATGGAGTTTCCCCCTCGAGTGCCATATTGATGAACTGACGAGTTTAGGGGGAAGAGGGTTGGGTGCTCACGAGCAAAGGAGCTGGCAATACGGATGAGAGTGCAGGTGAGAGTCAGGATGTGTAACTTAATGAACTCGGGTTTGGCAGACTTGCGGCGAGAGATGCCGGCAATAATGCGGACTGCCTGTTTCTGCAGGATGAAAATGCGGTTGGCACCGGGAGAGGTGCCCCAGAAGAGGAGTCCATAGGAGAGATGGGAATGGAAATGAGCGTGGTAGACCAGTTTGAGGGAATGGGCGTTAACTATGGGCTTGAGTCGGCGTAGTAGGAAGCAGCTACTCTGGATTTTGGAGACCGTGTGTTGGATGTGCGTAGACCAATTGAGGGTAGCAGTTAGATGGATGCCCAGGAATTTTATGGATGGGGTGCTCGGAATAATGTGGTCATTGATGCGGATTAGGGGAGAGATAGACGGCTTGTGGGATTGAGTGTGGAAGTTGATGAAGGTTGTTTTGGAGGGTTGGAGAGCGAGCTTATTGTTCGAGCAGTAAGATGACATGATTGCCATGAATTGCCATGATGACATGAAATGATACATAAAAGAATGACCTTGCGAAACTTGGCGACTCAGTATTACATGCCCATATCTGTATACTGTACTGATCTAAGGGAAGATAATAAATACAATACAATACAATACAGTGTAACATTGATTTTTATCTTCAAATATCCGGTGTGAGCAAACTACATGCAACCCAGGATAAAGCTTTTGATGAAAAGAACAAACAAATCTTCCTCTTCCTAACCATATTTTATTCAAAATTATAGCGCTTATCATTTACCTGCAATTAATAAAATCTCATATTATGCTCCACTTTATATTTTACCAGCTGGTACTTGAGAGTGTAAATATCGCGTTTTGTTATGAATTCTGCATACTCGCAACCTCTTGACCCCGCCTTAGCCTGTGAATTTGAGTCACAATCCCTCCCCAGAACCCGAGTTCTTATAATCTTGATGAATAAAAGTCAACACAGATGAATTTACAATCGAAATGAGATCACTTTTGAAGGTATTTAACGTGGCACAACCGATCGAACATTCCAAAATATTTATTTTTTGAAATTACCCTCATGAATTACTTTTTCCAACATTTCAACTATATTTAAGTATAAAAGAATCATAAAATGTAATTTAACTTGCAACTCCTGTCTTACAGCGAGGTTTCAATTTATTGCATTTCAAGATTGAACAAAACTTCAACACAGGAGGTATAGGGAAATCATTTCGTTTTTGGTTTATAACTTTTAAAATAGCACACGTTGATATTGTTTTTAATTTTTTTCCTAAAAGAATGTCCAACTATCTATCAGAAAATAAGTATTTTGATCAAAGTTGGGACAAACTAAAAATTAGATCTTCATTATTAGCCTAAATGTGACACGATTTTACTTGGCTGCCATAAGATAACATGGGGAAGAAAACTCAATTTATCTCAGAAACTAGACACGAGAAGTGTTTAATTTTTTCAAGGATTGTGTATGGCATGATTATCAATAAGTAGACAAAAAATTATGAAAATCTGAGACTATGCCCGATTGGATGAGCCACCTTAAGGAGGGATGAGTGATATAATCACGGTCTCCTGGAAATTTCTACAAATTTGCAAAGAATTTCGAATTTCTAGAAAGCCGTGTTACCATGGCAACACAATTTTACATGAAAAACTGCACTTTTCAGATGGAAAAACGTAAAAATAAAATAGTAAAACCCTCATAGCTTGGTAAAACGTCCACGAACGTATACATTTAAAAATGTTATTATTAAATATTGCATCTGATACACGCTATAGTAGTTTTTCAAAAATTTCTATACGTGGGAAAGCAGCCAAATATGCTTTTAAAAATATCAGCATGACTTTTTCCATATGGTCGCAATGTTAAACTGAGAAAAAAACTGTAACTTTGAAGCAATATATCTCGAAAATTAGTTCACGTTGACAACTTTTTCTCGCCATATTATGATGCAGAACATAAAAATCTATTTATGTGCGAAATTTGAACGATTTCTATACATAAGTGAAATTCGGAGATCCCTCCTTAAACACACTTTATGACTGTCAACCACACAATGTTTGTATTTCAAATGTACACTCAATGCAGTGAAATATAGCACACGAAGTCATTATATTTTCAAACACAATTTTCAAGTTTATAAATACATTTTTTCTAATTTTCTGCTTGTCACAAATCAAAAGCTATTGATCAATAACAGTAGTGATTGGTGTCAGATACGTTTAGAAAAAATATGGTGTACAGGTTAAGAGGAGTCATGAGAGAGCCAACAATTTCTCGTCAACTTCAGCGCTCAGGTGGTGAGCTCAGGTACTTTTGTTTTGTGACAAACTTGTGAACGCTTTGTGATGTTTTGCACTTCCTTATCAGGGGGATCTAAATTCCAAACTACATCCTGCCTCAGATTCCTGACCAGCCACAATTTCAAGTTGTGTCTCTATTCTGTTGTTTCGAAGAAATAAATTCGTCAAATTGAACTCAAATTCATCTATTTTTCTTCCGATTTCTTCAAATAAAAAATGAATATGCTTGTTGTTACTTCATCTGTTTGATGAAACAAGAATATTTCTCAAATTTTTGTAATATTGTAAAGTCAACTTATGAGCGTAGATACTTGAGCTGTTATCTATTGATATTGACTAATGACGCTTCACTAATTGATCCCCTGCCTGCGAGGGTACATCCCAAGGTGGATTAAGTATATAGGGGGACAAGGTTAGCTCATTGCCGGGCGGCGCGGGACTTAGCCTGAGACGAGCTCGAGTGCGTGACGTAGCTCGGCTACCTGCCTGCACTCTGCACTCGTTGACCCTAGCCAAGTTAAAGCGCGCTATAGGTTTGTTAACTGCAAATGGAAACCCTGCAAAGACATTAAATATCAGATTTAACTATTCTAATAAAATATCAGAATTAGCAATTAATTATGACATAGAGAATTTGAATTTATAACAATATCAACTTATTTATGTTGATTCTAAACATTATATTTGATTTGTTGTTGGAAATATGGGTTTGGAAGTATAGGTTTTATTTTACATCTATCACACGGTTTTGCTACAGTTTCAATCTGCTATAGAAATATAATCAAAAACAAAATGCTGGTTGTAGTTGTTATTATTAGGCAACGATTCACCTCGCAATCACATATCAATATCATATTGCCCGGCCCCGAAAGGTTCACAAGAAGATGAAGAAGATAGTTACGTAGGTTCTGATAGTTCATAGTTTGTCGGCTTAGTACTTATTTGTCCTATATCCACTTTTTGAACATTTTGAGTTATTTTGAGTTGAAAATTTTGGATATTGCTCATTGATACACCTTTAATACATTCTGTACAAAAACTACGGAAAAATTGGATATAGGACAAAATACGTAACAAATATTTCGTTCCCATGACTTTCTTTGTCCTATATCCAAACGGGGGTGCCCTATATTGGGGTAATTAAGAGTACAGGGTAGAAAAATACTACTAGATATTATTCAAGACATCCATAAGAATGAGTGATATTTTTTTCTGTTACATAGATTAAGTAGTTTTGCCGTGAGAATGAATTCAATCTTTAAACCTCATTATCTCCGACTAGCAAAAAGCGGATATAGGACAAACAAGTACCAAGCCGACGAGTGGTTAATATTTTGACATCTTTTTTATGAAAAGCTACAATATACTTTCAATAAATTAGCCAACTTTATTTCAATATCAATAGTCTAATAGAATAGAGTTGGTGCTGATTAACTATATATAAACTATTGGGCATCTTTTGTCTATTTAGTCATGATATTTAATTAACATAAATGCAATATATATCCTTTATATTAATTCAGATTATTTGAAAGTACCAGATTATAAATCAAGTCGTGCCATTTAAAGCAGTTTGTTTTCTATTTTGTCTATTGGCAATATTAACTTTATGAAGCTCAAATCAAAATGCATTGTTTAAAGACTGACAAGAATGTAATTGCGAGGTGCATTGTTACCTAATAATAACAACTACAAGAGATGTTTTGTGAATTTTACTGTACAATTGTAACCCATTTCCCAAGCTCCCAGCAAATTTAGCAGACAAAACACTTGAATCAGAATGTCATATCTCATCTGTACAATTTGTACCAGCATTTTGTTTTTGCTTATATTTCTATAGCAGATTGAAACTGTATCAAAATCTTGTGATAGATGTAGAATAAAACATGTACTTCAAAACCTATATTTCCATCAACAAATCATATAGAATGTTCAGAAACAACATAAATAAGTTTATATTGCTATAGGTACATTCAAATTCTCTTTATCATAATTAATAACTCATTCTGATATTTTATTAGAATAGCTAACTAACTTTATTAGATAGCTTTATTTAATATATCTGCAGGGTTTCCATTTGCAGTTAACAAACCTATAGCGCGCGCGCGCGCTTTGACTTGGCTGGGGTTTGAATTTTCCTCTCTTTCTGGTAGCCGAGCTACGTCACGGCGAGTTGACCAATCCTAGCAATACCTTCCAATGCACTAACCTCTTATGTAGAGACCTTGGGTACATCCGTCCCCGTCTACCTGGGTCTTGATCATTTCCTGAACTCAAACCTGTCCATTCACAGGCAGCGGTCAATGAGGAGAAAAGGATAAAAACTGGAAATGTTATAATGAAGTACAGGGGTGGGATTACATAAAATGATAACTTCTGGTCACGGTGACAAGCTTCTCATCTAAATGTTATTCACGGCCTTCTAGGGACTTGTCACCGTGACAAGAAAGTTATCAATAAACACAAAGAAGAAGATAATATACCAGGAAACAACTTAGTAAAATACAAATATGTAACAAGTACATTTTTATGTACATTTTCCCACTAGAAGTCTGAACTGACCACGCGGTAATTCGACATTATTAGGATGTCAGGTTTCTCTTATATCTATACTGCAAGGCTTTACGCGCAAGCTAGCTCAGCCGATCTCACGATCAGACCGTGTGATTAGCTGTGTCATCTATACTATTGATGCGACCATCGGGAGCATGCAATAGGCGTTCGAGTTCAGCACAGGCTTCTAGTGAGTTCACTCCTCACATCATGTAGTTTTTTATAACATATTTGTAGCACGTGGTAAATCTTAATAAAGTAGTATTCTATCTAAACTAATCAATTTGTAACCATGGGATTTTGACTAACCACCGCTCGTCCCAGCCAACTATCCACCCAAGTGTTACAATGGTGGCAGCTACGGACAAATTTTAGCTACGGAAGAACTCCAGCTAAAATGAAGAACTCCAGCTACGAAGGATTATCTCGAGATGAATTTCAGTTTTCAGGGTAAGTGAAAATTTTCAGTATTTTAACCGCGTGAATCCAGTAATATCCAGTGAACTATGAAGAGTTGTTTTGTGTATTTTTGCTCAAGTGTTAAAACAATTGTTTCAATTAATTTTTGTGGTTTGAATGAGGCGTAGTAATTATTTTTGGTACGTTTAAACTCATTTCTATTTGATCTATTTGTCGTCGACCCTCAGTTTTTTTTATATTTTATTTTTTCTTGATTTTTCTGTTAAAAATGGTGAACGAAAACGAAAATCCAGGCCAAGCCAATCCAATCAAGGGCCCAAATTTAATGGGGTTTATTGAGTCATTTTCGGGAGACAAAAAGGAGGACATTAATGATTTCCTAGAGAGCGTAGATCTTGCGGCGACCGTTGGAGGATGGTCGGAGGCGCAAAAGCTTGGCATTGCGAAGATGTCAATGAAAGGTAAAGCGCGCCTCTACCTTGCTGCCAACGCCGACGTAAAAGCTCTCGCCAACTGGAATGAATTTGTGACCACCTTAAAGTCAAAATTTAAGCGTAAAGAACCTCAAGTTCACGCTGAGAAACGTTTTCGGGATTGTGTTCAGGGCGAAAAAGAGTCAGTTGAGGATTATGCAACGCGACTCATGATTGAGGGAAAACATCTTTTAAAAGAGGGGACGACCGCAGCTGAAACCGCGCTGAGGAAGACACTCCACGAGGAGAGTTTGTTGGCTCAATTTCTCAGCGGGTTACGCATTTCAATTCGCCGTCCCGTTTTATCCAGATCGCCAGCAATGTTCGGTGCTGCGATTGAAATTGCTGAAGAGGAGGAGAACAACGAGCTTCTCGCTCCTACCCCTGCGCCGGTACCATCAAGTGTATTTTTCACCCGAGGAACAAATAACCAGAACCAGAACGGTTACAAGGGCAGGGGTAACTTTCAAAATTCAAACCACGGACACCAAAAATATCAAAATTCTAACCAGGGCAATTTTCAGAAAAATCAGGTTGAATGTTATAACTGCGGGGGTTTTGGCCACATGAAGAATACATGTCGAAATCCACATCGACCAAAATGTGGAAATTGCGGTAAGCGAGGACACCACCAAAATGTGTGCCATTACCAAGAAACCAAGGGTGACCCAAAAGATCAGCGCCTCCCAACCCAGTCTCAGGGCGGGAGTGCGAGCAAGAAAAAGTAATCCACCCTTGTCAGCTAAAAGTGTTGAGTGCAAACAGCGATTTAGGCAACTTAAAAACTATAAATTTTCATGTATTTAACAAATCCAGGGAGTTTTTAATTGATTTAGGAGCTATGATTTCTATTGTCAAGCATTCAGTTCTTGAGGGAAATGCTGTGGACACCACAGGGGATGAGAATTGTCGGAGAATCTCAAGTATTTCAGGCCACACATTGCCTTTAATTGGCATTGCGAACATTCCATTTTGGTCTGGGAAAACTTGTTTTACACACCCCTGTTTTGTCGGAACAGAAGACCTCCAAATTGAAAGCGATGGTTTGCTAGGCATGGATTTTTTTGAAAAATTTGATGCAGTCATAAATTTGCCTAAAAACTATGTGGAACTCCAAGGTATCATTTTTCCATTGCACTCACTCAACACAGACACGAGATGCGTGAACGCGAGCGATTCAAATCGCTCGAGTCAGCATTCAGAGAAGAAAGTAGGCGAGCTCTCGCAAGCAGTATCTAGCAAGCGAATGAAACCTACTAAATCTAAGAACCAGGAACCAACTAACCAGAAATTGAGAGAACAAGAACCAGGAACCAGTAAATCCAGAGAATCTAGTGTAGGGAACCAGGGAAGAAAGTTACGAGCTGGCGATACTAATGTCATCGACCAGGTAACTCGAGGAGTATCCAGTGACGTGAATGAACTACAAGGACGCGATAAGAGCTGTCATTCAACACGAGATGATATGAAACGACGATCGCATGCAAGTAGTGGGAGAAAAGCTATTGGAGAAGCGAATAAGACAACTGATCACTGTTTTGTCCGTCTCTCATCACCGATGGAGATTCCCCCACGATGTGCAGCTATCTGTGTTGGTCTTCAGGATTTCGCGACTTCTGGAGATATTATCATTGAGCCGACAGATGTTTGCGTAGGCGGAATCTTAGTCGCAAGAGTTGTAGTCACGTCTAAGCAGAGTAAAGAGGTGTTCGTCAAAGTGATGAATGTGTCAAACACCTCGCTTGTGATAGCAAAGAACACAATACTCGGGAAAGCAGAACCAGTTGAACCCGTTGAAATTGTTGAACCAGTTGAACCAGTTGAACCAGGGAAGAAAAATGTGAGAAAGTCAAAGCTAGTAGCAGGAATTGCTCAAGAATCCAGCGAACCATTTGAAAAGTTGTTTAATCTGAGCCATTTAAATAGCCAAGATAAAACAGCTGCTGTCAGCATGTTGGAAAAGTATCGAGATGTTTTCATGTTACCAGGAAGTAAACTAGGATGCACGGACATTGTGATGCACAAGATTGAAGTGCAGGACTCACGTCCTGTTGCGAAATACCCGTATCGTGTACCACACAGCCAGAGACCGAGGTTGAAAGAGATTATTGATGAAATGTTGGCAGATGAAATCATAGAACATTCATCAAGCCCATATTCTGCGCCTGTAATCCTAGTAAAGAAACGAGTATCTGAGAGTGATCCAGACCCAAATTCAACCCGAAATTTGAGACTTGTAGTCGATTTCAGGGCTTTGAATGCAATTTCAACTCGAGATTTTTTCCCACTTCCAAATTGGCAAGATACTCTAGACCAACTAGGTGGATCTACACTGTTTTCTACCCTCGATTTTCAGTCCGGATATTATCAAGTAAGGGTTGATCCAGAAAGTCGAGCGAAGACAGCATTTTCCACGATGGACGGGCATTTCCAATTTTTGAAAATGCCCATGGGCCTGGCCAATAGCCCAAGTACGTGGCAAAGGTTGATGTACTGTGTGTTATCAGGTCTCCCATCTGACCAAATTTTGGTGTATCTTGATGACATCATTGTATTTTCCAGAGGTGGAGTGGCGGATCATATTAGTATCCTGGCCAAAGTTTTCGAGAAATTGCGAGTTGCGAAATTGAAGTTAAAACCATCAAAATGTAAACTTTTCATGGAAGAAACCAGATATTTAGGACACATCATTTGCAAGGAGGGTGTAAAAACAGATCCAAATCTAGTAAAAACCGTCAAAGATTTTCCAACTCCTAAATCTGTAACCGAAATAAAGTCATTCATGGGATTAGTTTCTTTCTATTCACGATTCATCCCAAATTGCGCACACCTCTGTTCTCCAATTACGAAATTAACGCGTAAAGAAGAACCTTTCTTTTGGACGAATGAATGTCAAGAAAATTTCGAAAAGCTCAAGTTGTCATTGACAACAGACGTTGTTTTGCAATATCCGAATTTTGATGAACCGTTTATTTTATCGACTGATGCGTCAGGGGTGGCCATTAGCGCGATAATATCCCAAAAAGTAAATGGATTTGAAAGACCTGTGGCCTTTTCCAGTCGTCAGCTTAACAAAGCCGAGCGTAATTATTCGACTTCCGAAAGAGAGCTTTTAGCTTGTGTTTGGGGTGTAAAACACCACCGTGTTTTCTTGTACGGGCGTAAGTTCACCCTTATCACTGATCATGCACCCTTAAAATGGTTGAGATCGCTGAATGACCCGCAATCAAGGTTAGCTAGATGGGCATTGACACTCGAATCTTACGATTTCGACATTTTGCACAGACCCGGAAGTAAGCATGGCAACGCCGATGCTCTGTCTAGAATACCTGTGGCGCTGACGCGAGCAAACTTCGAACCAGTCTGGGACAGACAGCTGATAAGAGAAGCACAGCAACGAGATCCAGCATTGTATGACATCATAGAATCACTTGAGAGTAACCAGAACGCTGACACTACATTCCTGCTCGATGCTGAAGGTCTTGTTTACAAACGCAAGGACGGAAACCAGAGATGCGATACGTTAGTAGTACCACATACTTTGAAAGGTCAGGTATTAAGAGCGTGTCACGACCAACCATCAAGGTTTCAAGGTTTTGAAAAAACGTTGTCAAAAGTGAAAAGTAAGTATTACTGGAAGAATATGCGACAGGATATCAAGCGACATTGCGAACTGTGCAGATCTTGCAATGAGAGAAAAACCTCCCCTCACTTAAAGAAGGCTCCATTGCAAAGATTTCCCGAAACCCTGCGACCTTGGGATCGATGTGCCCTAGACGTGGTGGGACCTTTCCCAACGAGTCACGAAGGTTTCAAGTATGTTTTATCATTCCAGGATTCTTTCTCACGTTACGTTGAATTTTTTCCAATAAAAGATCAAAAAGCGGAAACAATTGCTAGGAATTTTGCAAGAGGCATAATTGCCAGGTTCGGAGCGCCTAAAACTCTTTTAACAGATTTGGGGCCTAACCTGATTTCCAGCACTAAGAGGAAGACGTGTGCACTACTCGAAATCCAGAAGCTACAAACCACAGCTTGGCACAGTGAGGGTAATGGAATGTTGGAGAGAGCCCACAGGACATTCAAGGATATGCTATCTCATTTTGTTGAGAAAGGTCACAGAGACTGGCCAGATTGGATTCCATATGTTTCTTTAGCATATAACAGCACTGTCCATTCAGCAACCCTCGAGACGCCATTTTATCTTCTCCATGGATGGGATATAACTTTACCTTTTTCAGATTTCGTGGAACCAGCTGAAGTGCACTACGATCTAGATGTAAACTATTCCAGGGAACTAGCAGCTAGATTAAGAATTGCTTTTGAGAGAGTTCGAATCAATCTCAAGGAATCAGAGGACAAGAGAGTAAAACAACATGACAAAAAGGCAGGTCCAGTAACTTTTGAAGAGGGAGACATGGTTTATTTGTTTACACCATCAGTAAAACCAGGATTATCTAGAAAACTAGCGAAAGAGTGGACCGGACCTTATAGAATTATTGAAAAAGTAGGTCCAGTTACGTTTAGAATCAAGCAAGTGTATGGGAGAAAAGAAATGAAGGTTCACTCAAATAGGTTAAAAATTTGCAAAGATGTGCTATACCAACAGATCGAGGAAGAAGAAGACGAAGTAGAGAGGATGCCGAAGCAGAAGGAGGGGGATAAGGCTAAAGGAAAGGGGGGACAAAAGGATCCAGGAATCCAGACACGATCCATGACAAGAGTTTTGTATGACGAGGATCCTTTTATGACTTTACCAGCGACCCAACCCATCCTAGTCCAGCCTGATGACGAGGTAGAGTCAGAACCAGAATCAAATCATGAACCTGAGAATAATCCAGAGAATGAACCAGAGAATGAACCAGGCACTGAACCAGGCAATGACACGGACAACGAACTAGGCAATGACTCGGACAATGAACCAGGCAATGACTCGGACAATGAACCAGGCAATGACACGGACAATGAACTAGGCAATGACTCGGATAACAAACTAAACGAGGACACGGACAGTAGGGACGAGGCGTCTGAACAGGACGATGACGTTTTCACAGCAAATGAAAATACCACCAGGGTTACTCCTCCTGTTCCTTCTCCAAGATATTTCATTCCGAGACATCTATTACAGCCAGGCTCAAGTTACGATATACTTGATGCTGCAGGAAACGATGCTGGTCGTCTCACTATAGGCGAGCCATTCCCTACTACTCCTGATCCTAACCAACCAGGAACATCCAGAAGTCTCAGGAGCTCAGGATCCGTTGCCGAGGAACCGTGGATTATGACTAAGAAGAAATAGATTGTATATAATAACTAATTAATTATATTTCAGCCAGATGCCAAGATAAATGTATTAGCAATTAGCTAGAACTAGACTCATTACCAGGAATAGATTACTTGTGTGCTCGACATTTTCAGATCAATTACTGATGAGAGATCGTATGACTGAACCCGACCGTCGTCTGAGGCGAGCCACGACGTCGTCCACTGCCCTAGGATGCCAGAGCCACGCGACAGCACGATCCGAGACCACCAAACCAGACCAATCCAGAGGACCTACCCAGGAGCGTATTCAGCAATCTAAATCAGCCGAACGCGGGGTCGAGTCCGGATCAAACATCCAGTTAGTAAAAGTTAAAGTCAGGTGCGTCGTTAAGAAATCTCGTGTGTTTTGTTGGTTGTGCAGGGGACCGGTGGATGAAAAGTGCGTGTGCAAGCTTCTTGCGATGTGAAGGCAAAGTCTATCGAACTCAGTTGAGATAGTGTTTTGATACCAGATACTGATCACATGTCGTTTAAAGCGCAACAGTAATTAGAATCATCATATTGCATAATATTATTATTGTATTGACATTAAATGTAATACAAGTATGTAGAGCAAGTTCTGAAGTGAAGAATTATCTTTATGATTTTGAGTTAAAGTTTCTGTTATGGACAAAGACACTTTACAAACAGAAAAGTATTTACATGTCTAAGAACCAATGTTTATTTACGAACGTCTACTATGTATTTCGTTTTCAACTATTTATGAAGCATGTAATTGAACTAGGTTTGAACTAAAATTGAACTATTGAATTGGGTTAACTTCTAACTATTGAAATGAAATATCAAACTCTTGAATTAGGTAATTATACATAACTTGAACTATTGAACTATGTATCTCTGAACTATTGAATATTGAACTATGTTATTTCTGAACTATTGAACTATTGAACATTGAACTATTGAACTAGCTATTAAGGTTTGGAACTATCCCGTCATGATTGAATTAGCTCTTCAGGAAGTAGAGCTAAGTTAAAGAAGGGAGGGATGTAACAAGTACATTTTTATGTACATTTTCCCACTAGAAGTCTGAACTGACCACGCGGTAATTCGACATTATTAGGATGTCAGGTTTCTCTTATATCTATACTGCAAGGCTTTACGCGCAAGCTAGCTCAGCCGATCTCACGATCAGACCGTGTGATTAGCTGTGTCATCTATACTATTGATGCGACCATCGGGAGCATGCAATAGGCGTTCGAGTTCAGCACAGGCTTCTAGTGAGTTCACTCCTCACATCATGTAGTTTTTTATAACATATTTGTAGCACGTGGTAAATCTTAATAAAGTAGTATTCTATCTAAACTAATCAATTTGTAACCATGGGATTTTGACTAACCACCGCTCGTCCCAGCCAACTATCCACCCAAGTGTTACAAATATTTGAACAGAAACACTGGTATTGTCAAGAAATAAAAATAAAAAGAGTCCGCAATATTTCGCCGATGCGTTCGACCGGCTTTGTCAAGCGAGACTGGCGAGTTCCGATACCACTACTGCTTCTCTGACGTCAGCCCCCCACGAAAATCGGTAAAAGGCGCGAAAATCGGTTAGGTAGACGTCAGGCCATATATGGTCTTGGTGGGGGGCTGACGTCAGAGAAGCAGTAGTGGTATCGGAACTCGCCAGTCTCGCTTGACAAAGCCGGTCGAACGAATCGGCGAAATATTGCGGAGTCTTTTTATTTTTATTTCTTGACAATACCAGTGTTTCTGTTCAAATATTTGTATTTTACTAAGAAAGTTATCATTTTATGTGATCCCACCCCTGGACGCGAAAATGGAAGATGCAATAACATTGAATTTTTAGATGATGACAATTATTGACAGTAAAAAAATAAACAAAATATATTTTGTTTTGAAAAAAATCAGACAATATTACACATTTTTATTGTTTGAACTTATATGGCTATTGAAAATGTGAAAACATTCTAACATTCTAAAATATTTTTTACTTCGCACAACCCGTTCTTGTCCGATTGTGCAAAAAGTTGTCAATAAAAGTCCAGAATTGCATTAAAAAAATCTCATGTACCTAGTCGGAGTTTGCGTGTAGATAAATTGCATTAAAAAGTAGTATTTTGATAATGCATGCAAGAAAAAATATGTGTTGTTTCACTTTTGTTAACCTATATTTACTTTTAGTTTTTCAATTGCCGTATACTGCATTATATATGTTCAATAGTTTAAAATACACCAAAAAATTTAAAATAAAAAATGCTTACATGTTACTATGTGCATTCTGAAGCTAAAAAAATACCTAATATCGTTCTATCTTGATCAATGATTTATTTTTTGAGCAATATGACTGAAGTAATAACAATCCCAGAAAAAAACACTCTCTCTTTACTTAAAAAAAAATCAACACCGAAAAGGAGTGATATCAAAAAAGGAGCCAAGTCAATGACATTTCCAAATATTTAATCGTATCTTTGAAATAAAAGTATAAACACCGAGAAATACTTTACAAAAGGACTTGGCGCATCGTTTTTTTAAAGACATCATTCTATCCTAAAAGTGGAAAGATTATTAACAAGTAGGTATATATTCCTCTTTTTATTTGAGCCAGTATCTATGAATCAAGCTACTTTTGGTAATGGCTATTTTATAATTTTGTAATGGCGATAGAAGAAAGATGTCATGCTGTAATAGAAGTAATAATAAGGGAGGTAGAATTAAATAACAAGGAAGTGGGCTCATATATATTCTTATAGCACTGTTAATATGGTGATATTAGAAGGATATCTTTTCATAATTTGATCATGACTGAAGGAAATCATGAAAAGTTGTCAAATAATTACTTACTATTTATAGAACACTATTATATTATGGCAGTAAATTATTATGGTATATATTATACCATTATATGGTATATATTATTATGGTTTTAATAGTTGTTCAATGTGACTTCACTGTGTACTTTGTGAAATGTATTGTTATAAAATGTGGATTAATAGAAATGTATTTCATTGTGAGAAGGTATAACGCATGAGACTTAATTATGTTGACCACGAAACAATAATATGAAGATAACTATTGTATATTTATTACAAATATAGGCAACAAGTTTCATCGCGTACATATTCAAATAGAAAATATTTTACAGTAGGTATGTAGGTATAATATGTAATTGAAAGTTGTGTCCCTATTATTCTAAAATTTCTAAATTACGGTTGTATATAAATGGCATATGCTTATGAATAGAAAAATGTCTTTAAAAAAACGATGCGCCAAGTCCTTTTGTAAAGTATTTCTCGGTGTTTATACTTTTATTTCAAAGATACGATTAAATATTTGGAAATGTCATTGACTTGGCTCCTTTTTTGATATCACTCCTTTTCGGTGTTGATTTTTTTTTAAGTAAAGAGACTTGGCTGCCTTTTTTACACGGAGTGTTTTTTTCTGGGATATCACTTCTTTTGTTAGTTTATTCATACAGCTTGTAGCACATGTCCGAGCAAGGACTAATTTCTTTAAAAAAATACGCCTCAACCGATTAGGATAGGTACTAAGAAATTACAATCGGTCCAGCCGTTTTCGATATATTATAACGTCCCTTCCGGTTTTGAAATGGCGGCCGAAATTAATGTCGTCTTGAATTCATAATTATTAGTCCTACAAAATTGCATAATTTGATTGCAATCGGTACAGCCGTTTTCGATATATTATAACGTCCCTTCCGGTTTTGAAATGGCGGCCGAAAATAATGTCGTCTTGAATTCATAATTATTAGTCTTACTATTTCCAAAATTTGGTTGCAATCGGTACAGCCGCATTCGATAATGACGTCACTTCGGTTTTAACAATGGCGGCCGAAAATAATGTCGTCTTTAATTCATAATTATTAGTCCTACACATTTCCAAAATTTGGTTGCAATTGGTACAGCCGTTTTCGATATATGACGTCACTTCCGGTTTTGACAATGGCGGCCGAAAATAATGTCGTCTTTAGTTCATAATTATATTAGTCCGACATAATTCTAAAATTTGGTTGCAATCGGTACATCCGTTTTCGATATATGACGTCACTTCCGGTTTTAACAATGGCGGCCGAAATTAATGTCGTATTGAATTCATAATTATAAGTCCTACACAATTCCAAAATTTAGTTGCAATCGGTACAGCCGTTTTCGTTATATGACGTCACTTCCGGTTTTAGAAAATGGCGGCCGAGAGCACTGCAACCTTGAATTTATAATTATTTACAATGTATGTTTACTAAATATCTATTTAAAAGTATAAAGTGGTGAATTTAGTGTCCTTTAGAATATTAATGACGTCATTTAGCATTTTTATGACGTCATTTCCGGTATAGGTAATAAGAAAACAATTTAGTTTTATCTAGTTGATACTTCATGAATGACCTTCTGAATTCAATAGCGCTAATTTCCGTCAAATCGCTCATGCCGTTTTCAATATATGACGTCACTTCCGGTTTCATTTAGTGGTTCCTGCCGCCATTTCCGGTACCGTTAATTTGTATATTCATTTATCCCAATTGATTTTTCAAATAGATTGCAGAATGAATATACAGGAGCTAGTTCAGTGGCAATCGGTACAGGCGTTTTCGATGTATGACGTCACTTCCGGTTTCAGGAATGGCGGCCGAGAACACTGTGTATTGAAATTATAATTTTGTATTGTCTTTGTTACAATGTAAGATAATGATATGTGTATTTAAAGTATAATTTGATGAAATAAGCTAAATATTGCAAATTTATGACGCCACTTCCGGTTTAGAATATAAGAAAATTATATTTTTAAGTAACATACTTCATATAGATGACCATCTCAACCGAATGGCGCTAATTTCGTTCTAATCGGTCCAGCCGTTTTTCATATATGACGTCACTTCCGGTTTAAAAATGGCGGCACAAAAAATCACAAGAGGCAAGGTATCATCAGACGCCAAAAGTGCATATGTGGTAAAAATTTCAGGTTGATCGGTTCAGCTGTTTAGGCTGTGGCGGTGATAGCAACGTTTCCTGATATCATCATCAGAATCAGAAAGTGATGTAATTTCACTGTTTTCTCGGTCCTCTAGCGCGCAAATGGCATAACCTATTGTTCCCAAATTTGGTATATGTAGTGGGGTGGGCCATAGCTCGAAATTAAGATATTTCGCAACAATGTGAGATTTACCAATTTTGAGATCCAGTAGGCCGAAAATGCCATGTTGTTGCTTACAGTAAAAGTAGTTGGTCTGCTCCTCAGTTTATATAGGCATTTACGGTATGTTGAGATACTGTGAGTGTACGGTACGACTTGGCTGTGTGGAGCGACCGCTCCACTAGATAGAGTCAGGTAATATTGAAAGAACCTTCTTCATTGTGTGATGAGAGTGTGCGGAGAGTCAGGAAGTCTCGCGATGGTTGGTCTGATTTTGACCCTTCTTTCCGCCTATTAGCAGGTACCTAATCTGATGGTTGACACAGCTCACCCACCCCACTAAAACTTGGAATACAATGTGGCCTGCGTAGCAGGCGTAGGAGGACCAGAAAAATATTTAGAAATTAGCAACCATATAGAACCATAATACAGGTCAAACGATAAGAGATAGCAAATTGAAATTCGAACCATTTGTTGAAGAAAGCATTTCGAAGAACTATGCGTTTGTAAATTTCTTTTACCATTATTCAGTCACTCACAAATCAGCATCAAAAATCGGAAAAAGTTACATCACGTGGAGTGACGTAACTAACAAATCAAAAATGATTTTGATATTTTGATTAACAAGAAACAATCTAGAATGTCTAATATTCGAAATTTCGTTGAAAGCAAGTCTAGACTCTTACCGTTTACCCGCTAACACTGCTCAAATATCGCAAATTTTCAATCTCATAAGGCCGCTCTGAGGACTCCCCTTAACAAGGGCTTTAAAGGGCCAGTGAATTCAAAAATCAAAATTTTACTATCATTGATGTTCGGGGATTTAAGCACATTGACTCAGTGTGGGAACATCTAGCCTATCGCGCATGGTCTTGAAATAATACATAAAAGAATGACCTTGCGACAAGTGGCGAGTCAGTATTATAGTGTTACATGGATTTTCATCTTCAAATACCTATTCGGTGTGCGCAAACTAAAACAAATCTTCCTCTTCCTAACCATATTTTATTCAAAATTATAGCGCCTTTAATTTACCTGCAATAAATAAAATCTCTTATTAAGCTCCACTTTATATTTTACCAGCTGGTACTTGAGAGTGTAAATATCGCGTTTTGTTATGAATTCTACATGCTCGCAACCTTTTGACACCGCCTTAGCCTGGGAATTCCGAATTTGAGTCATAATCCCTCCCTGCAACCCGAGTTCTTAGAATCTTGACGAATAAAAGTCAACACTCAACACAGATGAATTTACGATCGAAATGAGATCACTTTTGAAGGTATTTAAACACACTTGATGACGGTCAAGACACAATATTTGTATTTTAAATGTACACTAAATGAATCCAAAAATGGCACACATAGTTATTCATTTCAAACACAATTTTCAAGTTTATAAATATTACTTTCTAATTTTATGCTTATCACAAATCAAATATTAATGACCAATAAAGGTAGTGATTAGTGTCAGGTACGATTAGAAAAAATATGGTGTCCGGGTTAACAGGGGCTTTATCGAGTACCTTTCCGCGTAATATTATTCTATTATCGTTAATGTGCATTGGCTCTTTCTTTTTTCCTCTTTTCAGGCCATTAACTGATCTGATATATTGTTTCTATTGTAAATTATCAATTGTAATTGTTTTAAAATTATCATAATCTTTTATCCTAATATTATTAATAATAATTATAGTAATTGTCATTATTACACCAAGAGTAGGTACCTATTTTTGGAGGTAACCTGCGAAATAAAAACGCGCACCCCGACTGGGAATCGAACCCAGATCCTTCGGGTTTCCGGCCCTATGCTTTAACCATTAAGCTATCGGGACGCATTCTTAATCAGCAGGTTGGGTTGCCATACAACTCTTGCGAGTCCGAGTATCTGACCTATACACGAAGACTGAAGCACTTCGACTTCATTTGACAACGTGAATACATCTCTCTCGAATGGCTATGCTCAAACTTCTGAGCTACGAGTGGATTGTTTGATAATGATGGAAAATGTAGTGAATCTCTCACTTAGGGATGGTGTTTTTGGAGGTAACCTGCGAATGCGTCCCGATAGCTTAATGGTTAAAGCATAGGGCCGGAAACCCGAAGGATCTGGGTTCGATTCCCAGTCGGGGTGCGCGTTTTTATTTCGCAGGTTACCTCCAAAAACACCATCCCTAAGTGAGAGATTCACTAAATTTTCCATCATTATCAAACAATCCACTCGTAGCTCAGAAGTTTGAGCATAGCCATTCGAGAGAGATGTATTCACGTTGTCAAATGAAGTCGAAGTGCTTCAGTCTTCGTGTATAGGTCAGATACTCGGACTCGCAAGAGTTGTATGGCAACCCAACCTGCTGATTAAGAATGCGTCCCGATAGCTTAATGGTTAAAGCATAGGGCCGGAAACCCGAAGGATCTGGGTTCGATTCCCAGTCGGGGTGCGCGTTTTTATTTCGCAGGTTACCTCCAAAAACACCATCCCTAAGTGAGAGATTCACTAAATTTTCCATCATTATCAAAGGTACCTATTATTATTTACTATTGTATATTTTATACTTGCCATTAAAACTTAATACTATTCAATCTATTAATATGTTTATATACCTACTTTAAACTTGTTGAGCGAGCGTAGCGAGTGTCACCACGGTACTCTTATGGCACTTTCTCTGTGTGTTTTTTTTTTTTTTTTTTTTTTTGCACAGCCCAGGTTAAACCGCACAACCAATTGATCTGAAACTTTGCACATATGCTAACGTAATCTATGCGGTCCCTGGGATCGTTTTTGAATGGGCTCCTGTGATTGGTTCAAGTTTTAAAAAAAATATCTTTCGATTGGTTGCTCCGATCAATTTGAAATTTAGCTAAGTCATTGCAACCAATATTTTACCCAATCATACAAAGTTTCAGCCAAATTATCCCATTGGTTAAAATATAAAACCATTTTTCATGTGATTTTTGACATTTAAACTAGAACAGATTGACCGACCAACTTGAAACTTGGCGTGGTCATTGGTACCAACATTTTAGGTATTTTTGCCAATTTTCAGTCTTATCTATCGTTATTTTCAAAAGTTTGTGTCATTTTAGGGACATTTTATTCCATAATCTTGAAATATTTGTAAAATGTATGCTATACATTTTCATCCCTGCCTTCTTTAAGCTTCTGCTCCAAGGCCTGTAGAGCAGCCAAGCGGTCCACAATTCACAGTAAAACCAAAGATACCTAATTAATTAAAGCAAGGTAAAACTAGCGCATATCAAATCGGATGCAGTACAAAGGCCAAATCCTCTATCTTCTGATTGATCGACAATGAAAATGTTCCGATTAAGTTCAAATTTTGCATGGTGATCAAGACCAACATAATCTAAAATTTTAAACATGTTAAGCCCAATCAGTCAAGAATGAATAATTTGTCATTATACGAGTTTAGTATGGGTTGTCAAAGCTGGAAAAAGTATGAAGGAAAGACACGACACAATGGATCTGATATTCATCCAAAGTATTTATATGGAGATTGGAAAGTTGCAGAGAAAATCGACTTTTCTGCAGTGTTGTGTATCGTGTCTGGGAATGTTGCATGTTCTGTGCTCGCTCATCAACGCGTTACACCGAGCGTTTTCCTAGTAAATATATTACCATACTATGATATTACTGACGATACCCATATCTGTATTATGTACTGATCGACGGGATGATAATAAAATACAATACAATACAATACAATACAATACCTTCAATCCTAATGTGAACAATATGAATCAACACTTACCCTGCTCTTGCGTTGAGCGGCTGGCGCCTCCCTCACAGCTGTCACCTCATCCATCTGCAGCAACATCTGCTGAAACTACAAACATCTGTGATGAGATCAAACACCTGGCTTTGATCAGGCATTTAATACAGATATTGATAGACTACAGATTCTACAAAATAGAGGCATGAGGATTATTCTAAAATGTAGTAGATCTAGTGGAGCGGTCGCTCCACCCAGCCAAGTCGTACCGTACACTCACACTCACTCAACATACCGTTACTGCCTAATAGATATACAGCTGTAAATAGCAAAATTGGTTGAGAAAAGGAATATTGTATTTTCAAGGCATGGGTTTTATTTGCAAACATCAAAATGGTCTTCAGTCCTTCAAAATCAAAATTCAAATAGATTTATTTTTCAACTTAAGAACAGTTACATCATAAATTACAAAGTAGGTAAGTTGAATGTTACATTGCAGGCCTCCGGTTGTTAAAGAAGTAAGATTCTTCAAGTAAGATTCAAAAATTATTACACGAGATCGTATAATAATTTTTTTCTGAATCATGTTCATAAGCAATCGTCTGTCAAATCTTTTTTTTTATCTGGGAATTGGTTCATTTAATGCTCTTCCGCTTAATGTTAAAAGTGGGAGGAGTGTTAACATATCTTTTTTTAGAGTAAAATTTTGGAAATCATGATGATGGAAACATGTATTTTGACATCTTAATTATTATGTGTTGGTTCATTTGGTTTGTATTTGTGTAGCTTTATAATATTGTGAAAGATAGCGCTTGCGGGAAATAAAGAATTATATTATTATTACCAAATTGCTTTTGGATTGTAATTGTTCGACGTTCAATTGTTTCAAGTTGTAGAAGGTTTATGATGAAACATAAGTTTTAAAAAAGTACATAACGTTTGTAATAAAATAACAGATTGTCAGACGATCCATTCAAATTAAATATTACAGTAAACCCTCGTTAATCCGAATTCAAGGGGACCCAAAAAATCCCAGTTCAAATAAAAAAAGTTCGAAATACATTTTAAAAAAAAATAAAAAAAATAAAAAAATTAGTACACTCGACAATTCATAAAACGGTATTTGAACGAAACGGATTGGCTGCTGGTCAGGTTCATTGACAATCAATCCTTGTTATTATCAATGAAATCGGAGCTCACCTACTAGAGGTAGATGACGAGTAAGTATAGACTTCATCAGATGATGCCATCACATTTTTTTCAGACAATCCATTTATTTGAAATACCGTTTTATGAATTGTCGAGTGTACATACCTACTAACCTATTGTATTGATTTGAATATAAAGCGATGATTTTTCATTATTTTTTTCTTCAAAAGCTAACTCGCACTATATACGCGGTCAAATGTTTTCAAAATCTTGAATAAAGTTTGAATATTCCCGCCTAAAGTGTTCCAGGGTAGGCAAACCTGTATACTAAAGAGACTAGACCTACACTTCCCCCACCCCAACACAACAGAGAGCAGTTTGACTACTCTCTTTGTGAAATGTGTAGTTTGAGTTTGTTTTTTCGAAGTTTGTTCGCGATTATTTTGTCAATCCTTTTGCAAAGTTCGAATTAAAACAACTGTATGCAAGTTATAACATGGGCTGGGACCAAAATTCAGTTCGAATTTCGAAATAACCTAAAATTCGATTTATCAAAATTATTTAACATTGTAAAGCCTATACTGAACACTGGGACCATCCACCTAGTTCGAATTTACCCCTAAATTCGAATTATTGAAGTTCGAAATAATGAGGGTTTACTGAATACGTATAAATCATTTTGTGTGGTGTGAGCTAGGGTTGGAAAATCTGTATAGTGTGGTAAATGTATAAACTTCCTCAAAAGTTGTTTATTTGAGGAGCATAAAAATGCTCGCAGCTCAGTGTAATACCTATCCCCATAAAAAACACGTTTATATAAATAGTTTAGAAGTATAGTCCAGATATAAAATATTCATCAAATATACATCTATACATTATAACCTATAATGCCCTAAAAAACGATGCGCCAAGTCTTTTTTGATTTTCAAATAAAATTTTGACTTGGCTTATTTTTGATATCACTACTTTTCAGTGCAGGATTTTCAGGATTTTAAGATTTCATATTTTTTTTAGTTGTAGAGACTTGGCTGGTAATTTTACATGGAGTGCTTTTTATGGGAATATCACTCCTTCTTTTAGTTTATTCTTAAAATTTGTGACACAAATCGAATAAACAATTTCTAATCCTGTAAAAAAATCGCCATTTACAATTTGGTTAGTACTAATGAAAATCTACTACATATTTGCTAAAAATGGAATTTCATAAAGAATAGCAACGGTTTCATACCAATCGGTAAACCCAGTTCCGAGATTTGGCAACACTTCGGTTTTCAAAATTGCTACTGAACTTACTGCACTTTCACAAAGAATTTATATCTATAAATAATGTGCATCATTTTAAGCTGTCTGGATATGTATTCATATTATATAATGGGGATGATAATAATTTTTAAATTTGAATGACGTCATTTCCGGTCTCATAAATAGGAAAATTCTAGTTTGACTGTCCTTATTCCATAGAGATGGCCTTTCGAATCGTTTGGCGCTAGTTTCATACCGATCAGTTTACCAGTTTTCGAAATATGACGTTACTTCCGGTCAAAGTGGCGGCTGAAATCTCTGACCCATTGAATTCTAATTTAAACATGATTACATCTTATTAAAACTGTCTCCAATAGTATTTATCGTATCAAAATGTAAATTAGGTCGATTTTTCAAATGTGTGACGTCATTTCCGGTTTTGGTATGGGAAACTGCAAAAAATACTGATGATAGATAATACATAAAGTAGACCGTCAAAATCGATTAGCACTAATTTCGTTCGAATTGGTTAAGCCAGTTTTGAGATATGATGTCACTTCCGGTTTCAAAATGGCAACTTCCGGTTGGTTTTATAACAAGTCACATGAGATGTCAAAAGTACATACGTTACATCATTATCAAAATAATCTGATCACACTTTGTGGCCGAAATGCCAATCGATGTATTTCAAATTTCATTCGTCATTTCCGGTTTCTTTAACATAATGTTTAGTCTTTTGCTACTGATAATGCATATAGATGATCGTCTGAATCATTTGGTGCAAATTTCGTTCCAATCGGTCCAACCGTTAACGAGATATGACGTCACTTCCGGTTTCAAAATGGCGGCACAAAAGTCATGGGGGCGAGGGCAAATCAGACGCCAAAAGTGCACACGTCGTAAAAATTTGGGATCATTTGGTTCAGCCGTTTAGGCTGTGGTCTGTTTACCGGATTTTAGCTCCAGCCTGAGATTATTACTGATTATGAAAACCGCCCTAAAACACGATTTTCACGGCCCTCTAGATCCCAAAGGGTGGAACCTATTGTACCCAAATTTGGTATGTTGTAGGGTGGGCCATAGCTCGAAATTAAGATATTTCGCAAAAATGTGAGATTTCCCAATTTTAAGATCCAGTAGGCCGAAAATGCCACTTTGATGCTTACAGTAAAAGTGGGTTGCTCCAGCCTTTTTAAATAAGTGTGTGTGCGCGCCTTACGACTTGGCTAACGTGGAGCGACCGCTCCACTAGATTACTTATTGCCTCTCCCCAATGCCCCCACTTTCAAAAAATTTGTCATTACAACTTGATAACTTATCAAACTGCTGTTATTCTAATTGCTGTTTTCCAGGTTCCACACTCAGTCTTAATAAAATAACCATATTTTGACAAGTATAAGACAATTTTCCTTTTGAACATTCTATGTAAACTTCTTTATTAATAATATTGTGTCACCATATCTGGGCCACCCTATATCTCTACTTCCTCCAGGCTGGTAACGGATAATGCTTTGAGGAATTCTCGCAGATAGCATACGACCAAGATGAATGATGATGCTCCCAATTGGCTAAATGCCCATTTCAATTTTGTCGAGCACGGAATAAATACCAAGTTCCTGCCTTATATCTTCAATGCGTATTCTATCCTCTCTGGTGCATCCCTTCACTGATCGTAAAAATCTCATCTCTGTTGCCTGTATTCTGCTCGAATCTCTTGTTGTTGTCACCCATGTTTCCGAGCCATAGAGAAGAGTAGAGACTGCCATCACCTTATGAAATTTAAGTTGTGTGTCTCTCCTAGTCTTACTTCTAGGACTTACTTTTATTCTTTAATAACATAATAAGAAGTTTACGTAGAAATTCAAAAGGAATTGTCTTATATTTTAATAATTTATCGTGAACTAAGACCTGAATACCTAATTAAAATAAAATAAAAAAATAAAAGAAGGTACGTATTCAGTCAGTTTGTTATTTTGAGTACCTACCTACAAACCTCAATCTTGCTACGCTTATCATCATTCTCCAATATTTAAACTCTCAATTGATGTTTACCATATTTACTTGCGTATAAGCGCAGTTATATTCAAAAATTTGCATTTCAAAAAGTGGGGGTGCACCTTATACGCGACGCGCCTACAACTATATAATGTTTTCCAAGATTAAGTTACTCAGAACTACACTGCGCCTTATATGCGGGTGCACCTTATACGCGACGCGCCTACAACTATATAATGTTTTCCAAGATTAAGTTACTCAGAACTACACTGCGCCTTATACGCGAGTAAATACGTAAATGCTTTAAACATGTTAACGCCCCCCCCCCCCCCCCCATTCTAACAAATATGCCAATAATTGATTAAACATTGCAAACAATCTATATTATAAAGCTCCATTTACACAGTGCAACTTCTTGTACACCTTCTGTACCACACTTCTGTGTCACACTTCTTGAATGGAAATTAGAACATGTGTTTAGTTCTGTGACAGAAAGTTGCGTCCTGTAAATACGAAATTGAATGAAAAATGGGAATGTGACACAGAAATTGTTCAAAAAATTGCACCGTTTAAATGGGGCTTAAGGCCGGTCATATATTTTTTCCCGCCAAAAGTAGTTTTGGAGCAGTTTTAGAGGGAAATTCAAAATATAAATTGCTATATTTGGCAAACGGTTATGAATATCGAAAAAGCAAGAAGACATAACATGTATTGAACCTTTATCTACATTTTCATCGCTTACTGTCATAACTTTGCTCCTACTATGTGGTCAGCATTGGTCGGGCACGAAAACGCTCCATTTGAGCGACTACAAAAAACGGTCGAGAAACGTTTGAGAATACCATTTCAATGTTGTCTATTTCAACTACCCAGTATATTATAAAAGTAAATTATGTGCTGAAAGAATTTATAAACGTGATTTTTTTACACTTAATAAATTAGTGAAAGCTCTCCAATACTTCAGAAAATCGATCGATCCAGCCACCTTGAGAGTTTAAATGTTTCGAATAAAATTTTAAAATTTTCAGCTATTATAAAAATTATTTTTGTAGCAATAATATTTAAATTGGTCAATAAACTGTGGCCAATAAATAATTTCTATATCTTTCCTTAATCATAAGTGTTTTGTCACAAAAAAATTGATTGGTTCCCGACAACTGCTTATCTGTCAACTTACGTCAATGATCTCGTCAACAATAGCCGCAGTGTCGCGCTTGGTCTGAGGCGAGGTCGCGCGGGGTTGGAACACGGCGTTGGACTTGCGCGCCATCTTGTCGCGCGGCGTGGACTTGCCAGCGTTGCATTGGACGCTCGAATACTCGGAAACCATTCTGAATCCAACATCGGAACAACATTGGAACAACATCGGAATGATGGACATTGCTGACCTTTTAAGAGTTTCTGAACCACTATTTTGGATAAGAGTCATTTAAACCAGAATTTGCAAACAGTTCACAGCTTTTAGGAGATGAAAAAGTAAAATGGTTATCTGGGCTCTGGTGAAATGTTTAATATGAAGAGGATTCACTCACATTACAAAACACACAATGATTTAGCGAGCGAAGCGAGCATCTCCTTTTGGCTCTTTTGGCACGGACTTCTGTTTTTTTTTGTTTTTTTTTGTATTTTTTTTTGTTTTTGTTTTTGTCTGTTAATAGACGATACACAGGTCGCATCGTTTCACCTATCGATCTGAAATTTTGCACACATGTAAAACCAACCTTCTCTGTTTGCAGGCCCCAAATTTTTTTAAAATCCATTCATTGGTTAAAATTTAAATAAATATCTCCCGATAGGCTGAAAAATGAAAACGGTCTTCGATAATTCTGATCAAACTCATATTTTGGCTATACAGGTCAGAGTTTTTCTTTGATCGAGCTGAAATTTTGCACACATGTAAAGCCAGCCTTCTCTGTTTGAAGACCATAATTTTTTTGAAATCCATTCATTGGTTAAAATTTACATAAATATCTCCTGATAGGCTGAAAAATGAAAACGGTCTTCGATATTTCATATCAAACTCATATTTTGCATGATTATTAAGACCAACATTGTCTCTTATTTTACAAAATTTCATCCCAATCAGTTAAGAACGTATGAACTTATTAACATTTTTCATATCTGTCAGTAATGAAGTATCAAAATGAATGTTTTCCAGTGCCAGTTGAATTGCATCTGATTTGCTATATTTACCAGGATGCTTAGATGTTATTTTCAAGTTTCAATGAAAAGCATATACTTTTATGTTGTTGCGTGCATCATATTTCAATTCAATATGGATGTATATGTTTTCTGTGCTTGTGTACGCATTTCCTGTTCGAGAATTTGCACGTCCCCGTGCTCGCTCACCAACGCGTTACACTGAGCGTTTTCCTAATTTACCTCCATTTATAACTTAATATCTGACCTGTCAATGCGTCAACATAAAGTCCAGCCTCAGGAGAAACTTCAATATGTTGCATTGCTGATATAAAATAAAAGTGTACTAGATATGAATTTAATAAACTTCAACTTTGTTGTCAAGTTCTCTACTCTTCAGTATCTAGAATGGTTTGAAAACACAATATAATAATAATCTTCTTCTGGTTCCGACAATGTTGTCAGGTCAGACACTGGGTCTAGGGCCTCGGATCTCTTCCAAACCGGCTGGCCAGGCCTGACGTTTCATCCTCCTCCTCTTCTTCTTCCTCGTCACCTTCCTCCAACTTCTCCACCAGCGCCCTCCAGATCCTCCTGTCCTCCCACCACTTATCTGCTTCCACTTTCTGCCACCTTTGCTGCCTGTCCTCCACGTCTTCTCTGATAAGACCACTCCTCTTCTCTCTTGGTCTCCCCACACTTCTTCTTCCCACCACTTTTTCTTCAAACTCCTGTCTTGAGATTCTCTTGAGATCCATTCTTTTCATGTGTCCAAACCAACGCAATCTCTCTCTACCCATCTTGAACCCCAAACTTTACACTCCCAGCTCTTTCCTAATACAACAGCTTCTCAACCTGTCCATCTTTGTCACTCCCTTCACACTCCTTAGGAATTTCATCTCCGCTGCCTCAAGATGGCTGCGTTCCTTATTTCCAATCCCCCATGTAACTGCTCCGTACGTTAGAATTGGTAAGAAATACATTTTATACATGAACAGTTTACACTGGCGAGGGAAAATGTCGTTCCACAGCAACTTGCGAACAGCTTGGTAGAAGGACTCGGCTTTTTGAATTCTCGCCTTCACCTCTGCGTCCACCTTCGCCTCCTTAGTTATAGTTTACTTCCCAAGTATTTGAATGCATCCACCTCTCTCAGCTCCTTCCCACATAACCTAAGTCTTATCCTGTTTCTAAGTGTTTTCCTTCTCTCCATTTTCAATATTTAAGCTCTTCTCTTGGCTAATCTTCAGTCCCACTTCCTCCGCTACTTCACTCTAACGATTTATCTTCTCTTGTAGTCTTTGCTACTTTCACTCCATCATAGACTAAAATTCTCGAATCTCTGCCCTCTTTTTCTTCAACCATTTTCAACAGATCATCCATCACTATTACAAAGAGAGATGGGGACAAAACGCTACCTTGACGTAGACCTTCCTGTACCCCAAACCACTCTGATCTCCCTATATCTGTCTGTACACTGCTGACACTTCTCTCATACGTACATTTAATCCTTTCAATAAGACCATTGCTCACTTTCTTCTTCCTCAAACTCTCCCACACCACCTTTCGTGGGAGCCTATCGTACGCTTTTTCTAAATCCAAAAACGCCATGTACATCACTTGCCCACTCTCCCATCTCTACATTTAATCCTTTCAATAAGACCATTGCTCACTTTCTTCTTCCTCAAATTCTCCCACACCACCTTTCGTGGGAGCCTATCGTACGCTTTTTCTAAATCCAAAAACGCCATGTACATCACTTGCCCACTCTCCCATCTCCGTTCCATTAACTGCCTTACCACAAATAAAGCATCCGTGGTTGCCCGGCCCCTCCTAAAGCCATATTGTTCTTCTCTTAACCCTTCCTCCTCAAAACCTTTCAAACGGGTCTCGACAATCTTCTTGTATAACTTTGCACACTGACACAACAGAGTCACTCCCTTGTATTTACTACAAGCCTTACGGTCCCCCTTCTTGAACAATGGCACTATTATACCCTTTCTCCAGTCGTCGGGAATCTCCATTTCCTTCCAAACTGCTAGTATTACACAGTGGAGCCACTTTTTTCCTGTTTCTCCTGCCGCTTTTACCATTTCCATCGTCACCTCATCTATGCCTGGAGCTCGCCCATTCTTCATCTCGCCCAGTGCTTTCCAAACTTCCATTTTGCTTACATATGCTTCCTCCCTCTCCTCTCCTGTGCCTCCTTCTCCTCCTGCTCTTCTCTCTTGTTCTTTCTGTTGACATTTATTAATAATAACCTATTTGTTGTATTGACTCAAGTAGTCCATAGGGACTGAGCGGTACGGGGGAGTCCTAAAGTTCACAAAGATCTATTTTCACGTGACGTCACATGCGCGTACAAGGTGTACACTACGTAGGCTATTGAGTCATGTAGACGAAAAATGGGCTAGTTTGGCATCCATTAAATGGATGCCATTAAATTTTTGCTGGGTCGAATTTGTCCACCCATAGAGAGTTTAATTCCTTAGGCTGCCCAGATACAATTGTGCGTGACGTCTCGTGAAAATAGATCCTTGTGAACCTTAGGACTCCCGCGGTACGGAGCACTGTGCTTCCGCTCCGCTAGGTTTTGTAAGTGTCACTGAGGACGTGAAGGGAGATGGGCGTGAAGCAACTTGTAAAGATATTATTTGATGGCGATTAAACTAATTGAGCGAGCGTAGCGAGCGTCACCACGGTACTCTTATGGCACTTCCTCTGTGTGTTTTTTTTTTTTTTTTTTTTTTGTGGTCACAGCCCAGGTCAAACCGCTTAAGCAATCGATCTGAAATTTTGTACACATACTAACGTACTCTATGCGGTCCCTGGGATCGTTTTTAAACGGGCTCCCATGATTGGTTCAAATTTAAAAAAAATTATCTTTTGATTGGTTGCATCAATCAATTTGAAATTTAGCAAAAACATTGCAACCAACATTGTACCCAATCATAAAAAGTTTCAGCCAAATCCTCTTATTGGTTCAAATTTAAAACCATTTTTCATGTGATTTTTGACATTTAAACTAGAACAGATTGACCGATCAACTTAAAACTTCGCGTGGTCATTGGTACCAACATTTTAGGTATTTTTGCCAATTTTCAGTCTAATCTGTCCTTATTTTCAAAAGTTTTGTCATTTTAAGGTCATTTTATTCCATAATCTTGAAAAATGTATACTAAATTGTCATCCCTGCCTTCTTTAAGCTTCTGTTCCAAGGCAAGGCCCGTCATTTTTGAGCTAGCGCAAAAAATCGGATGCAGTACGAAGGCCAAATCCTCTAATTGGTTTAAGTTTAAATAATGTCTTCTGATTGGTCGACAATAAAAATGTTTACATTAAGTTCAAATTTTGCATGGTGATCAAGACCAACTTATTGAGCGAGCGTCACCACGGTACTCTTATGGCACTTTCTCTGTGTGTTTTTTTATTTTTTTATTTTTTTTTTGTGGTCACACCCCAGGTCAAACCGCTCAAGCAATCAATCTGAAATTTTGTACACATACTAACGTACTCTATGCGGTCCCTGGGATCGTTTTTGAACGGGATCCCGTGATTGGTTCAAATTTTAAAAAAATTATCTTTCGATTGGTTTGTTTTATCAATTTGAAATTTTGACAAGTCATTACCACTTACATTTTACCCAATCATACAAAGTTTCAGCCAAATCCTCCCATTGGTTAAAATTTAAAACCATCTTTACTGTGATTTTTGAAATTTAAACTAGAACCGTTTGACCGATCAAACGGTTATCCTATGGGCAATTTCAAGATTTCCTTTTAAGATATCTCTTAAATTAATTCCGTGACACATGTTTTTCTTTTCGTATTTGCAAATGGTATTGCGTGAGGCATATTTGAGGAAAATTTGAAGCATTTCTATTTAACAAGGACTTTTGATGGATGTACTTTAATACTTTAGGAATATTTGGAGATTTTTATACCTACAAGTCTGACGAATTTCAAGAATTATTGTCTTTTAATGATATTTTCGATAGACATAATTTCGGTTCGAGGTGTTGCGCTTGTCCGTGCTCGCTCATCAACGCGTTACACAGAGCGTTTTACTAGAATTAAATTTTACATATTGTAAGCCCAGTCAGTCAAGTATTAATTGTAATTTTACGAGTTTAGTATGGGATGTGACAAGAGATTTCTGGAGAAGGTATGTAGGTAAGACTTCACGACACAATGGATCTGTTATTCATCCAGAGTATTATGGAGATTGAAAAATTGCAGAGAAATCGTCTTCTGCCGTGTCGGGCATCGTTACTATGGGGATGTTGCATGTTCCGTGCTCGCTCATCAACGCGTTACACTGAGCGTTTTCCTAGTTTACCTCTTTATTTCTGGTTTACTTGAGCGAGCATAGCCAGCGTCACCACGGTACTCTTATGGCACTTTCTCTGTTTTTTTTTTTTTTTTTTGGTGTTTTTGTTTTTGTGGTCACAGCCCAGGTTAAAACCGCACATTCAATCGATCTGAAACTTTGCACACATGCTAACGTTATCTATGCGGTCCCTGGGATCGTTTTTGAACGGGCTCTTGTGATTGGTTCAAGTTTTAAAAAAAATTATCTTTCGATTGGTTGCTCCGATCAATTTGATATTTATGAAAAACATTGCAACCAACATTATACCCAATCATACAAAGTTTCAGCCAAATCCTCCGATTGGTTAAAATTTAAAACTATTTTTCATGTTATTTTTGAAATTTAAACTAGAACCGATTGGCCGACCAACTTAAAACTTCGCATGGTCATTGGTACCAACATTTAAGGTATTTTTGCCAATTTTCAGTCTAATCTGTCGTTATTTTTAAAAGTTTTTTTCATATTAGGGAAATTTTATTCCATAATATTGAAATATTTGTAAAATGTAAACTACATTTTCATCCCTGCCTTCTTTAAACTTCTGCTCCAAGGCCTGTAGAGCAGCTAAGCAGTCCACAATTTACAGTAAAACTAGCGCATATCAAATCGGATGCAGTACTTTATCTTTGGCAGTACGAAGGCCAAATCCTCCAATTGGTTTTTAGGTTAAATAATATCTTCTGATTGGTCGACAATCAAAATGTTCCGATTAAGTTCAAATTTTGCATGGTATTCAAGACCAACATTATCTACAATTTTACTAGTGATGTGGATTTTACCGTAATTTTTTTTCTCAGTAAATTTACCGTAAATTTACCGTCAGGTGGTAAATTTTTATTTTTGTTTCTAATTCAGGAATTGTGCTATTGGCTCTTGATTTAATTGTTTTATAAGTGTTTTGGGAGTGCCAAATGTGTATTAAAGTGATCAGGAAATGAAGGGGATGCCGTGGTTCTTCCAAGTGATTTCTTTTTGCATCGTTTGGTCTTCACACTCTTAAATTTAATAAAATGTAATACTTGCACATAATTAAAGCTCAATAAATTAAATAATGCCATAATGGAGAACGTTACTGCCGCTGTTACACTCTCAAAACGTTATTTATCATTACAATTTAACAATATTTATTAATCGAATTTAACGTTTTGAAGATGTGCAATATTACTCAAGTCATAAGCTATAATATTATCTGCAAGTTTTGATTCCCAATAAATTATATGGGTGTGGACATATCCAACAATACACTTTGAAGAACCATTTGCTTCCCCTACAGAGTCATTTCCTAGTTGCAATTTAAATAATACCTACATTTAAAACAAATCATTAAAATTTTGCATTTTAGTTTATACTTTGAATATTTGCACACTCTCTGCTATGAAACCAAAGAAAATATATGAAGAAATTTTTCTAGGGAAATCAAGTTCAATTTAACAATAGGTACTCTACATATAAAATGAAGATAAAATAAAATAAAATTATATATAAAATGAAGTAAGTATTCATGAAATAAAATGAACATTTTCTGCATACATATTTCTACCTACAAAATCGACATTGGTCTACATTTCACTTTGGTATAGGTAATTCAAAAAACATAACAATTTCAAATTCATAAAATGTATGTATGAACACCTACAAATCAACATGGACTGCATTTCACTTTACTGTGAGGTCTGCTTGATTTCCCTGAAGTATTTCCCTACTATTTCCTTGGTTTCACATCGGAGAATGTGTGCAATAGGTACATTGTATAATGCAACATTTTAATGATATTCACAAGATCCCTCCACTTCTCATTTAGAATGTAAATTTCACTGTTTCCTTGACCTATGCACTTGGCTGATTCCATAGAATATAATGATAATAATTTTGAAAATTTTACCATGGTAAATTTTTTTTGGTAAATTTATGGTAAATTTACCTGATCGGTAAATTTACCTGACCGTAAATTTACCGACACATGTTAATCACATGTGTCACACATGTTAAGCCCAATCAGTCAAGTATTTATTGTAATTTTACAAGTTTAGTATGGGTTGTCAAAAGCTGGAAAAAGTATGACGTAGGAAAGTCACGACACAATGGATCTGATATTCATCCAGAGTATCTATATGGAGATTGGAAAGTTGCAGAGAAAATCGTCTTGTGCCGTGTCGTTTATCGTGATTGGGGATGTTGCATGTTCTGTGCTCGCTCATCAACGCGGTACACTGAGCATTTTCCTAGTTTATTATACACGAAGTACCTGCTAATACTTTCCCTTGTTCTGTGGCACCTGTTTGCACATTGAGAAGGGTCTCAAAGTACTTTTTCCGCATTTTGAGTACATCATCTGGGATTACTACGAGCTCGCCCTTGCTATTTTTCATCGTTCGGACTTCTTCTCGAACTCCTCTTTTTCTTTTCACCAGTCCGTATATCATTTTCTTGTTTCCTTCAAAATCCTTCTCAAGCTTACTTGCAAGTTCGTCCATTGCTTTCTTCTTCTCCTACCGAACAATATTGGCCACATTTATTTTACACTGTCGATACTCTCCTGCATTCTCTGGGGATCTATTTATTTCGTTTCTCTGCCATGCATCCCGCTTCCTCCGGACTGCCTCCCTTACTCTCTCATTCCACCACCTTGTTTCTTGCTTCCCACTAGCTCTTCCACATACTTGTTCGGCAACATCCACAAATGCTGTCTTAAAACTCGTTCCATTCCTCTTCCACCCCTTTCCTTTCCCCTGTCGGTACTCTAATCTCAATCATCTTCTTAAAGGCTAACCTCGTATCCAGTTCTTGTAATCTCCATACTTTAATCCTGTTATTTCCAGCATTGCACAGCTGTTTTGGTGTCTTGATGTGGAAACTACCAACTAGCAGCCGGTGATCACTCCCTAATGCTACTGACGGGAACACTCGCACATTTACTAGTAACTTCTTCAAGTCTCTGCACATCTTCCCCGACACATCTTCCCCATAGCTATATCTTGTTACTTGGTGACTACGTTGTTTCTTGAACCAGCTGTTCCCTACTTGTAAAGAGTTCCTAGCACAAAAGTCAAGCAACTTCTCGCCTTCCCTGTTCCGGTTGCCAAAGCCATATCCGCCCATTACCTCTTCGTACCCTTTTCTGTCTTTTCCAATTCTGGCATTAAAGTCCATCACCAACACCGCCCATCACCAACACTGGATTTGATGTTAATATTTCACTCTCCAGCTTTTCCTCAAACTTGTCTTTCTCTTTCCTAGGTCTGCCAGTCTGCGGGGCGTATACCTGTGATCATGCATTCTTTCCAATTGCCATTTTGATTTTGATTATTCTATCGTTAATCCCCTTTACCTCCAAAATGGTATCTTTCAATCGTGGGCTTACAACAATTCCCACCCCATTTCTTCCTTCATCTCCCCCAGACCATATCAACTTGTAGTCATCTCGCAGTCCCCTTTACCCTTCCACTTGGTCACCTTACCTTACCTTACCCTATGGCGCTACGGCCCTTGTAGAGCCTTGGCCTCCTCCACTACTCCTCTCCACACTTCCCGATCCAGGGCCCGCCTCCTCCATCCTCGCACCCCAAGCCTACGCAAATCCTCCTCCACGTCGTCCAGCCACCTCTTGCATGGTCGTCCCGGGAGTCTTCTTCCTTCTGGTTTCTGCCTGTAGGCCTTTTGGGCTCCCCTTTCCTCAGGCATACGCTCCATGTGGCCGGCCCAACGTAGTCTTCCCTTCCTCACCTCTGTCGAGATGGATGGATCTTCGTATATGTCATAAATCTCATCGTTTCTACGAATCCTCCATTCGCCATCGTCCTGTACAGGTCCGTAGATTCGGCGGAGGATCTTGCGCTCCCAGGTGCTAAGAGCGTCCTCATCCCTCTTCGTCAGCACCCAGGTCTCGCTTCCATATGTAACAACAGGCCGGATAACTACTCGGTAGATCGTTTTCTTAGTCTTCCTCGAGAGTAAATTTGACTTAAGAAGGTGTTGCATGCTGAAGTAGCATCTGTTCCCAGCGCTGATCCTGGCCATGATCTCCAAGTGAGTCTCATTAGTCTCCGTGACGAGTGAGCCGAGGTACTTGAAGTTGTCCACTCTTTCAAACTGATGCTGATTCACAGACAATGACTCACGTTGGTTTCTGTAGTTCCGCTCCATGACCATGTACTTGGTTTTGCTCTCATTGACAACCAGTCCTGCGCGCTCCGACGCCTCCTCCAGCTGGATGAAGCTCTCCATCAACGCCCTTTCATTTCTGCTCAAGAGGTCAACATCATCAGCATATGCCAGGTAAGACTGTCCGGTTCAGTAGTGTCCCGCCTCCATTGATGTCGATGTTTCGGATAACTCTCCCCAACGTCAAGTTGAACAGCAGACACGACAGCGAATCCCCCTGCCGCAAACCTCTGCTCACTTGGAACTCTCGTGATATGTTGTTCTGCACCTTTACCTTGCATGTTGAGTTCGCCAGAGTCATACGCACTAACTGAGCCAGCTTCTTCGGTACTCCCAGAACGTCCAGAGTCTCATACAAATAATCGTGATTCACACTGTCGTACGCTTGTTTGTAATCGATAAACAGTTGGTGCACGGTGATATTGTGCTCATAACATTTTTCTAGAATAGTGCGAATGGTGAAAATCTGGTCCGTTGTAGATCTGTTGTGACGGAACCCGCATTGGTAGTCTCCCAGCACTTGTTCGGCATATGGCTCAATACGTCTTGCAATTATCTTCGTTAGGATCTTGTATCCAGTGTTGAGCAGTGAAATGCCACGGTAGTTGTCACACTCCAACTTTGATCCCTTCTTGTGTATGGGACATATCAGGGCTACTCTCCACTCGCTTGGCATCTTCTCCTCTTGCCAAATCCTCATGATGATGCCATGTAGTTCATGCTTCAATTCCTCTCCGCCGTACTTCAGTAGTTCTGCCGTGATCATGTCCTCGCCTGGTGCCTTGTGATTCTTCATTCTGCGAATGGCCTCCTCCGTCTCGCCTAGTGAGGGGTCGGCAACGTCTGGGCCCGCTTCGACTAGCTCATGAACATTTTCTGCCTGATCCCCGCTCCCACCGGCGCCGTTCAGCAGTTCCTCAAAATGTTCTGCCCACCGCTCCACAACCCTCTTCCCTTCCGCGATCAGGTTTCCCTCCTTGTCGTTGCACATGCTCGTCCGTGCCTGGAACCCATTCTTCTCATCCCTTATTTTGGAGTACATTTTTCTAGTTTCCTTCCGTCTGGCCAACTCCTCAATTTCCTCTACTTTCTGCTTCTCCCACTTCCTCGTCTCTCTTCTACAAGCTTTCTTAGCCGCTGCTCGCAGTCTTGAGAACTCACTGCAGTTGGTTCTTGTTCCTCTCTGTAGCATTTTCTTCCTGGCCTCATTTCTATTCGCTATGGCCTCCTTGCACTCTGCATTGAACCAAGGGTCTCTTCTATCTACTGGCTGAAATCCCACTACTTGCTCTGCTGTGGCTGTCACTGCGGCTTTAAGCATTTTCCAGTCGTTTTCTATGTCTGTTGCTCCCTGCATTTTGGCCTTTTCTAGCACAAGCTGCGCCTTCAGATGGCATGCAAACTCCTCTTGCACCTCCACTTGGTCACACTTAATCCTAATAAGTCTAACTTCCTCTCGGTCATCATGCCCACAATCTCCTCAATTTTACCTGTTAGTGTTACTATATTAAGTGTCCCCACTTGTATTCTTGTTGTCTTTCGACTCTTCACTGACTGACCCACCTTCCACACCCACCTTGTCCTGCCTTTGCCTTTTCCCATTTAAGGATAATGTTCAGTGTCCTGACTTTGACCTTCTTTCGCAACTTTATCTCCCTATTTGTTTTGTTCACTATTCTCTTCATACCACTGGCTTCCTGTTCATTGCTTCCACCTACCTATGGTTCCTCCAGACCCACCTGGACTGAAAAACCTCGTTCACAACTTTATCCTTCTTCTTCTCATTCCTCTGTTCGCTTCGTTCTTTAGCTTCCATCCTCACTCGCAGCTCTCTCCCAGTGTTTGCCTCCCACTCCCATCGGTTACTCTTATACCCTTGTATATTATGGAACCTCCAGGAATACTGCACTGTTCGATTCTACCGTCTTTTTCAGTTCCTCGTTCACGTAAGTTCCTTCTATGCTTTGTAGGCCACATACCACCACTCTTACCTGTGGTTTTAAATTTTAATGCATCCTTAGCGACTACTACTAAATCACGGATTTCTCGTAGTAGCTCCTCCTTGTTCACTCCCTCTTTCACTTCCCGATTACCTACTTTCAAAATTACTATCTCGGCTTCCCTCAGTCTTTCCCTATAATATCCAATCTTCATTTTGTCTGCCAGTTGCTTTACTCTTATACCTGGTTCAATAATTGCACTGTTGCCCATTCCTTTACAAAATTCACTTACTTGTTTCACCTTTACATCGCCTATCAGTATTGATTGCACACTTGTTTGCTTTGCCTCATGCACATTTTCTGTTTTCTCTTGACGTTCGCCACTTACAGGATCCTTCTGCGCTACTACCAATTCCTGGTCTCCCTCAATTTCAGTTTCCTTTTCTTTTTCCAGTGGCCCCACTTCTTCTTTGCTAGCTTGATGATTCTGTTCACCTGCTGTTTCGTTCAGTCATCTTCCTGATGTTTGCTTCCTATTTTGTGTCGCTCCACATCCTCATCATTTGTTAGATCTTCCGTTGGAACGATATCACCCAATTTCAGAACATGTGTTTCTTCTTGTTCTTGTTCCAATACTTTATCTACTGGTTCTCCTTTAGTCTTCCTAAGTTCATGTATCTGCATGTACAGAAAGGTTATTTCTTTACTATTTCTTTACTTTACTTTACTAAAACACAATATTGAGAAAAAATGTGATTTGTAAAATCGTAATTGATTACAATGGGCCATAAGTATTGTATTTTGCATGAATACAAAATAACTACAAATAACTATGAAATAACTATAAATCTATACATTTTATTTTATAAATAACTATAAATAATAACTAATGAATAACTAAGCGAATTACCTGTCGTTGACGGCAAACTTCGGTTTGAGATGCGCCTTCAGCTGCAGCAGAAGTCGGCAGCCGTGCATTCTGTCCAGACAAACGTTGATCGCAGTCGTGTCGGTGGGGATTCGAGCCAGCAGTTGAGCAGCAGTGGCTTCCTCTGCTTCCTCAGCATCAGCGGCCAGCAGACACTGCAAGTGAATAGCAAGTCTTTCTACTTCTCTGGTTTATGTTGCTCGAATGCAGGATACGATACTCTCAACCGATCGATCTGAAACTGTGCACACCTACTATGTAATGTCATAAAAGCGGTCTCGTAAATAAATAGTTTTGAACAGGTGTAACATGTAAACTGAGGGAGGGCGGACTCCTGAGGTCAACCGGTCATACAACCCCTCACGCGCTCGAGCAGGGGCTCGGGAGTTGTTGACCGGCCAGCGACGGAACTGGTTGTGTTGTGTGTTGTCAGAGAGACGTTTCTAGAAGCCGACGCAGGCAACTGATTTTTGTACATAGAGAAAGAGTGTTGATGATTATTATTTGTCGGACTGTCTTACGACGACTTGTGCTGTGGGATAAAGAGTTATTAAAAGGATTGTTCAAGTGTGATTGTGTTCAAGGTGTTTTGTTTGACGAGCTTCGTGCTTCCTCAATCCCCAGAAGCACGTGGCGCCCATCCCCGTCCGCCAGCGTTCGCCACACACCCCGTCCACCATTGCTCAAAAAAGTAAGTTTATTTCCATTTCAACATTACAAGTAATGTATACAAGCATTGTCAGTGACCCTTAAGCAATATGATTTGTCTAGGGTGTATGGAATTTTGTTATAATCTAATTTTACCATAATAAAGTATAGTCCTACATATAAATTAAAAGTAATTCGATCATTCTCAGTACATGGTTTCATTCATTTATTCAATCATTCATGTATTCATCTAAAGAGTAATATGCTTTATTAACTAGAAATGTTTTGAGTAAATACTTAAATCTATTAATGTCAGTTACATTTTTTATGTTCTCAGGTAGTTTGTTGTAAAGTGTGCATTTTATATAACTCGAGTTTTTTTGTGTTTGTTTTGTCCTATGATTTGAGGTGTGAACGTGTGTTTTTGTTCTTGTGTCGTGTGAGTGTATGTCTTCGTTGAGTGCGTGTTGTTGAATGTTCTTTTCGTAATGAGTGTGCATTCGTATATGTATATGCTGTGTACTGTTAGGATTTTGTGTTTTATAAATTGGGGTTTGCAGTGTAGCTTTTTTACTTTTAAGGCCTAAAATTGTTCTTACTGCTCGCTTTTGAAGAGTAAATATTTTTCGTGTTTGGCTTGAATTCCCCATTGTTCTATTGCGTATCGGATGTGGGATTCAAAATTTGCGTAATAGGCAATTTTTGCTGTTTTATATTAGTTGTTTGTCTTACAATTTCTATGGCAAAGCATGCAGAGCTCAGTTTCTTTTGTAGAATTTCACAGTGGCGATTCCAGTAAGCTTTCCATCAATTACTCCCCAAATTTTCTGACAGTTCGTAGAAGCATTCTCTACCCTCACTCCATTCTCCTCGGAGATCTATAACCCTCATCAGTGTGTTGTGTCTGATGTCCGTCCGTCCGATCGGATAGCTCAGTTGGTAGAGCTCTCGCCCGGCAACTGAGAGGTCCCGGGTTCGAGCCCCGGTTCGGTCGGATATTTTTCACAACACACATCCCTTCATATCATCCTGACTCCATGGAAGTTTTCCAAAGAAACCTACATTCTTAAGTGAAGTTTCTTCTTGTTGCTAGGTATACGGACCTTGATTGGTAATTTCGCAACTCAACAAGAGTGCATTTTATGTTTGACATTTAGATGATCTTTTGACAGGAGCGGCTAACACATTCTATTTTTAATTTTAATCCATGTTCATACTACGTACCTAGTTCTTCAAAATTGAGGTAAATACAGATCAATACTTAATTAATGTGGGGATTTTAAAATCTTGAATTAAAGTAAGTAGCTGGTATGCTATTATGAAGTTAGACTGTTGGGATATTATTTACCACGAAGTGTTGTCTAGCTAGAAAATGTACGTATTTTGTCACACGACTACAGGTAAATGCAAGCCTTCCGCAAACTGTCGCCCACTTGAATAGCTTCACGGAATCCTTCCTTACTTGACAATAACTATTAAAATGTATATATCTATTATGTCATATTTATGGAAATACCGCGAATCACTCTTGCTCGTACCATAACAACATCACAAGGTAGCCGCCATTATCTGCAACTTTGTCCGAAAACCGCTTAGTTCCCCCGGCTTCCGCTACGCGTTGCCGTCATCAAAATCTATTTTGGGATTCCAAACTTACACTATCGAAAGCCTTTGTCAGGTCACAAAATATACCCATAACATGACCCTTTTCATCTAGGTATATCTTTGATTACATTACCTATAATATCCGTTCTATTTATCCGTTCTGTTTGTTCGTTAAATGATTTTGTAGTTCTAGGAATGATGTGAGTCTATTGTGTAATATTTTTTCTAGAATTTTAGATACTGCTGGTAACAGGGATATTGGACGATAGTTCCCTAATTTATTCTTTTCCACTTTTTTGAATATTGGTATTATTTTGGAGATATTTAATTTGTCTGGAAAAATTCCGTGTTCAATGCTGGAGTTGAATATGTCATTTATGGTTGGCTTATGTGCACAATGCACTTCTTAATGAGTGATACCGGTATGCCATCTATTCCGTGTTCAATGCTGGAGTTGAATATGTCATTTATGGTTGGCTTATGTGCACAATGCACTTCTTAATGAGTGATACCGGTATGCCATCTATTCCGTGTTCAATGCTGGAGTTGAATATGTCATTTATGGTTGGCTTATGTGCACAATGCACTTCTTAATGAGTGATACCGGTATGCCATCTATTCCGTGTTCAATGCTGGAGTTGAATATGTCATTTATGGTTGGCTTATGTGCACAATGCACTTCTTAATGAGTGATACCGGTATGCCATCTATTCTGTGTTCAATGCTGGAGTTGAATATGTCATTTATGGTTGGCTTATGTGCACAATGCACTTCTTAATGAGTGATATGCCATCTATTCCGTGTTCAATGCTGGAGTTGAATATGTCATTTAATGGTTGGCTTATGTGCACAATGCACTTCTTAATGAGTGATACCGGTATGCCATCTATTCCGTGTTCAATGCTGGAGTTGAATATGTCATTTAATGGTTGGCTTATGTGCACAATGCACTTCTTAATGAGTGATACCGGTATGCCATCTATTCCGTGTTCAATGCTGGAGTTGAATATGTCATTTAATGGTTGGCGTATGTGCACAATGCACTTCTTAATGAGTGATACCGGTATGCCATCTATTCCGTGTTCAATGCTGGAGTTGAATATGTCATTTATGGTTGGCTTATGTGCACAATGCACTTCTTAATGAGTGATACCGGTATGCCATCTATTCCGTGTTCAATGCTGGAGTTGAATATGTCATTTATGGTTGGCTTATGTGCACAATGCACTTCTTAATGAGTGATACCGGTATGCCATCTATTCCGTGTTCAATGCTGGAGTTGAATATGTCATTTATGGTTGGCTTATGTGCACAATGCACTTCTTAATGAGTGATACCGGTATGCCATCTATTCCGTGTTCAATGCTGGAGTTGAATATGTCATTTATGGTTGGCTTATGTGCACAATGCACTTCTTAATGAGTGATACCGGTATGCCATCTATTCCGTGTTCAATGCTGGAGTTGAATATGTCATTTAATGGTTGGCTTATGTGCACAATGCACTTCTTAATGAGTGATACCGGTATGCCATCTATTCCGTGTTCAATGCTGGAGTTGAATATGTCATTTATGGTTGGCTTATGTGCACAATGCACTTCTTAATGAGTGATACCGGTATGCCATCTATTCCGTGTTCAATGCTGGAGTTGAATATGTCATTTAATGGTTGGCTTATGTGCACAATGCACTTCTTAATGAGTGATACCGGTATGCCATCTATTCCGCTCGAGTGTTTATTTTATAAGTTGTATGTTATTGAGCGAGCGTCTCCATTCGGCTCTTTTTGACACTTTCTCTGTTTTTTTTTTGTTTTTTTTTTCCCCCGCCACTGTAGGTCACATTTTTTTGTCGATCGAGCTGAAATTTTGCACACATGCTTACATCGTTCTAATTTAGCCTGGGATTGTTTTTGAGCACTGCCCAATGATTGGTTCAAAAATTAACATTTAACAACCTTATCTTCTGATAGGTCGAAAATCAAAATGGTCAGATCAAGTTCAAATTTTGCATGGCCAATAAGAATATAATTTTCAAATATTTTATAAATTTTCAGCCCAACCTGTAGAGAACTTATGCACTTATTGACACTTTTAAAGTTTTCAAACTGTCAGAAATGACATTTCAAAACAGAAATTCCACTGCATTCTGGGTTGCTTTATGTACTTATAGCAAAGCAAAGTGTATAGATGGCTATTCTCAGTTTCAATGAAACATAATGTAGTCAATATGTAATGTAGGTACATATAGGTACATATACATAGGTATAGGTACCTATCTAAAATAATTTATTATAAGATATGGATCGTGTTTCACAGTTGTAAAAACAACGTTTCGACTAGATAGCATCATATTTTATACATTTCCAGCTCAATCGGTGAAGAATTTACAGACATATTGCTATTTTAAGTGTTTTGATCTGTCCAAAAATTTATTGAAATGTATCAGTACATTAATCTGTTATTTAATTGATCCAGAGTGTTTATGGGAAGTTGCAAGGAAATTTGGTAATAATGTAGTTAGTTATCTTTGATTGAATGGATCGTACTCGATTGGCGATGTTGCGCGTGTCGGTGCTCGCTCATCAACGCCTTACACGGAGCGTTTTCCTAGTATTTACAATTTCGTTTGGGCAAGTTGCATGGATAAAGATTGATTCGCTCGAGGTGTTTTCTAATACCGGCATATGTTTCAAAAATGCGTTATTGTTTGCAAGAGGATTGTCCGCTAGCTTTTTGGCAGCAGTATGCATATTCTTAGGGGTGTGCGAATATTCGAAAATTTCGAATACTTCGAAAATATTTGGTTCAAATATTCGATTCGGTATTCGAAAAAAAAGTATTCGAAATTTCGAATACTTCGAAAATTCGAATATTTGAAAATTTTTGAATAGTTCATGTCTTTTAATTCAAAATAATCCCGCCATTTCTCATATGGGAGTGTTTTTCAATGCTGTTAACTGCTGCAAGTCTAAAACTTCAACCGAAAATTGTCATGGCCGCCATTTTGATTTGGAGGGATATTATTTGTAGGTTATTGTTCCTCCAGGTAGACCTTCCTCATACTCCTTTTGTTCCTGTTACTTTAATTTTTTGTGACGATTAATGACAACAATATAATCCTGGCATATTACATCATAATCAGTACATTCATTTATATGGCCATCTTTCATTCTGGTCATATGAAAAAAGTTTGGTGTCCATTTTTAAATATTTTTATTGATATTATGTATTTTAATGTAGATTCCAACTATTCGATTCGATATTCGAAATATTTTTGTCAATTATTCGATATTCGTATTTGAAGTCAAAAATCACTATTCGCACACCCCTACATATTCTTTATTGAAAGCATTCGATATTTGTGTGTGGTCCGTTATTATTACGTCTCCATCATCCAAGATTTTAATGTTTTCTGTTGGACGCATCTTCATATTATTTTTATTTGTTTGAGTATTAATCATATTCCAGATAAATTTTGATTGTGATTTTAAGTCACATCTTTTGATTTTGTTGAGTATGTCTAGATGTTTTGCTGCTTTTAGGACCTTCTTGTATGTTTTCTTGTATGATTTATAATATGATTTTGTGAATTCACTCTGGAAATGTTTGTTTAGCTGAAATAGAAATTTTAAGTTAAGTCTTGATACCTTTATTCCATTTGTTTATCCATTTAGATATTATTTGTCTTTGTTTGATTTTTACAATTTTTAACGGGAAATGAAAGTCGAATTTTTGTATGAATATTTTTTCAAATGCATCGTATTTTTCATCTGGCGTGGGTGAATCATAGACTTTGGACCAATCAGTTTCCTGAAGCGTTTCATTGAAAGATTTGACGTTTTCTTCATTGAATTTTCTCCGTTTTAGAATTTTAGGTACCTATTGGCTTATTTGAGTGGAGCTGTATTGATATTTTCTGTGCAGTGTGATCTGAGAGGCAGTTTTCAATAACCTCAGTTGAAAAGTTATGAGATTGTATGTTTGTTATTATGTTATCGATTGTAGAAGAGGTATTGTGAATTTGACTAAATCTTGTAGGTTCTGTTATTGTTGTCTTCATATTATATGACAGCAGAAGGTTAGTACTATTTCTTTGGGATGTTGTATCTTTGCTGAAGTCTACGTTGAAGTCGCCTAGGATTATTATATCTTTGTTTTCATTTGATGTTATGTCTTGTAATAATATATCAAGAGTATTTCGGAAGATGTCATAACTCCCCAGTGGCGAGCGATAAAGTGTAATAATTAGAAGGTTACGAGGTGTGTTTACAATTTCTATCCCTGTTATTTCTATATGTTTTTCTTGGCTTGATAAGTTAATATCTTCCCTCGGTTTAACAGTATTCATTAGTAAATTGTTTATATATATATAGCTACTCCTACATGAATGTATTTCGATCTACAGAACGAATTTTGTAGTGTGAAATTGCATATGTTGAGGGATTCTATCTCATTGTTTTTTAGCCAATGTTCTGAAAATGAAAATACAAAGAAAGTCGGTAGTCTCGCCTACAAGTGTTTGATTGTCAAGGAAAACTTCTATGCTATTTGTGCGCTTTTGAGACTTTGAACGTTTTGGTGTATAATGTGCAGGTGTTTTTGTGCATGGTCTCCGTGTTCATTTGTTTTTGTTTTTTTGCGTAGGTTGTGTAATTTGTGTAGTTTGTGTAGTTTGAGTTTGTGTTTCCTTGTCCTCATAGTCGTGTCAGTATGAAGTCAAGTCTTTCGGTGTTTTCTTCCGTTGGGGGCGAAGTTCAGGGATTTTTTTTATAGCACCCTGTGCTTTCCCGGGATTGGTCCTCGTTGCAGGTGTTGTCGATGCTGTCGATGTTCTCTTAGCTGTGGCCGATGATGGCTGCCCAGCTTTCTTCTCTGTGATGACGTTTCCCGATGATTTTCTTGCCGATGTTGGTGGCTTGGTCCCCGGGCTTGGCATCTTCGTCTTCAAAGTTTCACCTGCTTTTGTTTCAGTGTCTTTTACTTTTTTTATAGCTTCACGAACTTCTGACGCTTTAACTTGTTCTGTTACTTCTGGTTCTGATCTTTTCATTTCTACGACCTCTTGAACTTCCAGCTCTTCCTGTCTCGTTACGTTTGCAGGTGGACTTTTCATTGCCATTGCTTCCTCTTGTGGTATGTCTGTTTGGTTGTCTGGCTGGAGCTTAGGGCGTTGATCATCCTCGATAATGCGGACAAAATGTGACATTAGTACACGCTTCCCTCTAAGTGTGGAGATGGAGCCCGTGACGTGTGTTGTTCTCGTTTGAGTATGTTTTCTAGGTTCAGGATTATTGTATTTTCTAGAGGCGCTATATGTTCGTGGAATTTGGAGTTTATTAGCTGTATTGTTGGGTTGGTCTTCGGTTTATCATGGCGCAATGGAACTGTCATGATAATGAATTTTTGGTTTAGGCATGACTTTATATGTTGTGGCGCAAGGGGCTTATAATATTTGCAAGAATTGTTTCACTTTGTATGATGTCTTCGCCTGAGTTGGTAGCAGTGCATCCCAAGGTGCTACAGTCTCCACATGGTTAGTTCCACCGAAGATCACTGTGTAGTCCTCTTTGATATTGTTGATATATTTCTCGACTCCACTTTCTGGTAAGATTTCCTGCATTTTAGCGCCAGGCTTCATCACAACTGTGACTTTGCTTTCCAGCTGATCTTGCAATATAGCCTGGCACTTTCTTCCATGGCTGTCAGCAATGATTAATATGTTCGGTTTCTCTTGGGTGGTGAATGATTTATTTTTGACAGTGGTAGTGGTAGAAGTAGGTTCCTTGACAGTTCTGGCCGGTGTTGCCTTCATTGGCGTCTGTGTAGGGTGTGGTAGGTAGTACATGGAGTGAAGGTCAATGCCATTTTTAGCGTGTAGTGGTGCTATCTTGTGGACATTTTCGGAACTGGGAGCAGTAGGTTCCTTAACAGTTCTGGTCGGTGCTGCCATCTGTGTAGGGTATGGTTTGGAATGTAAGTCAATGCCATCCTTAGCGTGTAGTGGTGCTATCTTGTGGACATTTTCGGAACTGGGAGCAGTAGGTTCCTTAACAGTTCTGGTCGGTGCTGCCATCTGTGTAGGGTATGGTTTGGAATGTAGGTCAATGCCATCCTCAGCGCGTAGTAGTGCTATCTTGTGGGCATTTTCGGAACTGGGAGCGAGATCCCTTTTTTCCAATTTTTCACTGTAATTCTGATTGTACATTGGCTTTTGGGTACTATTACAGCTCAGGCTTTGTTTTAGAAGTAATCTCAATTCATTCAACTCACGAAATAGTGCGGCATTGATGCTGCACTGGTGTTCTTGAACATCCCTGCCATGCGCCTCCAGGCCTCGTTCATGGGTGTTCCACTGTGGGTTCCACTGTGGGTTGTATGTGGCCATAATAGAGTAATGAAAGCTTTGCACAGGATATTTATACACTTTAAATAAAATACGCTTCTATCACTAAATATTAGTACACTTGTGTATTGTCACAGATTGCAGTGTTATGCTTAAATGGTAAATAACTGAGCAGCTGGAGCAGCGCTCCCCTCTAGCGACCCCTAATCGGCTTGGCGGCAGTGAGAGTTATGAGAGGCTGATGGCATTGAGTAGAGCGACGTAATCGAGGTTGCATGTTAGTTTTCTCGGCGATGTGTAAACCATTGATATAGCGTGTATGTGATTTATTTTAAGAAGGTTTGTGTTTTCACGCTTGGAGGTTCTTGAGGAACTCACATACAAGGTACTGTACTTATTTTACGTATGTGTTCGGCGCGATAAACACTGGTGCGGCAACTCTAACGTTGAGAACTGTTATTGTTTATACTGGAACATTCTGGACTTTTGTTTCCGCGATCTTTTGATGCATAGTTTGTTACTCCAGTATTATGAATGTGAGAGTGGCGGACATGTGAGATTACAGAATGTTATATTAACTATTTAAAAGCCTGTTTAAGGTTGTTGTAGGTTTATACAATATTGTAAATAGGTCATAGCAGTGTTCTTTTCTATTGTTTATGTTTGGATCTGCCTAGGGCACAGAATCATTATTAATGTATTATGTCCGATGAGACAGGCCAACTCTTTGTATATCTGGTTATCATTAAGTTGTATTGCTTATGTCCTTATATTATTTTGGTTTAGGGAAACTCAAGGACTTACTTGAGCCGCCTTCCTAATCTTGAACAATCCCCTCCCCCACTCCCAACTCCGAACTGAGCAACAATAATAATAACACGTTATAGTTATTGAAATTTTATGAGCATTTGGAAATATTTTGTCAAATTTCTTGAATGGAAACTGAAGATATTTTATCACTGCTTCTTTGACACATTTCCCTTGCAAACGCATATGAATTCGCATGCAATACGAAGGCTCGACGCGTAATGCCCACCTGGTTGACATCCTCCATCAGATTGGCCCCCTCGATGCAGACGATGATGTCGATGTGAAGAACGAGGAACAACACCTCGTCCAGTTGAGTGAAACTCAAGTTGCCGAGATTGTCCGCCAGGAACAGCAACAGCATGTGACTCCTCTGCAACGTAACATCATTCAGATCATACTTCACTTGTGTTGCAAACAAAAGTCAGACTCAAACTTTGTTTTTACTTCGAGGAAAACCCTGAGCATTGAACTGACCTCCGATTCAAAAGGCTTGAGCATGGAGAGGAGTAGACTTGTCCGCTTCTTGAGCGGTTGAAGCAGCGAGTACAGCGGAGTCATCAGAGCCTGCTGCTTCTTGAAGCCTCGTACCGCTTCTTGCTGCACAAAACACAGTCTACTTTGAGGGGCTAGCGATATAATTACCAATTTCTTGAAGTTTCCACAAATTTAACGAAATTCGAATTTCTAGAAGACAGTTTCACCATGGCAACACGATTTTTATATGAAAAACTGCACTTTTCAGAAGGAATATCGCCAAAATAAAGCAGTAAACCCCTAATAGCTCTGTAAAACATACACGAGGAGCGTTCACATTGCAAAATTTTAGAACAAAATATTGGAACTGATACATGATCTTCAGTTCTTGAAAGAAATCTATATGTGGGAAAGCCGCTAGACATCTGTACTGCCATGTTTCATGTTCGATACGTTGCTTCCATAACACGGCAGTGTAAGATTAGTGATAACCCATTTCAAACCATGAAATAACTAACATTGCATAGTTCTGAACACAGTTCTCATTGTAACACAGACTCATAGTTCTGAAGACCGGTACATTGCCTTATTTCATAAACAATTACACTGGTAATTGATATTGATAATGATCAAATAAAAATAACTCATCAAGGTCACGCTCGCTACTTCGATAATATTCGCAGCGATTTGCGATTCGGTTGTACAAAATTCCTAAAAATGCATGAAATTGCATTAGCTATGCATTATAGATGGCATGTGACATTTAATCGTTTGTTGCATGTACTGCTACAAAGTAGAGGTCAGTTAGGGTACGCCATTACCCGGGTACAATAGTGAGTACTCGGGTACCAAAAAAAAATAAAAAAATAATTACACTTGCATTTTTTGCATTAGCTGCCACTTAATCACCAGCAGTTACATTGTTTATAGTTACAGGCTATTCCATTTCAAAAGGGGAATGGAAACCACGCCCAGCTACCTTGCTATTGGTTGTAGGTTCGAGGCGGGAAACAAATTCATAGAAGACAAAGGAAAAACTTTGCAGTGCCAACTTAGCTGAGAAAGTACTAACATATTACAACAGATTAAAATTACTTTTTAAATGTATTTTGTTGACCCAGGCTATTAATAGAGGGTTTTATGGCAACAAGTGATAAATTATTTACTTTATGACTGATTTAAAGATCTAGTGGTCGTTTAAACACTTGAGTGATAATCACCAAACCAAAATTTTTATGGTAGTGGTACTGCAAACTATGCCATCTGTGGGAGAATTGCGAACTTCTTGAAACTTCCATTCCCCTTTTGAAATGGAATAAACTGTATGTAAACTGAATTTAATATTTATACATCCCAAATCTCAACAATCCCAACCAATAATTGGTTTGTAAATTCATTGTTTGTAATTTCATCAGAATGCTGGTGAGTTGAGGTGAGGGATGGATTATTGATGGAGGGGATGCAGGTATGTATGGATCCATTGTATGTATCCATTGTATGGACGTTGTGTATCTCTCCCCAAGGACACAGATAGGGCGGCAAACTGAGTGCAAAAAATTCAAAGCATTTTACAAAAAAATAAAAATTTAGGTATTTTTTACCCGGGTAATTACTTGGGTAATTAAACCGGGGAACCCGGGTACAAATCATTACCCGAATCTGACCTCTACGACGAAGTAAGTTATTTTAATTGCAATATTGAAAACCACAAAAAACCATGAAAAGTCGGCCCCTACTTTTTCAAAACGACTTGTCTGTTTGCCTTCAAATTTTTACTGAATATAGATACGTAAAGGATAAATCTGTGTCTCTAGGATTTGAAAAATTCTAAAAAATTGTTTTACCCCTGTTGTAGGGGGTTAAACTTGAGCCATTGAAGGGTGTTTTTGTATCCCTGCCTCGAAAAAACAAAACAACAAAAAATCAATTTCGACCATGGGAACACTGATTTACTACTTATCTATAATCTGTGAAAGTTTAAAGACAAACGGTCAAGACGTTTAGAAAAAAGTAGAGGCCACCTTTTTGTGCTTTAAAACATGGATTTCATCAAGTATTATCGACTCTGGCAGGCAATGAAGTTAAGTGGCTGACCTGAAGCAGTGACTGTAGCTTGAACGTCACGAGTACTCCTTCTGCGGCCTTCATGTGTACGTAGCTGGGATAGCGCACGTTGACGACACTCAAGTCCTTGCGGCTCCGTCGGCCAATCACCTCGCAGTCATCCGTTGTCATGGCGATCAAGTACGCAACCATCTGCAAGCGTTAAACACACACATCATCATCGGCTCATGTTCGCTCCTTTGACACTTTCATGCTTCTGAAAAGATACATACCTAATACCTATGTGTGTATTTGCTTCAGAATTGAAAAATGTCGCTGTTTCATTTTTGTGGAGGTGTAAAATACTTTTTGGAAAATATAACTAATTCATAAAAGAAAATGTAAAACGTGGATGTACAGACATACATTTAATTGTCTGATAATGTTTTGCTTATGTATTTGCAAATTAAGTAATTTACTTCTTAAAGTAATTGAAAGTATTGGGGTATTTGTCATGTTTTTGTAAAATTATTTATTATTTTGTCTACAGTTTCGATTTTTATATTAAAATCTTCCTCAGGACAAAACTTTTTATACCCCAATATATCCAATGTATATCCAATATCCAATAAAATAATAAATACAATAAAATAAATAAATAAAATAAAATAAATAAATAAAATAAATAAATAAAAAGTATATCCAATGAAATACCCAATACTTTCAATTACTTTAATAATGATAGTCATGAATCTTTAAAAACAAATTTACTTCTTGTTTTTTTAGCAAGCCAATTGTAATTATAAAATATGGCTTCACTTTCAGAAACTATGCCGAGTTGTAACTTTAGCCATTTCATTATAATGTAATGAAGTATTAATTTCAGTAGGTATATACTATATAGTACTTCTTCCTGTGGAAGACTATGGCAAGAAATAATATAAACAGGCTCTTCAAAAGCTTCGAGGACTTTTTTTATGCCAATGTACCAAATTATGAAATCTGTAGAAGAATCGAGATATTCTCTTTGAAATTGTGACAAGTAAAAGTAAAGACCGAGAAGCAGCAATTTGTAAAAGCTCATGTCCGTAAATTAGAAACAGATAGCTCAGATATGAATGCTAAAACATTATTAATACTGACCGGTGCCAGGTCGACGAGGCCTTGTGACAACACTAGGTGTACCAACCCCGCGGCCGCCTGACGCACCAGCAACTGCCGATCCAAGTACGCTTCCAAGATGTCCTTGAGAAGCAGTTGGATCACCGAGCTGGCCACGCTCCCGCTCCCATCGGACATCTCCTTCAGCAGCTCGCTCTCTGCAACATTGTTCACGCTCGTTACATCTTCTTTCACAGTATTGCCAGTGAGTCAGTCAAAACATTGCTTTTTAGTTACTTTTAGGGCTGTGCGAGTTTGATATTTTAAGGTCGAGTCGAGTTCGAGTCGAGTCAGTGTAATGAATCGAGTTTTTCGAGTCGAGTTCGAGTCATGTTCAGCAAATGTTCACCTATGTACTATTAGGTCATAAAATTATTATTCGACCATCACAAAATGAATAGAAATATTTACATTAATCATACATCATCTATACATTGTAGGGCTGCTAATTCATGTAATTTCTTATAATATGATAAGATGTATGTAGGTAAATAATTTTGATTCTCATACTACTGGGGTTTGAAGTGCTGCTACTAGAAATTTAATTTGTAGCTTGGAATGACAAGTAAAGATCTAAGCTTTAACAGCTACTGTATTTTGGGGGAAAAAATCCATGCAATCTGCAACTAGAAATACTACTAGGTACTAGGCACTACATAGAATGTAAAGGCCAAAGACCCTAGAACTTCCTTAGGCCAAAATTCTGGGTTTTTGCATTCCTAGAAGTATTGTCAGAAGCACTTAGACGAGTTATGTCACTTATCAGCAGAAATATCATATTTCCCAAATCTCAACAATTTCATCCAACAATGCGTCATTATTATTTCATTGTGTGACATTTTAACAGAAATTCATGTGTTCTTGTGAGTTGAGGAGTGGATTATTGATGGAAGAAGTAGGTAGGGGTCTGTTAAGGATGTAGGCAGGATAGATATTGTCTTAAAAAAAAAAAAAAAAAAAAAAAAAAAAAATTTAAACTCGAAAAAGTTGAGTTTAACTCTTTTTGACTCGATTCACCCCCCAAACTCGACTCGAACTCGAAATTTCGAGTACTCGCACACCCCTAGTTACTTTTAATAAACCCATTGGTGTATGATGCTTAAAGATTAAAAACAGTCTGAAAATTAGGATTTAATTTTCAAGGTGTTACATGGAACTCTCAAGAAATCATAAAATTGCCATAACTTCCATACCTATATCTTGATTTGATTTGTTGATTTTGAAATCTTTTATTTAGCCATTTGCTATTACAGTACATTTTTATAATACAATTTTTACCTTTTTTCTCTAATTACTTTTAGAGAAACTATCTTTAAATACACAAATTCACAATCTTTACAATTTTTTACATCTTCAGGTAACTTATTATATTCTCTAATTGCACCATAGGCAATACAATTCCTAACTAGATTTGTCTTGCATTGTTTTAAAAATATATTATTTACATTCCTAGTATTGTGATCATGTCCTTCACCTCTCTGTTGTAGTAAATGATCGAGGTACACTGGCATTAATCCTTTTTAAATCTTAAATATAAAAATCATAGCAGCAATTGTTTCTTCAACGCTATTCCAATCTAGCTTAATTAGTAAATCAATTTGGATGATGCTCCACACCTCTCTTAATATGTACCTCATTGTTTTATTTTGCAATATTTGCAATGATCTTAGGTCTGTTTGATTTGCATTCAGCATAACAGTACTACAGAATTCAAAATGAGGTTTAATTATACAGTTGTTGAGCGAGCAACTCCTTTTGGCTTCTTTGGCACGGACTTCTGTTTTTTTTTTGTTTGTTTGTTTTTCTGTTAATAGCCGATACACAGGTCACAATGTTTCTTCGATCGAGCTAAAATTTTGCACACACGTAGAGACAACCTTTTCTGTTTGCAGACCCTAATTTTTTTGAAATCCATTTATTGGTTAAAATTTAAATAAACCTCCTGATAGGTTGAAAAATTAAAATAGTCTTCGATAAATCTGATCAAACTCATATATTAGCTCCTACAGGTCAGAGTTTTTCTTTGATCGAGCTGAAATTTTGCACACATGTAAAACCAACCTTCTCTGTTTGCATACCCTTATTTTTTTTGAAATCCATTCATTGGTTAAAATTTAAATAAATATCTCCTGATAGGCTGAAGAATGAAAACGGTCTTCGATAATTCTGATCAAACTCATATTTTGCATGATCATTAAGACCATCATTGTCTCTTATTTTACGAAATTTCATCCCAATCATTTAAGAACGTATGAACTTATTGACATTTTTAATATCTGTCAGTAATGAAGTATTGAAATGAATGTTTTCACGTGCCAATTGAATTGAATATGATTTGGTATATTTACCAGGGTGCTTAGATGCTATTTTTAAGTTTCGATGAAAAGCATATACTTTTATGTTGTGGCGTGCATCATATTTCAATTCAATATGGATGTATATGTTTTCTGTGCGTTGTGTACGAATTTCGGTTTGAGAATTTGCACGTACCCGTGCTCGCTCATCAATGCGTTACACTGAGCGTTTTCCTAGTAAATTATAATTTTCGACCACAAGGACAGTTGCCCACTAACTCTTTTAAAGGTATCCTACTTTTTTGATATTTTGTTTTTTATGTACTGCATATGAGACTTAAAATTAAGTTTACTATCTAATATAATGCCCAAGTATGATAATTTGCCATGAATTTTGAATACAAGTTAATGAACAGATCTGGCGAGACATCCTCGTCAAAGTACAGGACATGACATTGTACTCATGATTGTGTTCACAGATGACGAATGACCCTCATGAAGTCAGCTGCAAAGCCGAGACATCTCAACAAAACCACTTGCATTTCCCATACAAATAGCCGGGAAAATCAGTTTTTACTCCCCGTTTTGAAAGGGAAGATAATGTTTCTTGCACTTTGCATTGTATTTATAATATAACTGAAAAATGATATTTTTGTAGATGGCAGAGTTTTGCATCAAAACCCCTGATATTTCTATGCCAATGCAGGTTGAGTTTGCTGTGAGATGTTGGAGTGAGAAGGAATGAGGAAGGACCTGGAGCGTCTGGAGGCTGAGTGAGCAGGAGCGCCAGGTTGTTGAGCGCCTCCATCTTGATCCACGGCGCGCCGGTGAGCGCCAGCCGGTGTGTGCGCACCAGACGCAAGGGCAGCGCCGCGTGGCGCACACTCGCCTGGCCCAGCGCGCGCAGCGCCCAGCACTGCACTTGCGCACTGTCTGCGTCGCATGCGGTGCTCAGGTGCGCCACACACTCCTCTACAAGCTAAAACACCACACGTTCCGCCCGACGTTCTTTAACACATAGTTGGCGTTTAGAATAAATCGCAATCTCAACAATTTATTACATACCTTGAATGGAATGACTAAATTAACACATTTAGTTAGGTACTACTAATTAATATTTCAACACAATCAGTTGTCAGTTTAAGAGGCCCGGGTAAGCAAATGAGAAACGCACTTTTCTTCAAAGTGTTCTTTTTTATTTTGTCTTCACACTTACAGTTACAGAACTTTAAAAAATCAGATTGTAGCGACTCTTCCCAAATGAATAGGCTTAACAATACCACATACCGGAGAACACTATGACCTCTGGTACGACCTCAAAGTGTTAAAAATAGTAAATACCATTATTTTATCACTTCGATAAAATATTGAACACTTCGAGGTTGCACCAGAGGTTATAGAGTACTCCAGTATGTGGCATTATTTATTCTATGAAGCTGGTATGGGTTGCTACTTCCAGTGACTCCTCTGGAAGTTTTCCACAAAACCCAGTTTCTAGTCCGCAAGTCGTTGAAAGTTACCTGACAATCTGCGAAGAACTCAACGGGGAAATAGCGCATCAATCCGGCGGCGATGATCATTGCGCGGTGCAACTCTGCGCGGTCCGTTGCGCTGTGTCGTTCGATGGTGGCACAACATTGCGCAAACAACGCAGCCATCCACGTGGACTTGACTGCGATCACGCCCAAGCAAGCCAGAGAACTGCAACAGAAACATTACACAAACCCTTGTACATAGAGGTTCAGTTCCCATTCCTCCATAGGTTTTGAATTAAAACCTATGTTACTCTCACGGCATTTACTTTCGTGACTGGAGGCTAAGACGGAGTCATGTTGTTTCCATTTAAATAACCAACTGGCTAATACCACGCTTAAAGTGTACTTCAATGGAAGCTTACTGCAGCACAACATGCGACCAAAATATCTTGGAGTCACATTAGATCGAACACTGTCCTTCAAGAAGCATTAATCGAATTCAGCAGCTAAGTTGAAGACAAGGAATAACATTCTTCACAAGCTCTGCGGTACAACGTGGGGTGCATCTGCATCCACGCTTCGCTCCACTGCACTTGGACTGGTGTACTCGGCTGCTGAGTATTACGCCCCGGTCTGGGCAAACAGTCATCATGTTAGGAAGGTCAACGTGAAACTCAACAACGCAATGAGGATTATATCAGGTACGATAAGGTCTACACCAACCTACTGGCTCCCGGCACTAAGCAATATAGCACCACCGCATCTCAGGCGAGCAAATGCACTGGTACGCGAGTACGTGAAAATATTGTCCAACGAACAGCTTCCTATTCATGTTGACTTCGAAGACCTGAAGAACAGAAGACTCAAATCACGACATTCGCCCAAGATAAGTGCTGAAAAGCTTTTCTCTTCCAACTTTTCCGTCAATACTGAGTGGGAGAGAGAATGGAAGAGGAATGCTCCAATGGAGTGGCATGATATAGATGTGTCCGTCAAACCCCCTGGTTTCGACCTACTAGGAAAACGCTCAGTGTAACGCGTTGATGAGCGAGCACAGAACGTGCAACATCCCCAGTCACGATACACGACACGGCACACGATGATTTTCTCTGCAACTTTTTAATATCCACATAAATACTCTGGATGAATAACAGATCCATTGTGTCGTAAAGTCTTACCTACATACTTTCCCCAAAAATCTCTTGTGACATCCCATACTAAACTCGTAAAATTAAAATTAATACTTGACTGACTGGGCTTACAATACATAAAATTTAAGATTAAGTTGGTCTTGATCACCATGCAAAATTTGAACTTAATCGGAACATTTTGATTGTCGACCAATCAGAAGATATTATTTAAACTTAAAACCAATTGGAGGGTTTGGCCTTCGTACTGCCAAAGATAATTAGTACTGCATCCGATTTGATATGCGCTAGTTTTACTGTAAATTGTGGACTAATGGGCTGCTCTACAGGTCTTGGAGCAAAGCTTAAAGAAGGCAGGGGTTGAAAATGAAGTTTAGATCTGTCAAATATTTCAAGATTATCGAATAAAATGTCCCTAAAATGACAACAACTTTTGATAATAACGATAGATAAGACTGAAAATTGGCAAAAATACCTAAAATGATTGCACCAATGACCATGCAAAGTTTTATGTTGATCGGTCAATCTGTTCTAGTTTAAATTTCAAAAATCACATGAAAAATTATTTTAAATTTTAACCAATGGGAGGATTTGGATGAATTTTTGTATGATTGGGTAAAATGTTGGTTGCAATGTTTTTGCTAAATTTCAAATTGATCGGAGCAACCAATCGAAAGAGAATTTTTTTAAAACTTGAACCAATCACAGGAGCCCATTCAAAAACAATCCCAGGGACCGCATAGATTATGTTAGCATATGTGCAAAGTTTCAGATCGATTGAATGTGCGGTTTAACCTGGACTGTGCGGACAAAAAAAAAACACACAGAGAAAGTGTCCATAAGAGTACCGTGGTGACGCTGGCTACGCTCGCTCAACCAAGAAGAGAATAGTCGAAACTAAACAGAGTCCGCACTAATCACGGAAGATGTGCGGACTGGACTCTTTCTTTAAATGGGGATTGTCTGAATCTCCAGCGTGTGACTGCGGAGCTGACAGACAAACTCCATCACATTGTACACGACTGTAAGTTGCGGGCATTCCACGGAGAACTGGCTGACAATATAGACGCAACTTCACCATTCATTGATTGCTTAGAGAATTTAGATTTAGCTCTTTAGATTAATTGTTTTATTGATTGTTCCTATCATGTTATGCCATACGCTAAACTAGGAAAACGCTCAGTGTAACGCGTTGATGAGCGAGCACAGAACATGCAACATCCCCATAGTAACGATGCACGACACGGCACAAGACGATTTTCTCTGCAATTTTTCAATCTCCATAATACTCTGGATGAATAACAGATCCATTGTGTCGTGAAGTCTTACCTACATACCTTCTCCAGAAATCTCTTGTGACATCCCATACTAAACTCGTAAAATTACAATTAATACTTTCATTGGGCTTACAATAATATGTAAAATTTAATATTAAGTTGGTCTTGATCACCATGCAAAACTTGAACTTAATGTGAACATTTTTATTGTCGACCAATCAGAAGACATTATTTAAACTTAAACCAATTAGAGGATTTGGCCTTGGTACTGCATCCGATTTTATGCGCTAGCTCAAAAATGCTTTCATTTTACTGTACATTGTGGCTAGCTTGGCTGCTCTACAGGCCTTGCCTTGGAACATAAGCTTAAAGAAGGCAGGGATGACAATTTAGTATACATTTTTCAAGATTATGGAATAAAATGACCTTAAAATGACAAAACTTTTGAAAATAACGACAGATTAGACTGAAAATTGGCAAAAATACCTAAAATGTTGGTACCAATGACCACGCGAAGTTTTAAGTTGATCGGTCAATCTGTTCTAGTTTAAATGTCAAAAATCAAATGAAAAATGGTTTTAAATTTGAACCAATAGGAGGATTTGGCTGAAACTTTTTATGATTGGGTACAATGTTGGTTGCAATGTTTTTGCTAAATTTCAAATTGATTGATGCAACCAATCGAAAGATAATTTTTTTAAAATTTGAACCAATCACAGGATTCCGTTCAAAAACGATCCCAGAGACCGCATAGATTACGTCAGTATGTGTGCAAAATTTCAGATCGATTGGTTGTGCGGTTTGATCTCGGCAGTGCCAACAAAAAAAAACACACAGAGAAAGTGCCATAAGAGTACCGTGGTGACGCTCACTACGCTCGCTCAATAAATAAACATAGGTTTTGGTTGAGGTTTTGCATTGGTTCCACAGATTTTCTAAGTTAGGTACCATTGTAAAAATTAAAACAAAGCCGTTTCAAACTTGTAATTCTATGAAGTCGTGAACGTTTTCGGAACTATCGGGTGATTGCATGGCAGTGGTGACGGTTTGTTCCGATGGAAAGCACTTTCATCGGTGACGGTGACTTTCATTGGTGACGGTTTGTTCTGATGGAAAGCACTTTCATCGGAACAAACCGTCACCACTGCCATGCAATCACCCGATAGTTCCGAAAACGTCCACGACTTCATAGAATTACAAGTTTGAAACGGCTTTGTCTAATTTTTACACGGTGGCCCTGATAAGGGCCGTTAGCGACGTTTCGAAGGTGTTACTACCTTCACCTTCATGCAGTCGCCGCCAGAAGATGAAGGTATAGTAACACCTTCGAAACGTTGTAAATCTATTATTCATGAATGAATTCCTGGATGTTTGTAGTGTGGAAATCATGGTATTAAATTTGGATGCATTTTATATTGAAATTATTTTTGGTTTAACTTGTAAATTTGAAAAAATACCTTGTTTTGCAATTAAAACAATCATTCTCTAATATTAGTCTTAGGCTTCTGAGATATTGAAAGCATGAAATACTGTTAGAAGGCACTGACCATGACAACAGCTCTATGTGAGCGCTTGAGAGGAACTGAATCAAGTGCTTCTCGAGCACCGTGAGCGCCTTGGGGTTGAGATGTGCCACCGGAAGCACCAGCTCCAGCAGCAGCAGTGCCCACTTCACACACATCGGCTCCACAACCTGCGCAAAAAAAACATGCAAAACCCCAAATGTGTTTTAAGCAAATACCTCTGATTGGCTGAAAAGTAAAAGTGAACCGTTTGACCAACCAGGTTCAAATTTATAAGGTACGTAATTGACAACGTAAGCTTATTTCGAAATAGTATTTGTTACTATTATAATAGTATCAATTTTGTTAATCAAGAAAGCATTATGTATAAACTAGGGATGTGCGAATATTCGATTCAGGCGAAGTATTCGGTCGAAGTCGAATTCGAATACTTCGAATTCGAAGTCGAATAGTGATTTTCTGAAATTCGAATATTCGAATTTCCCGCAATTTTTGTCGGTAAAGTAGCTGAAAACTGTTCATCCGTCGATAAAGTAGTTCACCAATGAGCTATGATTGGATGACGCCCGCCAATCAATCACAGTCCAGCTATGACTTCAAAATGTTCCGAGTTGGCAACACTGCGACCAAGGTCACCACACTCACTTGGTCACTGCTCACGTCACAGATCATCTGTCAGTGTAGTGTATTTGCGTCATCATTTTAGCTTCTGATTTAGGTTTTGTGTTTGTTTTCTTTCATTTTATTTACTGTGTAAACTTCTTTATCATCCATTTGCTGAAGAAACAATAATATTAAACTGAGAGCTGGGCCATCCAGGTTATAATCATGTAGAGATTTCAAGTGTCACGGCATCTTGCTGGAAATAGGCAATGGCGCGCCATGGCTTGATGACGAATTGACAATGAATGTTTATTGTCCTCACTGTGCATTGTTGATTATCCCTCATCAATGAATAAAGACCCCTTTATACCCTGCCATAGGCAATTTTCATTGAGGATTCCTTAATAAAATCAGGTGGGCTGATGTTTGAACAACAGTAGAATCCATTGTTACTTAACCTACAAACCTTTTTGTAGGTGTGATTAGATACAAAAAAATTGGGTAGGTATCTCCAGTTACCAGTTGTCCAGTAGTAATTGGATAAATTTATTGATTTACTTGATAAGTTTGTTAATTGAGCTAAGTGGTCTGTGATACGGCTATTACAGCGTCCAGTCAGCTTCCAAAACCAATTTGTGAATGCTTTTTGACATCGGGGGATTGTGTACATATTCAATAAATATTGTCGAAAAACTATTCGATTAACTATTCGATGAGAAGAGATATTCGATATTCGACTTCGATATTCGACATTTTCTGGACCAACTATTCGACTTCGACTTCGACTTAAAAAATCACTATTCGCACACCTCTAGTATAAACAGAATTTCATCCCTTGCAGTTTGTATTTACAGCTGCGTACATGGTAGAATCTACCACACAATATTTTTTGTATTTATTATTTATTTGCTTTGTTTATTATAACTCTTATACACTACGTTTCCTTATCCAATCCATTATTATGAGCTGCGGCTGAACACCGGCCATCAGGTGCAGTGTTGCCAGACTGCCCATGCTATGACTCACGTGTGACTGAAGCGCTATGTCCATGATGACGGAGAGATGTGGCAACATGAGCTGCGGCTGAACACCGGCCATCAGGTACAGTGTTGCCAGACTGCCCATGCTATGACTCACGTGTGACTGAAGCGCTATGTCCACGATGACGGAGAGATGTGGCAACATGAGCTGCGGCTGAACACCGGCCATCAGGTACAGTGTTGCCAGACTGCCCATGCTATGACTCACGTGTGACTGAAGCGCTATGTCCACGATGACGGAGAGATGTGGCAACATGAGCTGCGGCTGAACACCAGCCATCAAGTACAGTGTTGCCAGACTGCCCATGCTATGACTCACGTGTGACTGAAGCGCTATGTCCATGATGACAGAGAGATGTGGCAACATGAGCTGCGGCTGAACACCGGCCATCAGGTACAGTGTTGCCAGACTGCCCATGCTATGACTCACGTGTGACTGAAGCGCTATGTCCACGATGATGGAGAGATGTGGCAACATGAGCTGCGGCTGAACACCGGCCATCAGGTACAGTGCTGCCAGACTGCCGATGCGGTCACGAGACATGGCAACGTTGCTGGCCAGGAACGCAGCCAACTGTTGCACTCCATCAGACATCTGAAACAATACATAGATTCACAGGAAAAGACAAAGCATCAAACTATCTTAATCACTCAAGCAAGAAAAACATGACATTTAAATGTCTCATAAGTACTGTACTTCGGAGATAGAAGAACCGGTGTACATTTCAATGATTCTTTCGGCGAGCTAATGTACCAGTAATTCTGTCTTCATCCAATCATATTTGTATTGGTTTGGGGACATGAGTCATTGTGAAAGAGAGTACTTCAATACAACTGTAGGTATTTGCTGACATCAGTCAAATGGCATTTGATTGAGCTTGATTACATCATTCCAAAAGTGTGCAAGGAAAATCAAGATCATAGATTTCCGCCCCTCTACGTTTGAGATACAGATGTTATTTTAATGCTACATTTAATTCATTTATAAAAGTGATTTTAATAAACTGCTGCTTATGTACACTTGGCCAAACAAAACTTGATCGTTCAATAAATCTCATAGGCTGATAAATGTAAGATCGCACCATCATAAGTCAGTCTAAGCAATCTCATTGTCTCACTCTTGTAGGTGACCTCACACTTTAATGATAATAACAAGCTTTGATTGGTTATGGGCAGTGTTGGGTAAGTTCCTTTTGAAAAGGAACTAGTTCCAGTTCCAAGTTCCTCGCCGAAAAAAGGAACTAGTTCCAGTTCCCGTTCCTTCAATAATGAAAGGAACTATTCCGTTTCTAGTTCCTTTATAAAAGGAACTTAGTTCCTTTTAGTTCCTTTTTAGAAATGTGTAATTTTAATTGGAACATAAAAAATTGCAATTTTCAAATTAAAAGTTGAAAATCAAAATTCGAATCACTGTATCACAGCAGATTCAAAAAGACTATAAGAGATGTAAGAAGATTCGTAAAAACTAAAAATTCAGTGGCGATGTGATGTGTCCTACACAGTGATCGGAAAGGAAATGTGATGAAGGAAACAAAGTAAAAGCTAAAAAGACGACGATCTGAAATCTGAAATCTGTGTGCCTGCACACTGTCATTGCTAGGAATGAAGTTTGGTCTGAAGGGTTGGCCACGCGACTACAGGTAGATAGATGTCCATGATTGTGTTAGGGTAGGTGACGACTGGTTTGAATTATTTTTAGATGTCAAATTATAATAGCTGACTTCCGACAGAATTAAACAAATATGTGACTTCAGGACGAGTGCGGTTTTTCGGAGTAAAAGTACAGTCAAGTTTAAAAAAAGGAACTTAGCAAAAATCGTTACAGTTCCTCAAATAAAGGAACTAAACCGTTCCATAGTTCCTTCCTAGAAAAAAGGAACTAAGACGTTCCATAGTTCCTAAGAAAAGGAACTAGTTCCTAGGAACGGAACTATTTCGTTCCGTTCCTACCCAACACTGGTTATGGGATATGACCAGCAGTCATTCAAATTTGGTCAACGTTCAAGTTTTGTTTGGCCGAGTGTACATCTTGCTCCATTTGGTTTAGTGACTGTAAAGCCAAGTTCACACCAATCAACTAATCGATCTGAATATTGTGGGTGTGCTTCATCCTTACTTTTATAAAGTATTATGTTTTGCTGAAAATTTGAACAGGTAGACAACCACAGATTACCAGCGTTACTGGATGTGGAACGTACCCGTGCGATAAGAGTTTGGAAGTGATGATGTAGAACGTACCCGTGCGATGAGGGTTTAGAAGTGATGATGTGGAACGTACCCATGCGATAAGGGTTTGGAAGTGATGATGTGGAACGTACCCGTGCGATGAGGGTTTGGAAGTGAAGATGTGGAACGTACCCGTGCGATGAGGGTTTGGAAGTGATGATGTGGAACGTACCCGTGCGATGAGGGTTTGGAAGTGATGATGTGGAACGTACCCGTGCGATAAGGGTTTGGAAGTGATGATGTGGAACGTACCCGTGCGATGAGGGTTTGGAAGTGATGATGTGGAACGTACCCGTGCGATAAGGGTTTGGAAGTGATGATGTGGAACGTACCCGTGCGATGAGGGTTTGGAAGTGATGATGTGGAACGTACCCTGCGATGAGGGTTTGGAAGTGATGATGTGGAACGTACCTGTGCGATGAGGGTTTGGAAGTGATGATGTGGAACGTACCCATGCGATGAGGGTTTGAAAGTGATGATGTGGAACGTACTCGTGCGATGAGGGTTTGGAAGTGATGTTATGGAACGTACCCGTGCGATGAGGGTTTGGTAGTGATGTTGTGGAACGTACCCGTGCGATGAGAGTTTGGAAGTGATGATGTGGAACGTACCCGTGCGATGAGAGTTTGGAAGTGATGATGTGGAACGTACCCGTGCGATGAGGGTTTGGAAGTGATGATGTAGAACGTACCCGTGCGATGAGGGTTTGGAAGTGATGATGTAGAACGCACCCGTGCGATGAGGGTTTGGAAGTGATGATGTGGAACGTACCCGTGCGATGAGAGTTTGGAAGTGATGATGTGGAACGTACCCGTGCGATGAGGGTTTGGAAGAGATGATGTAGAACGTACCCGTGCGATGAGGGTTTGGAAGTGATGATGTAGAACGTACCCGTGCGATGAGGGTTTGGAAGTGATGATGTGGAACGTACCCGTGCGATGAGGGTTTGGAAGTGATGATGTGGAACGTACCCGTGCGATGAGGGTTTGGAAGTGATGTTGTGGAACATACCCGTGCGATGAGGGTTTGGAAGTGATGATGTGGAATATACCCGTGCGATGAGGGTTTGGTAGTGATGTTGTGGAACGTACCCGTGCGATGAGGGTTTGGAAGTGATGTTATGGAACGTACCCGTGCGATGAGGGTTTGGAAGTGATGTTGTGGAACGTACCCGTGCGATGAGGGTTGTTTGGAAGTGATGTTGTGGAATATACCCGTGCGATGAGGGTTTGGAAGTGATGTTGTGGAATATACCCGTGCGATGAGGGTTTGGAAGTGATGATGTGGAACGTACCCGTGCGATGAGGGTTTGGAAGTGATGATGTGGAACGTACCCGTGCGATGAGGGTTTGGAAGTGATGTTGTTGCGATGTCGCTGTCATCATCCTCGCAGTTTCAATCACAGCCGTCGTTCTCGCCCCCTCCTGGCCCTGGTGACAAACAAGACATGTTGACATGGGACACGGGAGCGAATGCAATGTGTCATTTCTGTGTAAAAGATCCAGATAAAAATCCCATTAAAAAAATTCAGAAATCATATTTTACTGTTAGTTTTTGAGCAAGTGAAGCGAGCGCCTCCTTTTCGCTCTCTTGGCACGGAGCTGTCAAAAGAGTTTGATTGAGAAGTACCAAATTCAGTACGTTGATCTGTTATTTAATTGTTCCAGAGAGTTTGTCTTTGATTGAGATGTTGAGCGTGTTACACCGAGTGTTTTCCAATATTGTTTTAACCGTCCCTTGGCCTGTTTTAACTGTCCTGTGGCAAAGGACAGGTTGAAAGAAAAATCAGACTCAACATTTTTAATTCATCCTTGATAGATAATAATAAATATCATCCTCCCGTTTCCAACACAATGGGGAGGGGGGTGGGGGGGGGGGAATTCCACCGTCAATCTTGGGCCTTAACTTCAGTGATGTTGGGTGGCCGGACCTGACACATCACACTCTTCTTCCTCCTTCTCTTCGTCTTCTGGCTGATGCCTCTTTACCATGTCTCTCCACCTCTCTCTGTCCTCCCACAATCTTCCTGCAGTCACTGTTCCCCACTCCTCTTTCCTCTACATCCCATTTCACCTGGTCCTCCCACTGCGCTCTCGGTCTGCCCCTTCTGCTTTCCCGCTCTTTCGCTCTTTTCTTGATAGATGAACAGCATGTCTATTACAAACTTTAGGCAGCCAATAAATGTAGCAGCTTATTATAACAAAGTTTCTATCTTTATTAACACATCAAAACAACAGACATTTGAGCAAGGAATGTTTGATCCGTACCTGAGGCAGTGGCGTGAACCAGAGGTCGGCCATGACACCTTCCACCAGGCGGCGTATTGTGGCGTCATCGTCCTCCAGACGTGCCAGGGCGGCGCAGTACAAGTGTGGCGCCGGCGCCATCTGAGTCAGTAAGCGTATGGCGGGCCGAGCAGCGGGGCCCGCTTCCTGTAACATTGCCAACAGTTTGATAGTCTGAGAGAGGTAAAGTGACATTATGCAGAGAGATGGAGATTGGAAGAGTAGGAAGAGAGAGAAAGGAGTGATGTAGACGACAATGTAGAGCAGGCAGTAACTCCCCTCGCTAAACAGCTTTTGCACCCAAGGAGGCAGCCTTGTGTTTTCTATACACCCCCAATTATTGTGATGTGACTAGTATCATGTTTATGTAACAATCTTGTACCTTAATCATATCAGTCTTTTCATAAAATGCAGATCCTTCTTGTAATTATCTTCATTAAAAGCAAAAGTTCTGTTAATAGCTTACGCTTTTGAAAATACCAGCATGCCTTTTTCTGTATGGGCGCAATGTTAACCCTCCAAGTGCCACTGTCGATTTTTTCGACACTTCGTAATTTGGGGCTCTAAATATATTATTATTTAAGGGCGCACAGAGTATTGATCCTGTGAGCGCATATGATCCTGTGATCCAGTAATGATCCTGTGAGAGACCTGAATAGCTGCGTTGATGACCGCGACGAAGTCGGCCATGACAGCAGGCACTTTGGCAATGAGAATGTGAATGTAATGATCCTGTGAGAGACCTGAATAGCTGCGTTGATGACCGCGACGAAGTCGGCCATGACAGCAGGCACTTTGGCAATGAGAATGTGAATGTAATGATCCTGTTAGAGACCTGAATGGCTGCGTTGATGACCGCGACGAAGTCGGCCATGACAGCAGGCACTTTGGCAATGAGAATGTGAATGTAATGATCCTGTGAGAGACCTGAATGGCTGCGTTGATGACCGCGACGAAGTCGGCCATGACAGCAGGCACTTTGGCAATGAGAATGTGAATGTAATGATCCTGTGAGACCTGAATGGCTGCGTTGATGACCGCGACGAAGTCGGCCATGACAGCAGGCACTTTGGCAATGAGAATGTGAATGTAATGATCTTGTGAGAGACCTGAATGGCTGCGTTGATGACCGCGACGAAGTCGGCCATGACGGCAGGCACTTTGGCAATGAGAATGTGAATGTAATGATCTTGTGAGAGACCTGAATGGCTGCGTTGATGACCGCGACGAAGTCGGCCATGACAGCAGGCACTTTGGCAATGAGAATGTGAATGTAATGATCCTGTGAGAGACCTGAATGGCTGCGTTGATGACCGCGACGAAGTCGGCCATGACAGCAGGCACTTTGGCAATGAGAATGTGAATGTAATGATCCTGTGAGAGACCTGAATTGCTGCGTTGATGACCGCGACGAAGTCGGCCATGACAGCAGGCACTTTGGCAATGAGAATGTGAATGTAATGATCCTGTGAGAGACCTGAATGGCTGCGTTGATGACCGCGACGAAGTCGGCCATGACAGCAGGCACTGTGGCAATGAGAATGTGAATGTAATGATCCTGTGAGTGACCTGAATGGCTGCGTTGATGACCGAGACGAAGTCGGCCATGACAGCAGGCACTTTGGCAATGAGAATGTGAATGTAATGATCCTGTGAGAGACCTGAATGGCTGCGTTGATGACCGCGACGAAGTCGGCCATGACAGCAGGCACTTTGGCAATGAGAATGTGAATGTAATGATCCTGTGAGTGACCTGAATGGCTGCGTTGATGACCGCGACGAAGTCGGCCATGACAGCAGGCACTGTGGCAATGAGAATGTGAATGTAATGATCCTGTGAGAGACCTGAATGGCTGCGTTGATGACCGCTACGAAGTCGGCCATGACAGCAGGCACTGTGGCAATGAGAATGTGAATGTAATGATCCTGTGAGAGACCTGAATGGCTGCGTTGATGACCGCGACGAAGTCGGCCATGACAGCAGGCACTTTGGCAATGAGAATGTGAATGTAATGATCCTGTGAGAGACCTGAATGGCTGCGTTGATGACCGCGACGAAGTCGGCCATGACAGCAGGCACTGTGGCAATGAGAATGTGAATGTAATGATCCTGTGAGAGACCTGAATAGCTGCGTTGATGACCGCGACGAAGTCGGCCATGACAGCAGGCACTTTGGCAATGAGAATGTGAATGTAATGATCCTGTGAGAGACCTGAATGGCTGCGTTGATGACCGCGACGAAGTCGGCCATGACAGCAGGCACTTTGGCAATGAGAATGTGAATGTAATGATCCTGTGAGAGACCTGAATGGCTGCGTTGATGACCGCGACGAAGTCGGCCATGACAGCAGGCACTTTGGCAATGAGAATGTGAATGTAATGATCCTGTGAGAGACCTGAATGGCTGCGTTGATGACCGCGACGAAGTCAGCCATGACAGCAGGCACTTTGGCAATGAGAATGTGAATGTAATGATCCTGTGAGAGACCTGAATGGCTGCGTTGATGACCGCGACGAAGTCAGCCATGACAGCAGGCACTGTGGCAATGAGAATGTGAATGTTATGATCCTGTGAGAGACTTGAATGGCTGCGTTGATGACCGCGACGAAGTCGGCCATGACAGCAGGCACTTTGGCAATGAGAATGTGAATGTAATGATCCTGTGAGAGACCTGAATGGCTGCGTTGATGACCGCGACAAAGTCAGCCATGACAGCAGGCACTTTGGCAATGAGAATGTGAATGTAATGATCCTGTGAGAGACCTGAATGGCTGCGTTGATGACCGCGACGAAGTCGGCCATGACAGCAGGCACTTTGGCAATGAGAAGCAGGGCGGCTTCCCGGACCGCTGGTGCGGGGTCCTGCGCCGCGTGGCACACCATCTGGCGTAGTCTGGCGCGGCGCAGTAGCGAGGGTTGCGCCACACACGTCTGTCGCAGGCTGCACAACACTCTGGCGCGCATGGCGGGCAGCGCGTCACCAGATAGCGCCACCATCTGGTACATCGCAACAGGAAACAGTTTTACTTTACACTTGTTACGGGGGGACTCTCATAGCTCTCATAGCTCGGTAAAACATCCAGGAACATGGAGCAGCTAAATGCTCTTTTGAAAATATCAGCATGTCACAATGTTTAACTGAAAATAAAACTATAACTTTGTTTGAAGTGGTATCGCAAAAATTATAACACGATCACCACTTTTTCTTGCCATGTTTTTTGATACAGTAACACAAAAATCCATTTATTGTTGAGTTTGAATGATTTTTTACGAAGAGTGAAATACAATATGAAATGCGATATGAATGTACCTGTGCGATGTACCAGTCCACACTGCGATGACCGGCTCGATTCTGACCCAAGTACCAACCAATCAGGGTCAAGTCCTCGACCGTGTGCGGCACCCCGCTTCCACTCCGCTTGTCTAACAGAAACATCAGTCACAATTAGTGTTGGGAAATTAACGGTAATTTATAATTTGGTAAATTACGCTGTAAATTACCGGGTAAATTACCAATGTGCAGTAATTTAAAAATAAAAAATTGCACCTGATATTAGAGCAACTTTTTTTTCCATGAAAAAATGCTAATTAAAATCAGTGACAAGAATTAGTACTTTTAAATGCAATATTTATTTGAATAAGATAGCATTAGCAGATACAGGCGCGTAGGAACTTTTTTTAGAGTAGAGGGGGGTCAAAATTATCGGTATTAATGAATCCTGATAATTTGAAGTTTGCCATTACAAGGGAGTCTTGGGGGCGCGCCCCTCAGTTTGCCCCGCAGAGAATTTTTTGAGTTTTTGATACAAAAGTATCGATTTTAAAGCATTCTTTTCAAAGAAATTTACAATAGGTATGTGATATGGAATTATAAGTACCTATTCTGTAGAAACTTTAGACAAATGTAATAATCTGTAGCTATTTGTTTAATTTAAAATCCCTGTAGACTCGTAGGGAATTTTTTGAGTTATATACAAAAGAATCAAATTTGAAATTTGGTACCTATCATACTTTAACGTGTAGGTAGGTAATATTAAATTTAACAAAATGACTATTTTCACCAGGTGGTGAAAATAGTAAAAATGCTATTTTTACGCTATTTTTATGCTATTTATAAAATAGATAAATACTTTGGAAGATTTTAATTCATACCGTGCATGGTGAAAATGTAATAATATGGGTTATATTAATGAAACAGTGTGCTTAACACAATGCTTTGTGCTTGTAAGAAATGTGCTCAAACCTGGTGAAAATAGAATATCGCTCTATTTCACAACCAATTTACACACCTGGTGAAAATAGTCGCGTCCTAAATTTTATTCATGAGGATGATCATGTTGGACAAATGAGATATTGTCTCATTAGATAATAGTACCTCTGTTCAATTAGTTTTGCAAAACTTAGGCAAATTTTGAGAATTCAACCTTATAATGGAGCAAATCTGTGCATTTTTGGATCACTTTCTCAACATTTTTGTATACATTGAATTTCACATTGAATTTCTATTAATTATTTTAACTTGAAATAATGAAGCGAGATGAAGTTCTTGAGGAATGTGAAGGGAGTCACAAGAATGGACAAGATCCGAAGTAAGAAGATAAGAAGTGAGCTGGGGGTAGAGAGATTGGGGTTTAAATTGGGCAGAGTGAGGCTTCGGTAGTTTGGCCACATGAAGAGGATGGGAACAGGACGAGTGCCACGGCGGGTGTTTGAGTCGGCTACTTCGGGATCACGTAGAGTAGGAAGACCAAGAGAGAGGTGGATTGGAGTTATTAAGGAGGATGTGTTGGAGAGAAGAGGAAGGTGGAGTGAGTTGGAGGCTGAGAGACAGTGGGAGGACAGAACAAGGTGGAGCCAATTTGTGGAACAATTGGAAGTGGAGGAAGAAGAAGAAGACGAGGAGGAGACGCGTAGTAGTCCAGTAGTCCTGCGGCCCTAGTGTTGGTGGGAACACCCACCCCCTGATCCATTAAATTGGAACCAGCGGATAGATTATTATATTATGATTAGATAAAAGACAAACTTAGGGTTATCACTTGGCACATTTTTTAAATTACATTTCATACGGCACCCATTGAGACAAGAAAATAGCTCATTTTTCACCAAACATTATACTAATTAGTAATTAATGAAGCAAAAAATAAAAATATGCCATGTGATAACCATAAGTTTGTCTTTAACTAATCATGATTAAAATTTCAAATCAGTTCGTTAACCCATTTCGGCTCCAATCGTATCCAAAAAAATGTGTGCAAAATGCAGTAAAATTGCTCGCGCTTGCAGCACCTCTGTTTGGTTTGTTTTTGCCAGCACTGCCCAGGGGGTCCTCAGCTAGAACTTTTAAATTCCTAATTCTGATGGAATTCGACTTCAGGCATTGTTAATCCTTATGTCCGAGAATGGATTCCATCAGAATGGAATTGGGAAAACATTTTAGAATAGACCCCCAGGTCAAACTGCTCAACCAATCATCCACTATTGTCGATTTTTTTATCAGCTGCGAGGGAAATAGTTTCTGAGAAGATATTTTGAAGCATATTTTGAAATATTCCATTGCTAATCATTACAAAACGTCAAGACAGTTCTTTCCGAGGTCTATAGAACAGCTTTCTCTCACAGCATGTTAATTAGCATGCAACACAAATGCTTCCAATACAGGATTTCTCTTTAACATGGGATAAAGGCCTCTGCCTACTAATGATGGAATGGAGGTACCTGGTTTCTTGCAAGCTACTGGATGCCACAGAGCAAGCAGAACGCTTCGAGCATTCGTCACGAGATCGTCTTTCGCGTAGGATTCCAATAAGACGCCAAGCAACTGCGAGGTCAGCTGCAGGTCGGAAACAAACATCAATATCACAGTTTATACCATAACTGTCCAAACAAGAACAACATTTCATGTTGTTTTATCCACAGTTTGGTCAGAAAAAGTTCCTACAGTTTACCACTCTTGAGTCGCCGTTTGGAATGTATTTAATTAAATCTTACACAGTTCGTTTTTAATGAAATAATAAGAGTTCAAATTCTACACTTTAGGGCCTAAATTCACAAAGGAATATAGCGCTTTTACCTCGCTATGTCCGTAAAACCTTTTATTCAATATTAGTTACCTATTAAAATGTTATACCAACCAGTCAAATTTAATGTTATTATTGCTCAAAAACAATTTATAAAGAAAAATTGGTAGGAGTTTTATCATGTAATAGCATGTTAAAAGAGAAATTCGTATTTATATTTTATAGAGCTATAGTAGGGATTAAATAGGGCTTAAATATAGGGTAGTAATGGGTTTAAACCATTTTCTGAATCTGGCCCCCGTAACATTGAAACTAGTTGTTTCAATGTAGAATAAAATACTAAGAAAACGCTCAGTGTAACGCGGTGATGAGCGAGCACAGAACATGCTACATCCCCAGTCACGATACACGACACAGCAGAAAAGACGATTTTATTTGCAACTTTCCAATCTCCATATAAATACTCTGGATGAAAACAGATCCATTCTTTTCCAGGTTTTGACAACCCATACTAAACTCTTAAAATGACAATTAATACTTGACTGATTGGGCTTACAATGTGTAAAATTTTAGATTATGTTGGTCTTGATCACCATGCAACATTTGAACGTAATCGGAACATTTTTATTGTCTACCAATCAGAAGATATTATTTAAACTTAACCAATTAGAGGATTTGGCCTTCGTACTGCATCCGATTTGATATGCGCTAGCTCAAAAATGCTTTCATTTTACTGTAAATTATGGATAGCTTGGCTGCTCTACAGGCCTTGAGCAGAAGCTTAAAGAAGGCAGGGATGAAAATTTAGTAAATATTTCAAATAATGGAATAAAATGTCCCTAAAATGACAAAAACTTTTGATAATGCCGACAGATTAGACAGAAAATTGGCAAAAATACCTTAAATGTTGGTACCAATGACCATGCGATTTTAAGTTGATCGGTCAATCGGTTCTACATACAGTGGAACCTCTATAATACGTTTCTCAATATTGCGTTTTTCGCGTTAATACACTTTATGAATGATCATTCATGAATTACCATTCCATCCTCAGCTGTTAGTCCAGAACCCAGCCCCTCCTCTCATGTCCCATGTTGCGTGAGGAATTCAATGGCTTTCTCCTGTCAAGTGTCAAGTATTTGTATTGGTGCTTGAAATATGCGGGATACATCTTTTCTTGTTTTAAGTGGACATATGGATATTTATGGATTTTTTAGGCTTTCCACAAGGATATTAATGTGTATGTGGCAGCCCCTAAACAAATAAATTGTATTTTTTTAAACAAGTGATATTTTCCAAATCTGAGCACTTTTATATCAAGTTTCAATATTGCGTTTTTCGCGGTAATACGTTTTTTCTCTGGTCCCTTGAAAAACGTACAAATGAGGTTCCACTGTAGTTTAAATTTCAAAAATCACAGACAAATTGGTTTCAAATTTGAACCAATGGGAGGATTTGGCTGAAACTTTTTATGATTGGGTACAATGTTGGTTGCAATGACTTTGCTAAATTTCAAATTGATCGGAACAACCAATTGAAAGATAATTTTTTTAAAATTTGAACCAATCACAGTATCCCATTCAAAAACGATCCCAGAGACCGCATAGATTACGTTAGTATGTGTGCAAAATTTCAGATCGATTGGTTGAGCGGTTTGACCTGGGCAGTGCACACAAAAAAAATACAAACAAACAAAAAAACAAACAAAAAAAACAAAAAAAACGCACAGAGAAAGTGCCATAAGAGTACCGTGGTGAGGCTCGCTACGCTCGCTCAATAATTTTTCCAGAGTAAACCCTGTTTGAAAAGACTACGTTGTACCAAAATGATTAGTTTTGATAAGTCTTCAAAATGATTACAATTTGTTTGTTCAGGGCCGGTATCACCCAAGTTAATCTGGTCTAGATTAACTAAATATTGGACTATATTGACGGCACAGCCAATCAGATATGTACCTCAAAATTATTAAAACAGTTGAATTTTATCCAAAAGATAGTTAATCCAGCACAATTTAACTTGGGTAATACAAGGCAGGTCATAGAAAGCAAGTGAAGATAGTAAGTGAAGCGGTGTCTCACCTGCTTGGCTTTGACTTGAGCGGATATCCGCTGCAGGGAGTCGGACTTTGAGTCGTAGTCCGACTCGTCTTGCCTCAAGCGAGCAACGAGGTGGCCGAGTGAGTCGCAGTGAGTTAGACGCAACGCGGGCTCCAGTCTCTTGTTGCTCGCTTGACCCAACTGTAACATACAACACACAATTCAATACCTATAGTTTAATATTTTATGACCAGTTCATTCATATTCTAAATTGGACATTTTACATTTTTACTAGTTTTTTATGTGTGTGTTTCATTTTGTCACATATTTTTTCAAGTCAAGTTCATTCTGAGGTGTGCTCGACCATTAGTTGTTTACAATAAACAAGCAATTGTTTATTTCTTTAGTAACTGTTCACTTTCTTCATTGTAATCTACTTGTCAAAACATTAAAACAAATATAATAAATTGGCAATTCCATTATTCCACATGGTGTTGCCAATAAATATTATGGGTCAGTCTTTCAATACTCAGATAACTTTTTAATGGTTGATTGATTAGGACTGTATTGTCATGTGGCAACAACCAATGACATTCCTAGAATGACTGTGTTAACTTGATTACAGGTTTTAGCAGAGTACCTATTGAAAAACTGGACCTAAAGAACATGTATTTAATCATGGCTTGATGCAAAAGGTTTAAATACTCAAATGTCAGCATTTTGAATGCAATATGAACGAACCACGAAGCAGCCCAGCTTGCCGAGCATAAATTCCGCGCCTGGGAACTCCGTTGTGCGCGACGCCGTCGACCAATCATCGATCAGCAGTTGGAAGAGAGTTCCGCGTGACGTCAGCTTGGCGAGCGCTGACAATACGATGTTGGCGGCAGTTTCAATGCAATGGCTGCCACGTTCCTGTCAAAGTACAATTACATTATGTCTAGATACTTGACAAATCTTTGCACTATTCCACACATAAAGTGCAATACGCCACCTAGCTTAAGGTGGCTCATCCAATCGGGCATAGTCTCAGATTTTCATAATGTTTTGTCTCCTTATTGATAATCATGCCATACACAATCCTTGAAAAAATTAAACACTTCTTGTGTCTAGTTTCTGAGATAAATTGAGTTTTCTTCCCCATGTTATCTTATGGCAGACAGGTAAAATCGTGTCACATTTAGGCTAATAATGAAGATCTAATTTTTAGTTTGTCCCAACTTTGATCAAAAAACTTATTTTCTGATAGATAGTTGGACATTCTATTAGGAAAAAATTTAAAAACAATACCAACGTGTGCTATTTTAAAAGTTATAAACCAAAAACGAAATGATTTCCCTTTACCTCCTGTGTTAAAGTTTTGTTCAATCTCGAAAGGCAATAAATTGAAACCTTGCTGTAAGACAGGAGTTGCAAGTTAAGTGACATTTTATGATTCTTTTATACTTAAATATAGTTGAAATGTTGGAAAAAGTAATTCATGATGGTAATTTCAAAAAATAAATATTTTGGAATGTTCGATCGGTTGAGCCACGTTAAAAGATTAACATGTCCCCAGCAAGTGAGCCTTCAATACGCATGCGGGCCAGTGACTTCATGTCAATCGTATAACTAGTTCAGTAAAAGTTATAACCTATCAGTTATTGTTTATATCACGGCCTTCTGCACGACCTTGTCTGACACATTTAACTTTATGCCTCGTACAAAACAATTGCAATCTGTCAAATGCTGCTTTTGGTGGATAGACATCTAGTTTTCACATGAATTTTAATGAATGTGTGCTGTAATGAAATATGCCGATTGTATTTGAATTTGATTGTTGGCACTGAGGTAAGCATCAATTTCTGTTATTTCACGATGTTATTTCGCGAATAACTTGTACTGAACTCGTTACGTTTGACATGTAAGTGACTTGCCCGCATGCGTACTGAAGCCACTCATGTGAGTGGCCATCTTACTGATATAAGCGCATACTCTAGGTACCTTCTTTTAGTTTCCAATAACTGGGTACTGAGCAAGTCCTGAAGAGATACTAGGAAAACGCTCAGTGTAACGCGTTGATGAGCGAGCACAGAACATGCAACATCCCCATAGTAACGATGTACGAGTAACGATGTAACGAGTAACGACACGGCACAAGACGATTTTCTCTGCAATTTTTCAATCTTACTCTGGATGAATAACAGATCCATTGTGTCGTGAAGTCTTACCTACATACCTTCTCCAGAAATCTCTTGTGACATCCCATACTAAACTCGTAAAATTACAATTAATACTTGACTGATTGGGCTTACAATATGTAAAATTTAATATTAAGTTGGTCTTGATCACCATGTAAAATTTGAACTTAATGTGAAAATTTTTATTGTCGACCAATCAGAAGACATTATTTAAACTTAAACCAGTTAGAGGATTTGGCCTTCATACTGCATCCGATTTTATGCGCTAGCTCAAAAATGCTTTCATTTTACTGTACATTGTGGATAGCTTGGCTGCTCTACAGGCCTTGCCTTGGAACAGAAGCTTAAAGAAGGCAGGGATGACAATTTAGTATACATTTTTCAAGATTATGGAATAAAATGACCTTAAAATGACAAAACTTTTGAAAATAACGACAGATTAGACTGAAAATTGGCAAAAATACCTAAAATGTTGGTACCAATGACCACGCGAAGTTTTAAGTTGATCGGTCAATCTGTTCTAGTTTAAATGTCAAAAATCACATGAAAAATGGTTTTAAATTTTAACCAATAGGAGAATTTGGCTGAAACTTTTTATGATTGGGTACAATGTTGGTTGCAATGTTTTTGCTAAATTTCAAATTGATCGAAGCAACCAATCGAAAGATAATTTTTTTAAAATTTGAACCAATCACGGGAGCCCGTTCAAAAACGATCCCAGGGACCGCATAGAGTATGTTAGTATGTGTACAAAATTTCAGATCGATTGCTTGAGCGGTTTGACCTGGGCTGTGACCACAAAAAAAAAAAAAAAAAAAAAACACACAGAGAAAGTGCCATAAGAGTACCGTGGTGACGCTCGCTACGCTCGCTCAATTAAACTGATTCTTAACAACATCTGTTACAAATATAGCTTTAGCCTGGAAACCATATTATTTCTAATTGTACTTGAAGGTCAATTTTTGAGAATAAAGTTTGGAAACTGTTTAATCATTCATTGTTTAAAACGTGAAAAAGTTGACATATTATACCTAACTTTTTCGTGATTTTCACAGTGTTGAGTAAGTTACTTGAGAAAAGGAACTTCGTTAAAGTTAAGTTACTTGGTCAAAAAAGGAACTTAGTTAAAGTTAAGTTACTTCATGAAAAAAGGAACTTACAAGTTACCAGTTACCCAAAGTTACTTGCAAAGTTACTTTCAAAGTTACCGATGGTTTTTTTAGGAAAAAATCGTGAATATTGCGGCAGGCTATAGTGGTTTAAAACGTAATGTCATAGATGCAGGGTAGCATTTTTGTCTGTACAAAGTATCACGGCAAATAGTTTCATTTACACGCATTTTCATCACCAATATAAATCTACAATAGATAGAAATTCACACGTAACGAAATTGAAACACTAGAAGAGGTTATAAACAATGCTCTGGAGCAAGTAATGGAGACGATGGTTGAAGGGAGAATGAGCTGCTACGTCACACTGCAACAAGCCAAAGTCAAGTGAGGGGGTGATTCTCATTGGTCCTCCCTCTACCCCTCACCCCCTTATCATCACTGACGAGAGCATGCACATTCCAAACCAATGACAAATGCAGCTGCACTGCCAGTGGAAACTTGTTTTGATGGCAGATCGCTACTCCGGAAGTATAAGTTGGGAAATTTTGGGAAGATTGCTGAAAAAGTAGAGTCTGTTCAAACGAAAAAAGGAACTTTGCAAGTAACGTAACGTAATATAGACGTTACATCAATAAAGGAACTTTATCAGTTAAAGTTCCTGACTGAAAAAAAGGAACTAAGTTACCACTAAAGTTCCTGAAATGTAACGCGTTACCGGTAACGCGTTACTTTCGTTAAGTTACTACTCAACACTGGTTTTTCAACCATGATAAAACGTAAATGGTTTCAAAACATGAAAGCTCAAATATTAGCCTACTGACACTAGGTAATCACTACTGCCCTTGATCAATGATCATACGATTTGATTCGGATTTTGTGATTAGTGATGATAAGCAGAAAATTACAAAATGAATATTAAGATGAAATATAGCCTGGGAACATTTTGAAAATTTAATTAAAATTGATTTTCAACCATTTCTATGCATTTGGATTACTGATATTATAGACGTTTCCATATTTTGTCATGTAAGAGTAGGTATTTAAATGTGTTTTAAATGTTTGTAAAGTTAGTATTTTCCTCCTGTAACAACGGTTGAGAACCACTGAGCTAGGTGAATAGGAACTGTGAAAGAAACTCACGGCGTCGAGCTCTGGCTTGACCGAGCTCTGGACAAGACAGAGCAGAGTGGCAGAGCAGGTGGAGATCTGCATTCCAGAGCCCAAAGCAAAGCAGCGCTTGAGAGACGGAGAAGAGAGGAGCTTGTCGGTGATGGCGGCCAAGCGGTGCAGCGATGCATTCAACTGCAATGTAACACCATGTCATGAGTCAGCCCAGAGCAAAGCAGCGCTTGAGAGGCGGAGAAGAGAGGAGCTTGTCGGTGATGGCGGCCAAGCGATGCATTCAACTGCAATGTAACACCATGCCATGAGTCAGCCCAGAGCAAAGCAGCGCTTGAGAGGCGGAGAAGAGAGGAGCTTGACGGTGATGGCGGCCAAGCGATGCATTCAACTGCAATGTAACACCATGTCATGAGTCAGCCCAGAGCAAAGCAGCGCTTGAGAGGCCGAGAAGAGAGGAGCTTGTCGGTGATGGCGGCCAAGCGGTGCATTCAACTGCAATGTAACACCATGTCATGAGTCAGCCCAGAGCAAAGCAGCGCTTGAGAGAGGCGGAGAAGAGAGGAGCTTGTCGGTGATGGCGGCCAAGCGGTGCAGCGATGCATTCAACTGCAATGTAACACCATGTCATGAGTCAGCCCAGAGCAAAGCAGCGCTTGAGAGACGGAGAAGAGAGGAGCTTGTCGGTGATGGCGGCCAAGCGATGCATTCAACTGCAATGTAACACCATGTCATGAGTCAGCCCAGAGCAAAGCAGCGCTTGAGAGGCGGAGAAGAGAGGAGCTTGTCGGTGATGGCGGCCAAGCGGTGCATTCAACTGCAATGTAACACCATGTCATGAGTCAGCCCAGAGCAAAGCAGCGCTTGAGAGGCGGAGAAGAGAGGAGCTTGTCGGTGATGGCGGCCAAGCGGTGCATTCAACTGCAATGTAACACCATGTCATGAGTCAGCCCAGAGCAAAGCAGCGCTTGAGAGAGGCGGAGAAGAGAGGAGCTTGTCGGTGATGGCGGCCAAGCGGTGCATTCAACTGCAATGTAACACCATGTCATGAGTCAGCCCAGAGCAAAGCAGCGCTTGAGAGAGGCGGAGAAGAGAGGAGCTTGTCGGTGATGGCGGCCAAGCGGTGCATTCAACTGCAATGTAACACCATGTCATGAGTCAACCCAGAGCAAAGCAGCGCTTGAGAGACGGAGAAGAGAGGAGCTTGTCGGTGATGGCGGCCAAGCGGTGCATTCAACTGCAATGTAACACCATGCCATGAGTCAGCCCAGAGCAAAGCAGCGCTTGAGAGGCGGAGAAGAGTGGAGCTTGACGGTGATGGCGGCCAAGCGGTGCATTCAACTGCAATGTAACACCATGTCATGAGTCAGCCCAGAGCAAAGCAGCGCTTGAGAGACGGAGAAGAGAGGAGCTTGTCGGTGATGGCGGCCAAGCGGTGCATTCAACTGCAATGTAACACCATGTCATGAGTCAGCCCAGAGCAAAGCAGCGCTTGAGAGGCGGAGAAGAGAGGAGCTTGTCGGTGATGGCGGCCAAGCGGTGCAGTGATGCATGCAACTGCAATGTAACACAGATGAAATTGACCCATCCGCGTCAAAATTGGACCAACATTGTGTCATACACTTTGGAGTTATTGAAATTGAAATTTTTATAACCATAGCAAATTGCACTGCACCTAGATCACTAAAGGCCAAGGACCACCGATCAGATTTATCATTTCAAACGTAAAATGTCACTAAATTTCACTCCAAAATTCAAACATTTTAAATTTTCTTAAGCCCCATTTACACGGTGCAATTTCTTGAACAACTTCTGTGTCACATTCCCATTTTTCATACAATTTTGTATTTACATGACGAAACTTTCTGTCACAGAACCTAAACAGAACCTGTTCTAATTTCCATTCAAGAAGTGTGACACAGAAGTGTGGTACAGAAGTTGTACAAGAAATGGCATTGTGTAAATGGGGCTTTAGTAGTTAGTACCTTTCAAATTTAATTTTTGAATTTGCAAAGAACAACAGTTAAAAAACAAACAAAAACGGTAGAGATCAGTTGTAAAGAAATTGTTTGAAGTTTTAAATTGTATGCTTTTCAAAAAGCAATTAATTTACTTTGTCACTGTAACATCTCAATGTCTGCCAAATGGCAGGAGATACCCCTGTTTTCTCTCACCAGAAGCAGCATCCGGAGAGCCGTTGCGTGCATCTCCTTGAGCCCACATGCACTGACGACTGTCACAGACGTGTCGACCAGCAGCTGTTCGAGCGCGGGCTGTGCAGTCGTGCGCTGCGTGAGATACTCTGCCAGCAGGTGGTACGTTTGCATCACTCTCCTGTACAGCTGTTGGTAGCCCTGCGTCTTCTTCGGGCTCTTCACCTTCACACCCGCTTTCTCTGCAAGAGGAACACATTTCATCCTCGTAATCAAGCGAGCAGAGTTTTGTGTCCACTTGAAACTTTTGGCTCGAATATGTGTTTTAATTTTTTTAATAAAAGTCGATTTACAAACAGGTATTTTGTAATAACCTACCACAAAATATTAATAAAATAAAATATAACTAAATGATTCTTCATTAGTGGGTTCAGCGTAGATGGCCACTGTTCTTTTACCAGCTATTCTTAGTGGCATGTTTCGATGAACTAGTGGATCCGACACCTTCAGGCGAGGCTCGATGAGTTTGCGAAACATCAGGTGAAAGAACCGCTGAGCCAACTATCAAACTCTCAGGACTTCACAAACTACAACTAATAGCTAATGGCGTTTTCCACTGGCTGCACTGGGCTGCACCAGGGTTGCACTGAAATGACGTCACCATACAGCATTCAATGCAAATTTCAAACAGAGAGCAAAACTAGTGCAGCCCAGTGCAGCCAGTGGAAAACGCCATAAGTACCTTGGTATAACTTATACAAAATACAAGCCAAATTTAAATGCTTTGCTAAAAAATAAGTAAATTTTCAGTACACTTGGCACAAATATAATTGAATGTTCAATAAATCTGATTGACTGAATGTAAGATCGCACCATCAGAACAGAAGTCAGTCCAAGCGATCTCCTTGTCTCACTCTAGTAAGTAGTAGGTGACTTCACATTTCAATGATAATAACAGACTTTGATTGTCATGGAACATAACCAGCAGTTATTCAAATTGTTCAACGAATAATATTTGTTGTGCCATGTGTACATACTTTTTAAGGTAGAGAATTTAACATAGGTTTGAAATAATTGTTTGTTTAGCAAAAGTACTTGCTTGACATTCAAAATCTTCCATTATATGAACTGAAGTTGTAGAATGGTTGTTTCAAAAAGGAACAGGTTGGGTGGTGCTCTGAACTATTCCGGAGGCCCGGGTTAGATTCCCGCGACCGTCCATCCTAAGTGGGGTTTTTTCATGGTTTTCCCACAGTCGACAGGCAAATGCTGGGAAGGTACCCTACTGATAGGCCACGACCGTCTCCTTCCCACCTTCCATCCTCACCTACTCTTCACCATCATCTCCCAATCATCATCATAATCATTCATCCTTCGCCATTAGCCTCGCTGCCAGAACAATGCAACGTTAAAACCCAGACAAAATTTAAAAAAAAAAAAAATTGAATGTACTGAACTTGTTGAGAAAGTCTTCTTGAGCTGATCTGACTTCAGGATCACGTGTACTGTGACTGTGAGTGTGATCTGGATTCAGGATTACGTGTACTGTGACTGTGAGTGTGATCTGACTTCAGGATCACGTGTACTGTGACTGTGATCTGACTTCAGGATCACGTGTACTGTGACTGTGAGTGTGATCTGACTTCAGGATCACGTGTACTGTGACTGTGAGTGTGATCTGACTTCAGGATCACGTGTACTGTGACTGTGAGTGTGATCTGACTTCAGGATCACGTGTACTGTGACTGTGAGTGTGATCTGACTTCAGGATTACGTGTACTGTGACTGTGAGTGTGATCTGACTTCAGGATCACGTGTACTGTGACTGTGAGTGTGATCTGACTTCAGGATTACGTGTACTGTGACTGTGAGTGTGATCTGACTTCAGGATCACGTGTACTGTGACTGTGAGTGTGATTTACACTGCACCTTTGTCGTCAACAGCACCGGATGTCTTCAGATACGCGGGGTCGCTGATTGGCAGCACGACGTTGACGATAAGCCTCGCCACAACCTTGACGACCGCTCCGATTGCGTCGCCGATGTGAACAAGTGGAGGCAAGTTGTGCGTCGTCAGCACTCGGCATATCATCCAAGCCGAGTCCACGGCAAGCGTTGCTTCCTTCACTCTCCTCTCCACCTGATAACACAGAGCCAAGACAATGATAAAAACTGCAATTTAATTCTAAGATTTAATAATGGCCTTTATTAAAGGGATCATTTAATTAAGTGAAAGGGGGTTGGAGGGGGGGGGGGGGGGGGGGGGGGGGGCGGGTTTGTCCTTATTTTTTAGAGCGAAGTTAAGCTGGTGCAAGCGCGAGCGATTTTGCCACTTGTTGGAGGCACTTTTTTGGATAAAATCCAAAAAATTGGATAAAATGGGTTCACAAAATGATTTGAAATTTTAATCATGAATAGATAAAAGATAAACTTTAAAGGGTTATCACTTGGTACATTTAAAATTTTATGCTTTGTTAATTACTAATAAATTAGTTGATTTTTGGTGAAATGGTCTATTTTCTTGTCTCGCTGGGTGCCGTATAAAATTAAATTTTAAAATGTGCCAAGTGATGACCCTAAGGTTGTCTTTTATCTAATCATGATTAAAATTAGAGATCAAATCGTTCACGGGTTTCGTCTCCACTCTCCAATCGTATCGGAAATTTCATAGTTGCCGTTGCGCGGTGTTGTTAATTAAGCGGCGCCTAATTAACAAGGCACAAAGCAAAATGAAAAAGTGACACTAAATACAACTGGACTGATCATGTGAACATCCTATCAGAGTTACGCCAAACAATGTTTCTCTCTCAATCCTACTTTTAAAACGGCAGAGCACTTGTATCACCTTAAAATCCGAACTAGATTCCAGCAGTAAATTATTCAAACATCACTTAAAAGACTTCCTAAAAGCATATTAATCTGTACAAGAATACTTTGCCTAGTACAACTACCTAGAGCAATCTTCGCATAACTAAATATATTTTTCCATTCAAATTGATTTATTTTTCAACTTAGGAGCAGTTACATAATAAATTACAAAGTAGGTAAGTTGTATGTTACATTGCATGCCTCCGGTTGTTGAAGAAGTAAGATTATGAAGATTATGTACAATAATAAACTCGGATTTAAGACGGCTGGGTAGTGAGTTTGACCTTGAAGAGTTTTTTAATCGATTTTTATCAATATCTTTTTGAAAAAAATTTCGGGTTCTAAACGCCTGCTGGACAAAATAAAACTAATAACTTATTCCAAGCTATGAAATTATTTTCATTAAACTGTTCTGAATTCACGTCAATAGCCCTATTTTGTTAACAATTACACTGGAAAAAGATATTGATAAAAATCGTTTAAAAAACTCTTCTAGGTCAAACTCACTACCCAGCCGTCTTAAACCTAGCTGTAACTAGTCCTATAGTTAATATTTTGAGGCCTAATCTACTGTACATAGTCTAGAATTTCTTGCATCTGCTTCTGGTCTGGAAAATTTTCAAGCAGCTGGGACGGAAATATTATTCCACAGGCGCGTAGCTCTGCCGAGGAAGGAGTGCAGTCCAACGTCGGTGTTGTAACGCTGAAGCTGCAGTTTGAACTGATGGTCGTTCCTACTCGGCGCAGTGCTTTTGACATGAAGTTCACAAGATCTGTCCAAGCAGGTTCTCCGGAGAGCACCTTGAACAAACATCGTAGAGAAGCTTGTTGACGTCTTGTTCGTAGATCTTCCCATTTGAGGCTCCTGATTGTCTCCGATATACTTATATCAGGTTTCTTCAGGGCCGGGTTCCATCGTCGGTGCTTGTTGATGACGTACCGTGCAGCTTTCTTCTGTACCTTGCTTATTTCCTCTGATAGAGATGATGTGTGAGGGTCCCAGACACTGGAGCAATACTCCAGCATTGGTCGAAATAAACATTGGTAGGCATGGGCTTTGGTCAATCAAGATGTTCATTTATTATTAGTTTGTTATTTTAGTGTACAAAAGTGAAATATTAATCCATTTACTAATTTTAGCGAAGACTGATGCGGACTGAGTTTGCTATACTCTAGAGACTAGAGCATAACACAATCAAAATTGATATTATTATATTATAATTACTAGGAAAACGCTCAGTGTAACGCGTTGATGAGCGAGCACAGAACATGCAGCATCCCCAGTGACGATACACGATACGACACAAGACGATTTTCTCCGCAACTTTTCCAATCTCCATATAAATACTCTGGAAGAATATCAGATCCATTGTGTCGTGACTTTCCTACATACTTTTTCCAGCTTTTGACAACCCATACTAAACTCGTAAAATGACAATTAATAATTGACTGATTGGGCTTACAATGTGTTAAATTTTAGATTATGTTGGTCTTGATCACCATGCAAAATTTGAACTTAATCGGAATATTTTGATTGTTGACTAATCAGAAGATATTATTTAAACTTAAACCAATGTGTAATGTATAATATTAATGTACTATGTATGTTAATGTATGTGGCCTTCGAACTGCATCATACTTCATAAGCGCTAGTTTTATTGTAAATTGTGGACTGCTTGGCTGCTCTACATGCCTTGGTGGATCAGAAGCTTAAAGAAGGCAGGGATGAAAATGTAGTATACGTTTTAAAAATATTTCTAGATTATGGAATAAAATGTCCCTAAAATGACAAATTTTTTGAAAATAACGACAGATTAGACTGAAAATTGGCAAAAATACCTTTAATGTTGGTCCCAATGACCATGCGAAGTTTTCAGTTGATCGGTCAATCGGTTCTAGCTTAAATTTCAAAAATCACCGGAAAAATGGTTTCAAATTTGAACCAATGGGAGGATTTGGCTGAAACTTTTTATGATTGGGTTAAATGTTGGTTGAAATGACTATGCCAAATTTCAAATTGATTATACCAACCAATCGAAAGGTAATTTTTCTAAAATTTAAACCAATCACAGGATCCCGTTTAAAAACGATCCCAGAGACCGCATAGATTACGTTAGTATGTGTGCAAAATTTCAGATCGATTGCTTGAGCGGTTTAACCTGGGCAGTGCAAGCAAAAAAAAAAAAAAAAACACACAGAGAAAGTGTTATAAGAGTACCGTGGTGACGCTCGCTACGCTCGCTCAATAAACAACGATAACTAGAGTAAGACTGGAACAAACTACCATTAACTTAATATCATGATCTAGATTCGTAAATTAGGTTAGGATAGATACCTAGGTACTACACCTAACATGCACCTTCTTTCTATCATTGTTAAAGTATTATTTGAATAACTACTAACTAGGTACCTTAATTACTACAATGATGGCCTCGCCACCCCCCGGCTTAACCTTTGGAACTGGGAGGAAGATTATTATTAGTACTACAGTTACCTAGGTAGGTACCTACCTAAATCTTTGGCTGTTAGAATTAACGGTACCTACCTAAATGTATTTATTGTAAATAAATAATATAAGTATAATCAGGCAGGGTGGAAGAGCACAACATGTTGTATGTGAACCTCGCCTTTTATGTATTATTGTCTAATGCAAATAAAGAAAATTCTATTCTATTCTACTAAGGCAAATAAATCTACCTACTTGAAATATCTTACATTATCGAAAGGCCATTTCTTCATCTGCAGACCAGTTTCAGTATTTTCCTGCAGGAGACGCGTAAGCTGAATCAAAATGTCAGGAGTGACAGTGGACAGTTTGTTTGTTTTTGACATCTCCTCGATGAAAGAAGTCAGCGTCTGAAGTTGTTTGCAAGACAATAGATTGTCTTTGCTCTGGGACGGCTGCAAAACTCCTTCGAGGAACTTCAGAAACGCTTCAGAGTCACTCTTTGGCAATTCTTTTGGCTTCCCCATTGCAGATTGACAACCTAGAAAGTAATGGAAAAGTATTTAAGTAAGTAGGTAGGGAGTAGGGACGTATTCAAAGCAGAAAGGCCGTGCCATAACTTGCAATGCTCTTCTTATTTTGTGATTTCGCTGAAACGAAAATAGGCACAATCTTATGATTTTAATAGCACATCACTAGAGATGTGAGCCGAGAATATTCTCATGAGAATATTCTCCGTGCTCGAGAATATTCTCAAAGAGATTATTCACCGAGAATATTTGAGAATATTCTCACCAGAGGTTTGAAAATTATTATTATATATAAAAAGTTCAAGTTTGAATGTTTTGGCACCATTTTATGGCCTTGGAAGGCAGTGCAAATTGCAATACATAGGCAGGGACAGCGAGCACGAACGATCATGAGCGAGTACGAACGATCATGAGCGAGCACGGATACGCGCAACTTCTCGAACCGAAATTCTGTCTATCAAAAATTTCCTTAAGCCAATAATTCTTGAATTTCGTCGCAGACTGGTATGAAAATCTCAAAAAATTCCTAAAATATTGGTCCAAATATCCATGTTTTAAGTTGAAGTTGTAACGATCAAACGGTTCCTTACAAGTTAATTTTCATAAATCAACGAAATTTTAGAACGAGATCACAGGATCTTGTTCTAAAAATATACCTGGACCACTCATTTGATATGTGTGTGTAGTACACAATATCAGATCGATCTGTTGAACATCAGTTTCATATGTGTTTGAAAGTTTCTGCTCTAAGTACCTTGGAACTGAGGCTGGAGTTACCGTGATCAAACATTTTCGAGAATTTGACAGAAAACACGCAAAATGTTGGTAAAATGTCAATAACTTTTGGATTTAAGCACAGATTAGTCTGAAAATTTTCAAAAATACAGATAATGTTGGTCCCAATGACCATGCAAAGTTTTAAGTGTATCGGTCAAATGGTTCAAGTTTAAATTTCAAAAATCACAGGAAAGATAGTTTAAAATTTTAACCAGTGGGATGATTTGGCTGAAACTTTGTACGATTGGGGATAATGTTGGTCGTAATGACTTGTCAAAATTTCAAATTTATTGAACCAACCAATCGAAAGATATTTTTTTTAAATTTGAACCAATCAGTGGATTTCAAAAAAATTAGGGTCTGCAACGCCCAGAAATGTTCCCTACATGGGTGAAAAATTTCAGCTCGATTGAAGAAAACTCTTACCTGTATAGGCACCGAGTGTTCGCCACGAGTGAGAGAAATTAGCAACATTTGTGGGAAGATCGTCAACTGTTTCATTTCTCATTGGCCGTGACCTAGCAACCGATCAGATGTCAACAAATGTACTCAAAATATTTCGGAATCAGAACTTAGTCGCGCAAATTAATATTGTGATCAGATTCAGTGAAATTGTGAACACTTTGTTGTTAATATTTTGTAAGCGAATAAACATTAGATAAACTTGTGTAAATTTTAAGAATTGATAATGCGTAATATGTGCAGCAACATAACGTATAACTGCAGCGACTTGGACGCCTTGCCAAAAGGTAAGCTTCCTTCCCACAGCTTAGGTGGCTCTGTCTGTACTTTTGCAGTGCCATCTGTTGTCTAAACACGCAGCCTATAGTCTCAGTAACAGAAAAAAAACAAAAAAAACAGAGTTCTGTGCCAAAAGAGGAGACTCTCGCTTCGCTCGCTCAATTACATTAATGTAAATTCTAATCTTCATGTGTGAAACCTGATTCCCGACTGGTTCTCCATAACAATACTATTTATGCAAGATCCATAAAAGTATACTTTTTGGAATTGAGCTAAAAGTTCGAGTTTTTATAAGCCGAGATGCATTTTTAAGAATATGCTCGAGAAAATGCTCGTGCTCGAGAATATTCTCGAGAATATTCTCAAAAAGAATATGCTCGAGCATTTTACATCACTACACATCACTGAAGCGAAGGCCCAAGATTGACGGTGGAATTCCACCCCCCGACCCGACATTGTGTTGGAAATGGGCAACAGATATTTATTATTATTATTAGTTACGATTAGCCCTCATGTGAAGCAACAATAATCAATAAGTTGGACAAACGATGCTAAAAAATTTAAAGTAATCAATTAAACTACTAATAGCGTTTTCCACTGGCTGCGCTGGTGCGCACTGGGTGTGCACTGGGTGCGAGTATCGTTTTCCACTGGGAATCCAGTGTGCACTGGAGTAGTTTTTGCGTTTTCCACTGGCAAAGTTGCACGCACTGAGAACACATTTTCCGCACTGAGAAAATTCTCAGTGCAAGCCATTGCACTCGAATATTCCAAGATGGACGCTTGAATAATGGTTGCTGTTTATAACCTATTTGAATCTTCAAATAACAGTGATAGATTAATAGAACACATTTTAAATTATCTAATTAGCTCTGCTTTTCAAAAAATGTTATATGCAGTACTACCTACATACCTACCTACTCTTTAGCCTACAGGTTAGCATGCCATTGCCTGTACAACATAATTCTTTAACAAACTACCTACTACAATTCCTATAATGGTCCCCAACACCTTAAACATACACCAGGACCAATATTTTCGAGCTTGTACGAGTGCTCGTGTAATCGAGCATGACGCAAAAGTGACGTCCTTTTAAACGAAACAGCATTCAATCTGCCACGTCAGTGTATTATTTTGTTTGGTTTGACGTTAGGCGGCCGTGAAACCTTATGAAATTTGTCTCGAACGATCTCGAAAATAGGACCCCAGCGTCGTGACATACAATAACAACACTTACAGGGTTAGGTTAAGGTAGGTACCTAAGTAACCTTCCTTCCTACCTAAACTCTGTTTCATGGGGTCTAGAGACCTAGATAGCGTGGGCAGGTATAGGACTAATGTTAAACAGGACTCTAGACTGCATGAAACGGAGTATACTTCCACACTTCTACAGAATATGCCATCATGATTGTCATCATGAATGTATGAAAAGAGGAAACGAATCACAAAGCAGCTTATTGATGTAAGTACCTACCTAGGTAGGTAGGCACCTAGTACCTCTCTTATACCGAACGAAACGAATCTTTTCTCTTGTCTGGAAAATATCTCGACCAAAGATCTCGACCGACGCGACGAGGCGACGAGACGAGAACGAGACGAGACACATTACACAAACACAATCAAATCCTGAGAAAGTTCGCGCGGCGTTTTCATAGGCGACACTCACCGCCTTCACGCACTTCGAAACGTATTGTTTGCGCGGGAATATTTAAAATCGCTTTCAAAAATTTAAAATTCATGGAAGACCACTACCAACCCAACTTCCGAGTTATTGATACCTCTAATGACATTTTCCACTGGCCGCACTAGGGCTGCACTGAAATGACGTCACCATACAAAACTCAGTGCAGATTTGAAGAATAGTACGGCTCAGTGCGGCCAGCGGAAATGCTTCACCTAAAACCCACTGATCTCAAGGTACTTACAAAGTTACACTTCGTTGCCTAAAACCAGAGAGAGATATACATTAAGGGTGCATACCGTATTTGGATCAGATCGCCCAGTTTCCCTATCATGTTGGATCAGAAAGTCCGACCTCTTGAGCTTGGGCATTATTGGTACTGGTTTGAGCGGCAGGCAAGTTTGATTTAATCCGTAAATCCTATGGTGACGTCAACGCCCAACTCGTTCCTATAATGGACCTAAGGCTCCTCTTTGAATGCCACAACGTAATTTTTTTTAAACTTGTTTCAAGAATGAATTTATTTACCTACTAATAGAGGATGAGTAAGGTATGCCAAAAAACCATTGAAGTGTAAATTTTGCGTTAATTTTCCAGAAAATAACTCTTTCCTCAACTGGCGTGATTGTGGGATCGGTATTGGGAAATGCAAATTATTTCGGTAAATACTTCTTACTTCCTAGGGGGGGTAGGTAGGTATATTATTTCATTGTTAGTAACTACCCTTACATATTATTAAACATTTTGTGTCCAGCTGTAAATATTCAACTTTAATATTTAACGATATTATAGGTACTATCACAAAATTTTTTTAACCCGTTTTAAAAATATTTTTAATGTAATTTGGCACGAAGTGAGTCATCTTATTTTCCAGTTCCCTGAGTGATGCAAAGCAGTAGAGCTTTATAGCTACGGCCTTGTACTTCTGGCTTTCTCCTCCAATTCTCCCACTCGGTGCGCTTCTGTTGGCAGCTGTGTTCCTGTTGGAGAGTACCAAAGATTTTCAACTTACTCCATTTTTTTATTACCTAAAGATTCACTCAAAACGATTTTTGAGGATAAATCGTCACCCCAGTTCAGGGGCGCCGGAACCGGGGGGGCAGAGGGGGCACGTGCCCCCCCTAGACGTCTGAAGGGGGGGCACGAGTATCAATCTGTCCCCCTGGTAACGCATAATATCTTTAAAAAATTACTCGATAACGGCTGAATTTCAAAATAATTCGCTGCGCGGCATTGAATTATGTGAAAGTCTTTGTCTTGACGTAATTCAATTGATATTGTTATTTTACACAAAATTCATTTTAAACCTGCCTAAGAGTATTAAAACTTAGTAGTTTACTAAATCGCTGAGGGACATATTTATATGAATTTTCCTGATGAGTGATCAATTAACTTTTGTTTTCTTACAATTGAAGGGCTCGGGGGTAAATAATGGTAAGTGACATATTTTGAGAAATGCATATTTTATCATGTAAATAATGGCAAGTACAGCGCCCATGCATATAACACACAAATTCAACTTTCCCGCAATAGGTGTCGCCACTATGCACCCTTGTAGTTTTACAGTTTTCAACTCGGTTGATGTAAATAATGGTAAGTGCATTCAAAATGGATGCTCGCAAACGTCTCCAATTCGGAGATGCCACTATATATCTGATGATTTTATTGAAAATATACTTGAAGAGGAAGATGTTGATGACTTAGATGATTCTGTAGAAGATTCTGATTATGCTGAAAGTCTTCAAAGTGATGAAAATCGTGATGTTAAATCAACAGATGAGGTATGAAAATTGCTAATAGAAATCATTGCAGTTCATGTAAAACATGGTAACTACAGTTGTATCCTAACCTAACTTTTTCTCTTACATTATAATTTTCATGTTTTTCAATTCAATATTTAAAAATCTAATTGAGATTTATAATTAGGGCAGTAAATTACTTAAAATACTTCAAAACGAAAGTATTATTTAGCAAATGTGCCGAAATTGATATGCTAAATTGGTGTAAATAATGGTAACTACAAATTAGACTGTCAATTTTAATTTTTTCTGTGGTTAAATAAAATTATTTTTGTCATTGATATTGCATTAATATACACATTAAACATAAAAGAATCGTCCTAGATTATCCTTATTCATCATACATAATTTTTCAGTATTTATGGAGCCTTTTGAAATTTCAATTTGCTCTCCTGGAAAATTTCAAATATGTCACTTACCATTATTTACCCCCGAGCCCTTCAATTAAAATGCACCAAAATCATTTGAAACCTGCCTGTGGGCAGACATTTAATAAAATCCGCTGCTCGCGCATTTTAATGTGTATGACACTTTTCCACACACATTTTAGTTACTTTATTAATTAATACATTTTTTGACAGTCCTCGGATTCAATTTACCTTACCTACCAGTGATGTCGTCCATTTATTTGCTTAGATAAAGATAGGATTAAACAGTGTAAAATCACGTAGAAACACACCAAATTCATTCCTGAAATTCAAAATTTGCCCGGGGCTCTGCACCCCGGACCCGCATGGTGCTGGGGGGCCCTCCCCCCAGACCCCCCATTGTTTCTCTTGACAATCGTGTTTTCCACGCACATTGTCATTTACTGTATTATTTTCTCCCTTACAAATTTAGTCCCTACCCTGCCTAGATCCTAAGCAAAATGTGCCCCCCCTGAGAAAATAGACTTCCGACGCCTCGGCCCAGTTCAGACCTACACTATCTCATTCTTATTTTTTTTTACATAGATATTGTCTTTATCATGACCTCTCCTATTGTGTCCAATGATGTTTCAAGTTTCAAGTTTTTATTTCCAAGTATTTTACATATGTAGGTAAGTATACCTACATAAAATATTGACCCTAGAGTAGCGGCACCCAGCTCTCTTTGTTAGGGTATGTGGAAAATGTATAGTGTCTATCACATTATACCGTAGGTAGGTACTACTGGTACACATTCTATTACTATGGTATGAGGTACTATATTGAATAAATACTGAATATCAATACGTGGTAATGGCAATTAATTGATAAAAAATATTACGAAAATACTAACTTAACATTAGGAATATTTAAATATATGTATATATATTCTTCTCTATATATTGTCTACTTAATTCCTATTTCCATAACAGATTATTGGAAGGAATTGCTTTCTTTAACAGTCTTACAATGGACATAGAATGAATGGTGCTTATTCAATAACAACTCGGTGAACTACTAGGTGAATAACATTAGGATTATTTAAAAATGCATATATATCTAGGTACCTATTATCTAATTCATATTTCCATAACAGATTATTGGAAGGAATAATTGCTTTCTTTAAACAGTCTTACAATGGACATAGATAGTTTTTATTTTCCAATGGTGCTTATTCAATAACAACTTGGTGAACTAGGCGAAAAACATTAGGAATATTTAAATGCATATATTTAGGTGACCTTTTATCTAATTCCTATTAATTTCATCCTCATTTCATCCAATTTCAATTTCATTAATTTCATTAATGATGAAATCATCATTAATTTCATCCTATGATTTGTTGCGTGTATATTTTCTCTTTGTCTTGTATTGCAGAGCATGTATGTCTTTGTTTTGTGTTAGATTTAACATAGACATTGTGAGTATAAATGTCTATGGATTTAAGAGGTTTTTGGCTTCTGCTGATTCAAATATGTATACACTAGATAAAGTAAGTATTTTATGTTTAATGAAGTGTGGTTTGCAGTGAGGTTTTGCAAATGAGTTTTTGTCTGTATTTCTTAATCCGAGTATTATACAAAGAAATACCTTACCGCTCTCTTTTGTAGTTTGAAAATGTGTTTGGTATTACACGAATTTCCCCAAAATTATATTCCATAGCGCATATGAGAGTCAAAGTTTGCATAGTACGCAATTTTTGCAATTTTTATGTTTGTAGTTTGCCTAATAATTTTTAGTGCAAAGCAAGAGGAACTTAACTTTTTTTCTAGGCTGTCGCAGTGGGATTTCCAATTTAATTAATTGTCTATTAATAATCCTAAGAATCTAGTTTCATCTACTTGTGATATTTTTGGGTTATCAGCACTGTTTTTAATGTTGTCTATTAAATTGATTTGTGTTTTCTTTGAGCTTTTAAAATGCATAAAATTTGTTTTGCTCGAATTTAGTAACGTTTATTGTCACTGAACCAAGTAGTGGCCTTGGCGATTGTTTCTTCTGCGTTTTTAATTACAATACTCGTGTCGTCAGCAAACAGTTCTGCATTATTTATGACATCTGGTAAGTCGTTTATAAATATATTGAAAAGCAGTGGCCCCAGAATAGACCCTTGGGGTACGCCCGCAGTTATCGCTTCCGGTTCTGAGAGGTATTTCTGTTCTATGTTCTTTGCGTCCAGAGTCGTTATTTCTACATGTTGAAATCTGTTTGATAAAATATATGACCTAATGAGCTCTTCCGCTTTTCCTCCAAGTGTCTTATTAGTGTCTTAATTTTTCTAGTAATATTCTGTGATATGCAGTCGAACGCTTTCGATAGATCACATAATATTCCTAAGACAAGTTCCTTATTCTCTATTCCATGTATAGTATTTTCAATGAAGTTACTAAATATAGTATTTTCAATGAAGTTACTAATGGTGTCCGATCGATGTTCCTTTATTTGGCGGAAACCATTCTGTTTATTAGATAGTATTTTTTCTTGTTCAAGGAATGAGGTGAGTCTAAAGTGTATAATTTTTTCTTGAATTATTTATATGGCTGGAAGCAAGGATATTGGTCTGTAATTGCAAATGCCATCTTTCTTCCCTTTCTTGTGAATTCATATACATGCAAATTCATATATTTCATAATTTGGTCATCCTAGACCACATAACTTTACATTACCCAGAGATCATTTACAACTTTTAATTCGTTCAATTTAATACGTTATCTGCAAATTTCCTATGCTACTTACAGTTGCACCAGAATTATATGTAAACCTGGCGTCAAAACTAAATCCAATAACACGTTATTGGCAGATAGTGTAGTATTGCTCTAGATTATACTGATTATATCACGACTTTAGAAAAAAAATACGTGGGGGGGGGGGGGGGGGGGTGAAGTGAATTCACCCGCTGTATTTAAACGAAGTCGTATGGCATATTGTAGGATTTTGGGCGCAAAGGGAGACGTTCCAGAGTTGTGTTTTTACACAATGATCCACAGAATCGTTTACGGTCACGTACCCTAATGTTCAAGTTTTAGTGATAGCAAACATGGGCCGGTGGTAAGAGAAATACGATTCAAAGTTGAGAGCCTTGATGATCTTCTAGGAGGTAGGCAACCCGCAGTACATTGATGTAATGTAGGTTGCCTAATTTAGAGGAGGTGGCAGCCTCTAGGAGGTAGGCAACCCGAAGTACGAGAATATACACAGGGTTGCCTAATTTACAGGCGGCACCAGCCCTTAGGAAGTATGCAATCCGCAGTACATTGATGTATTACGGGTTGCCTAATTTAAAAAGGGCGCCAGCCCCTAGGAGGCAGGCAACCCGCAGTATCTAGATGTAATGCGGGTTTGCCTAATTTACAGGCGGTGGCAGCCCCTGGTAGGTAAGCAACCCACAGTACATTGATGTATTGATAATAACCTAATTTACAGGCGGCGCCAGTTCCTAGGAGGTAGGCAACCCGCTGTACATTGATGTATTGATGGTAGTTTAACCTGAAAATATATCAAATATAAATATTTGTATTATATTGAAATTTAGAAATGATAATATTTTTTTTATTATTATTTTTTGTATATAGGTTAAATTTACATGGCATTACTTCTGTGCAAAATATTTGGGTGCGTAATGAATTCCTTCAATACGAATTCATGTGCAATTAAGTTCAAATATATGACTGTTTTGAGGATCCGTCGGTAGGTAGCGTTAGATTACCTATGTCGTTATTATTAGCCCCGGTTAGTTTTCCAGCGAAATGGTCAAGTTTCTATAGATTATAAAATATAATATTATTTCTTGATAAAATCGTACAATGAGACATTGTGAAATCATTAAAATTCTTATTTTTCCTGGGCTAACTCATGAAATCATATAATGTACAATGTCGTCATAATTCATACTAGGAAAACGCTCTGTGTAAAGCGTTGATGAGCGAGCACGGATACGCGCAACACTTCGAACCGAAATTATGTCTATCGAAAATGTCATTAAAGCTTAAAAGCAAATAATTCTTGAATTTCTTCACAGACTTGTATGAAAATCTCAAAAAATTCCTACAAAATTTCCCAATAACCATGCAAAGTTTAAGTTGAGTTGATCGATCAAACGGTTCCTTGTTAATTTTAAAAAATCACATGTACTCGTTCAAAAAATATACCTGGAGGGAGGGACCACTCATGATGTGTGTACACAATATTAAATCAATTTCTGTTGAACGGTTGTATCTATGCTCTAACTACCTTGGAACTGAAGTTTCGAACTTTCCGTGAAATATGAAATTCGAGAAATTTGACAGCCAACACGCAAAATGTCCGTAAACTGTCAATAACTTTTGGATTTAAACACAGATTATTATGAAAATTGTCAAAAATATAGATAATGTCGGTACCAATTACCATGCAAAGTTTTAAGTTGATCGGGGGCTCTTGTTTAAATTTCAATAATCACATGATTTTTTTTTAAATTTTAACCAATGAGAGGATTTGTCTGAAACTTTGTAAGATTGGGGACAATGCTGGTCGTAATGACTTAAATTTCAAATTGATCAAATCAACCAACTGAAAGATATTTTTTTTAAAATTTGAACCAATCACAGGCTCCCGTTCAAAAACGATCCCAGGGACCGCATAGATTACGTTAGTACCTACCTATGTGTGCAAATTTTCAGATCGATTGGTAGAGCGGTTTGACCTGGGCAGTGACCACAAAAAAAATACAAACAAACAAAAAAAAACACAGAGAAAGTGTCATTAGAGTACCGTGGTGACGCTCGCTACGCTTGTTCAACAAGTGTGCTCAACGATTTGATGATAAGATATCACCGTTATATGCACATCTCGTATGGCACCGTTGATGCCCTGCGTAAGAAGTGCAAAGTAAACAACGGTTAAAGGCCGGTTGTCATTAAAATGCTAGTCTAGATAATGTTTTGAGTTAAGTAATCAGTAATCACATATGAGTTACCGTATGTACGAATACAGCGCCGTAAACCAGAATGAGATGCGATATTCCAATCGGAAGTTACAGTGCGCTCAATTCTTGAAAGTGGAGGGGGAACACGTCACCGCTACGGTAGGCGTGGTTTCTCTATAGTAGGCTGCTAGAACCGTAACTAAATAATTCGGGTTTTTGGTGATAGAAACATAGATTTTGGATATGTTGTAGAGGAAACAATGCTATTTGATTAGGCAAGAGGATTCATTTCATATCTACCCCCGTTAGGGGGTGGCAAGGGTTGAAATTTCGGGGAAGATTTCATCCCACGAATTGTACAAACATAAGATTCCACCTAAAATGCGATAAATTGTAACAAGGCCAATAAAAAAAAATTTAATGTTGCCCAAATTTGTAAGGGGGTGGTAAAATTTCACCCTTTGCTTTAAATATTTGCTATCATTCACAGTTCAATTTAAGAATTGAGAATTCAATCGATATATAAAATTACACGGATTAATGATACGATATGTGTTTTAAATTTAGAGCGACCTATGCTCGTAAGGTGGTGATAAGGGTTTAATGTTAGGGGATGATTTCAATTAAAAATAATTCCGATTAACTGAACAATGACTCTACTTTAAATTTGTAACAAGGTCCAAAACAATTGGTAAATATAAAATTTAATATTGAACACAATTTGTAGGGGGAGGGGGAGGGGAGGGGGATTTCGACCCCTTACTCATATTATCATCTTCTACATGGCCGCGCTACATTTTATAGCATGCCCAGTGGCATAAATATCAGTACTACTAATTAGTATTTAAATGAAATCTTCCCGCCCACGTCTCTCCCAACTTTAAATCCTTGAACGGGGTGGCAAGGGGGGTGGCAAGGATTAAAAGTATAGGAATAAAGTATAGGTTTAAGTTAAAGTATAGGTCACTTCAAATATAAAACAAATATCAACATGAATCTATTAACTTTATCTAGCAGTAAAATGATCAAAACTTGAATTCGATGCATAAATGGGAAATATAGATAATAATATGAGGCAGGGGTGGAATTTACACCCCCCTCCCCCCCCTCCCTCGCCATCCCCCATTTTTATGCTTGTGAATACTACATTTTATATTCACCCTATTTTGGATTTCGTTGCAATAAAGTAGGTACCTAGTAACATATTTGCTCCATTTATTGTAATTAAAATTTAAATGAATTCATCCCCTAACACCCTTACGACCCCTTTACGGTGATAGGTCAGTCTATAACGAATATCGTAACAAGAATCTATGTCAATTTAACTATCGAGTATCGATTGAATGCTCAAAACTTAAAATCGCCCTGTAATTGTGAAAAATAGTAAATATTAAGAAAAGGATGAAATTTTACCACCCCTTACAAGTTTTGTTTAATATTACATTTTTTATACATTATTTGGACCCTGTTACAATTTATCGTACGTCTAGTGCCAGTGGTATGTTTTATTAGTATAGTTCTTTGAAATTAATATTTATATGAAACTATCCCTCAAACTTTGAACCCTTGCCACCCCCTAAAATACCTAAAATACCTCCTGGGGTCAAAGCAAATGGTTATATTTTCTCTACAACATATCCAAAATCAACGATGTTATCACCAAATCCCGAAATGTTTCGTTAAATGGCTCTTAGCAGCTCGACTATAGAGAAACCACGCCTACCGTAGCGGTGACATCACGGAATCAGCCGAAATAACTTTCAAACTAGAGCTCGTAGAGACTTCCCGTTTTCGGCGTTGGACTTTTTAGAATTATTTGCACATTTTATTTTAATGACAGCCGGTCTTTAACCTTTATCTTACTGGTGCAGGGGGAGGGACTAGGGAGGGAGGTGATGGTGGAAGGTAGCAACCCAGCAGGGCGCCAAGTGACCACCAGCAATGTATAACTCAACCAGGGACAACTCGTTTATCTCAACTAATTGTTATTTCAGGATCTATCTCAAAAATTATACTCTAGGTATTATCAGAATATTTGTATCTAAAATATTCAGGAATAATGTATGTATAAGATTATAATAAATCATGAAATAATTTGTATTATATCTAGTGGAGCGGTCGCTCCACCCAGCCAAGTCGTACCGTACACTCACAGTCACTCAACATACCGTAAATGCCTAAAAACTGAGGAGCAGACCAAACACTTTTACTGTAAGCAATAACATGGCATTTTCGGCCTACTGGATCTCAAAATTGGGAAATCTCACATTGTTGCGAAACATCTTAATTTTGAGCTATGGCCCACCTGACAACATATACCAAATTTTATAACAATAGGTTATTCCATTTGCTAGCTGGAGGGCCGAGAAAACAGTGAAATTACACCACTTTGATCTTCAGATGATTCAGATGATATCAGGAAACACCGCAATCACCGCCACAGCCTAAACGGCTGAGCCGATCGGTCTGAAATTTTCACCACATGTGCACTTTTGGCGTCTGAGGTGCCTTTTTATAAAACCAACAGGAAGCCGCCATTTTGAAACCGGAAGTGACGTCATATCTCAAAAACGGCTAGACCGTTAGGAATTAAAACAGCGCTAAATGATTCAGACGGTCTTCTATATGGAATATCAATAGTTAAAGTAGAGATGTACTATTACCGAAACCGGAAATGACGTCATGAAAATGAAGAACTAGATTTTAATGACCTCTTACTACAATAACTACATATTCAGAAGGCTTATAATGATACATAACATTTTTAGAAATAAATTCTAGGTGACTGTAATTTCAGTCGCCATTTTGAAAACCGGAAGTGATACCATATCTCGAAAACGGCTGGACTGATTGGAACGAAGCTTTCGCAATTCTTCATGGAATATCACTTTAAGTGATATTGGAGGGATATTGAGCACCAAACTCAATTTTTCGTATTAACCAATTCGGAAATGGCGTATTTTTTTAAAGTATTTAGTCATTGTTGCTCCGATGTGTGTTACAAGTTGTGTAAATAAACTAAAAAAATAAGTGATATTCCCATAAAAAACACTTCGTGTAAAAGTACCAGCCAAGTCTCTTCAACTATAAAAAAATAGAAGAAATCTAAAAATTCAGCACTGAAAAGTAGTGATATCAAAAAATGAGCCAAGTCAAAACTAAATTTTAAAAACCAAAATATACTTGGCGCATCGTTTTTAAGGGCATTATAGGTATATTATATATATTTAGGTACGTTTGATTTTTGGCATATGCTTCTATACTATTTATATACACGATGCGCCAAGTATATTTTGGTTTTTAAAATTTAGTTTTGACTTGGCTCATTTTTTGATATCACTACTTTTCAGTGCTGAATTTTTAGATTTCTTCTATTTTTTTATAGTTGAAGAGACTTGGCTGGTACTTTTACACGGAGTGTTTTTTATGGGGATATTATATACGTTATGTGTCAAAGCGCATTTAGAAATAACGTATTTTCGTCTATCTAATAAAAAAAAATCAGATATCATCTATTCACACTTTCTCAATCAAAAGAAATTATATCAAAATCCGCCACAACCTCTTTGATTTTGAGCTACATTTAAGAATGAATAATCACCAAATTTAAACATGACGAGAACAGTTGCTTGCTCTATAGCTAAGTTGCTAAAAAAAAAGGTATTGAAAATTTGGAATGCCGGAACGCTGAGAGATTTCAAATTATACTCAAATATTTAGGTAATTGGTATTACGAAGAGAACTGGAAAAATAAGAATTTGTTCGTCAATGTTTGTTTCCTTCAAAAAGAACATAAATTATAATAAAGTAAATAAAACATCATATGTAGTTCATATAAAAACAGATAATCTGATAGAAATGTCTGTGGTTACAGGTCTCATGATTATAATACGTATTTTAGACTGCATTCAAACGGCCCGGTTAAAAGCATACCATAAAAAACACTTCGTGTAAAAATAACAGCCAAGTCTCTTCAACTAAAAAAAATGAAATCTAAAAATTCTGCACTGAAAAGTAGTGATATCAAAAAAATGAGCCAAGTCAAAACTATATTTGAAAATCAAAAAATACGTGGCGCATCGTGTATATAAATAGCTTGGAAGTCAATTATAAAATATACATCAAATATACATATACATAGTTTACCTACAATGCCCTAAAAAAACGATGCGCCAAGTATTTTTTGATTTTCAAATAAAGTTTTGACTTGGCTCATTTTTTGATATCACTACGTTTCAGTGCAGAATTTTTAGATTTCATTTTTTTTAGTTGAAGAGACTTGGCTCTTATTTTTACACGAAGTGTTTTTTATGGGGATATCACTCCTTTTTTAAAATGTATTCTTACAACTTGTGACAATCGAATGAACAATTACTAAATCCTTTTAAAAAAATCACCATTTCGGTTATAATTTGGTTATTTTCATGAAGAATAGCAAAGGTTTCATTCCATCCGGTCAACCCAGTTCCGCGATATGGCAACATTTCGGTTTTCAAAATGGTTGCTGAACTTTTTGCACTGCCACATAGAATTTATAACTATAAATATGTGTATCATTTTAAGTTTTCTAAATATGTATTTATTGTATAGGGATTATAATAATTTATAAATTTGAATTACGTCATTTCCAGTCTCATAATTAGGAACATTCTAGTATGACTGTTCCTATTCCATAGAGATGGCATTCCGAATCGTTTGGCGCTAGTTTCATACCGATCTGTCAACTAGTTTTCGAGATATGATGTTTCTTCTGGTTTCAAAATGGCGGCTGAAATCTCTGACACCTTGAATTATATTTTAAACATGATTACAATTTTATAAGCTGTCTCAAATAGTATATTTATTGAATCAAAATACAAATTTGAGAGATTATTAAAATGTGTGACGTAATTTCCGGTTTCGATATGGGAAACTGCAAATATTATTGATGATAATACATAAAGTTGACCGTCTTAATTGTTTTGCGCTGGTTTCGTTGAAATCTATTTAGTCGTTATTGAGATATAATGTTACTTCCGGTTTCAAAATGGCGGCTTTCGGTTGGTTTTATAACAAGTCACATGAGACGTCAAAAGTACATACGTTACATAAATATCAAAATAATCGGATCAACCTTTGTTGCCGAAACGCCAACGATGTATTTAAAATTTCATTACGTCATTTCCGGTTTCTTTAACATAATGCTTAGTCTTTTGCTAAAGGCCACAGCCTAAACGGCTGAACCGATTGATCTCACATTTTTACCACGTGTGCACTTTTGGCGTCTGATTTAACCTTCACCCCATGAATTTTTTGTGCCGCCATTTTGAAACCGGAAGTGACGTCATATCTCAACAACGGCTAGACCGATTTGAACGAAAATAGCGCCAAACGATTCGGACGGTCATCTATATGGATAATCAATAGCAACAGACTAAAATTTATGTTAACGAAACCGGAAATGACGTCATGAAATTTAATTCATCGATTGGCATTTCGGCAACAAATTTGATCCAATTATTTTGATATTTATGTAACGTATGTTCTTTTGTGATATTATTTGACTTGATATAAAACCAACCGGAAGCCGCCATTTTGAAACCAGAAATGACATCATATCTTAATAACGTCTTAATAGATTTAAACGAAACCAACGCTAAACAATTTATACGGTCAACTTTATGTATTATCATCAATAATATTTGCAGTTTCCCATACTGAAACCGGAAATGACGTCACACATTTTAAAAATCGCACAAATTTACATTTTGATGCAATAAATATACTATTTGAGACTGCTTATAATAAAATGAAATCATGTTTAAATTATAATTCAAGAGGTCAGTGATTTCAGCAGCCATTTTGAAATCGGAAGAAACGACGTAATATCTCGAAAACTGGTTGACAGATCGGTATGAAACTAGTGCCAAACGATTCGGAAGGACATCTCTATGGAATAGGAACAGTCAAACTAGAATTTTCCTATTTATGAGGCCGGAAATGACGTCATTCAAATTTATAAATCATTATAATCCCCTCCTATACAATAAATACATATTCAGAAAAATATGTGATGTGATATGATGATGCGATATGTGTCACACGTAAGTTGTAAGAATAAACTAAAAAAAGTAGTGATATCCCCATAAAAAACACTCCGTGTAAAAATACCAGCCAAGTCTCTTCAACTTAAAAAAAATAATGAAATCTAAAAATTCTGCACTGAAAAGTAGTGATATCAAAAAATTAGCCAAGTCAAAACTTTATTTGAAAATCAAAAAATACTTGGCGCATCGTTTTTTTAGGGCATTATAGGTATACTATGTATATGTATATTTCATGTATAATTTATAATTGGCTTATACTTCCAAGCTATTTATGTACACGATGCGCCAAGTATTTTTTGATTTTCAAATAAAGTTTTGACTTGGCTAATTTTTTGATATCACTACTTTTCAGTGCAGAATTTTTAGATTTCATTATTTTTTTTAAGTTGAAGAGACTTGGCTGGTATTTTTACACGGAGTGTTTTTTATGGGGATTATTATTACTAGGAAAACGCTCAGTGTAACGCGTTGGTGAGCGAGCACGGGGACGTGCAAATTCTCGAACAGGAAATGCGTACACAATCACAGAAAACATATACATCCATATTGAATTGAAATATGATCACACAATCAACACAACATATTATGCTTTTCATTGAAACTTGAAAATAACATCTAAGCATTCTGGTAAATATAGCAAATCAGATGCAATTCAACTGGCACTGGAAAACATTCATTTTGATACTTCATTACTGACAGATATGAAAAATGTTAATAAGTTCATACGTTCTTAACTGATTGGGATGAAATTTTGTAAAATAAGAGACAATGTTGGTCTTAATAATCATGCAAAATATGAGTTTGATCTGAAATATCGAAGACCGTTTTCATTTTTCAGCCTATCAGGAGATATTTATGTAAATTTTAACCAATGAATGGATTTCAAAAAAATTATGGTCTTCAAACAGAGAAGGTTGTCTCTACATGTGTGCAAAATTTCAGCTCGATCAAAGAAAAACTCTGACCTGTATAGCCAAAATATGAGTTTGATCAGAATTATCGAAGACCGTTTTCATTTTTCAGCCTATCGGGAGATATTTATTTAAATTTTAACCAATGAATGGATTTGAAAAAAATTTGGGGCCTGCAAACAGAGAAGGTTGGTTTTACATGTGTGCAAAATTTCAGATCGATAGGTGAAACGGTGCGACCTGTGTATCGTCTATTAACAGACAAAAAAAAAAAAAAAAAAAAAAACAGAGGTCCGTGCCAAAAGAGCCAAAAGGAGACGCTCGCTTCGCTCGCTCAATTATTATGAAAACCGCCCTAAAACACTGTTTTCACGGCCCTCTAGCTCGCAAAGGGCGTAACCTATTGTTCCCAAATTTGGTATATGTTATAGAGTGGGCCATAGCTCGAAATTAAGATTTCGCAACAATGTGAGATTTCCCAATTTTAAGATCCAGTAGGCCGAAAATGCCACTTTGATGCTTACAGTAAAAGTGGGTTTGCTCCAGCCTTTTTAAATGAGAGTGTGCGCGCGCCGTACGACTTGGCTGGCGTGGAGCGACCGCTCCACTAGATCGTGTCACTAAGGGCCAGTTTCTATTCAATTTCTATGCCAATTTCGACCTTATAACACTCCGACGAAAATTGTGTACATTTAGTTTTTTTACCCTTTAATCAGGTGTACATATGAATATAATCGTAAATTCATTTGATATAATCTATATTGAAACAACAATACTATCACCACTGGAGCAGCTTCTACCGTGCGCAGAATGGTCTGATTCTGAAACGTGTAGCGGCATTGGAATTTTATTTTTACCACAGTGTAAGATTGGTATTAAATCGAAGGCTGAAGGCTGGAAGCGAAGGCTGAAGGCTGGAAGGCTAACTTCTGCTCTGTCTGTCTCCAGGGACGGATTAATGATTTTGGCGCCCCTAGGCTAATTCAAGCGTTGCGCCCCCCTCCCCCCCTAAAATTCTAAAAAGAAACCCCCCGACGGCTGTCACCTTATCGCGGTGGTGGGGTTTGTGTTGGCCAATGATCCATTGCAGCTACGCCGGCGAGCATATGCTCATGTGTAAGGGTTACCCATGCCGGACAGATCAGTGGTGAGGCCCAGACCAAGAGCAGCCAGGGTCGGCCTAACCAAGCCCTCCCTTGAATTTGCGGTCCCCTCGGGCCGGCCTCCCCCCTCGAGATGGTGATCCCCCTGAAATCGGGTTCAGCCGGCCCGAATCCTCACACCCCCCGGTCCGTCCCCATTCCGGCCTGGCCTTCCCACCAGTGCTGGACTCCCCCGGATCGGGCCAGTTAGGTCGACCCCCTCCCCGTGCCCTCCAATTATGATCAACAAAGTTAAATATAACAATTAATGTGCGCAATATAACCTCGTCGTTGACGCGCCATTAAACCAAACTAATCAATCAATCAAATCTAAAAAGAAAACATGGATCAAGAAAATCCCTACAGATATACAGATATATAATCTGTAACTATTGCTTTTATAGAATCCCTATTGGCCCCGCAGAGAATTTTTTTAGTTTTTGATACAAAATAATCGAATTTGAAGCTATTTTGGCATCCTTTTCAAAGAAATTTATAGTGTATAATGCAATATTCTTGGGGAAACTTTAGACAAATGTAATATAATCTCTAACTATTTATTTGTTTATGGAATCCCCATTGGCCCCGCAGGGAATATTTTGAGTTTTTGATGCAAAATAATCAATTTTGAAGCTATTTTGGCATCCATTTCAAAGAAATTTAAAATTTGTGATATGCAAATTACAACAACAAAAAATACCAGGGGGCGCCGCGGCCCCGGAAGCTTGCGCCCCTAGGCTATAGCCTTTCTAGCCTAATGGGTAATCCGCCCCTGTCGGTCTCCCCTAGAAGTGTTACAGCTGGTTTACAGCAATATTTTTTCCTACATAAATATAACTAAATAAAATGAAATTGGGGTTACAAAATGTAATTACAATAATTTCAATAGCATAGTTTCAAATCACAATATGTCAACAAACATCGAACAGCGTTGACGTTATACCAGTTTGTGAGTCAGGTTTGCTTTTGAGAAATGTGCTCGATGATATATTGCGTTCTGAAACTCTGATCCTCAAGTAATATTTTGTTTGAGCCGATAATTTTATTATAATAATGTTAATAATTTGTCTTATACAATAATACTTATTGAAATATAGTTTGTTTACACAGTAACAATGATTTAACACGTTAATAATAACTTACAGAGAGCTTGGGTCACTGCTACGCTACGAAACAAGAACGCGTGCACCATCACTGATACATCAAACTGACATCCGGAAGTAATGCAAGTACATAGAATGTTATGAGTGACACAAGCGCTTTCCACGCTCTTCAACTCAGCAATGATGAGCAACGTTCTACACTTGTTTAAATCACAAAATATGTAGGTACTTGTTTTGCGACAAATTTTTTAAACTAAATTGCCTATTACTACACAATATTTTCATTTCTCCTTTAGGTTAACTTTTTGCAGAAGTGCACTCGTACGTATGTCAAAATACATTATAATTCTGTATCCCAGAGGTAGAAGGCCGGAGGTCCATTTACTCGATTATGCGTTGCTCACATGTGGAATTATTTGATAAGTTCTATCTGATTGATGTCAACATTGAAGTATTCTCTTACACAATGACTCATGTCACCATTACAAAATAATATGATTGAATGGAGGCAGAATTACTGGAGCTCACTTTAAGAATTGTAATAGACTTCCGGCCTCTTCCTCTGAAATACAGAATTACTTATATTTTTAAATATAAAGGATCAATGTTCGCTTTTGCTCACTTGTTTAATGTGTAATAAGAGCAAGAATGGTATAAGAAAGTCCGAAAAAGTTTCGTAATTATTTGTTATTTTTTTTTATGAAGTTGTTTGAAGATAACTTGTACTACACATATTACTTGGGCTTGAATTTAGATTTGTCTTACTCCTAACTATAATATCTCTTAGGTACAAAATCCTAGAACTTCAGCTGCCGAGTTTCACTTAGCAATGCATTTTGTATTTTGATTCTTTCCAAATTGAATTAGTGATATTTTGACAAGATCTTGACGGACCAAACAAAGGGGAATCCTCCTCAATATAACTTTCATAAGTGTATAATCTGCCTTGAATGCTGTTATGTGCGACAAAATCAGATAACCACTCAAAAATTCGAGTGGTTAGCAATGGACAAAATAGAAATTTTTTTCTAAACGCAACTTCCAGAAAAACTAGGCAGAAATAATTACGAGCTTCTGTTCTTTCACAAAGAAAATGCAGAAAATTGAATTTTTTCAAAAGGCGGCTATTAAGTTGGCACCTTTGACAGATCCGCTTCAACTTATAAAAAGGAGGTTAATCTTTGGATTTTAGAAGAAGAAAATAGTGATCATTCGCGTTTTAAAGAACTATACAATTTAATATTGAACAGAATTCCCTTTGATTCATCAATAAAAAAAGTAATTTTAATAAATAAATTAAATTTTGTATTTGATTTTCTGATCGTATAGTTTTGTTTAATATACCTACACAAACACCTATATTTATAGTTTGTTTAGACATTTTTAACATTTCAATAAATTAAATATCTGTCTAAAAATGGACCAGCGGGCATGAATCACGACTAATAAAGAACATTTCTTTAATATGATTGAATTCAAACCACGTAAGTCTAATATATTACAATATCACATGTTGATATCCTTTCTACTCGACGAAAACATTATTATCATTATCATCATCGTAATCATCTATTATTGGACAATTTTCAAGAATAATTCAATCATACATATTTTTCCATGGGCGATTATTAGAGTGAGCTTAAGCTCTGGCCACACTGTCAAGTTTACTCTCTGCTTTTCTATTATGAGCAGAGGCAAGCAGACGCGTAGATCATGGGGGGGGGGGGGGGGGGGGGGTATGGGCATCTTCGCCCCACACTTTTAGCCCCGCATGGCGTTTTTTCGAATTAAACAATTTAAACATGATTCTGGGGCTCTAAAATGCACGAACTGAAGCAAACTACCCTCTTATTGTTGCCCCGCAGGGCGTTTTCGAATATAAACAATTTAAAAGTGATATCTACTGGGATGCTAAACTTCTCAAACAACAAACAACCTCCTATTCTATTACAAGGATGCTGAACTTAATTTTGTACGGTCTGTCTGCTCTAGTGAGGGGAGGGTGATAATCCCCCCTTTCTACGCGCCTGGAAGCAAGTAAGGTCACGTGACAGCTGGCATCCAATGAGAGAGCAATCACTCTACTTTCATCTAAACTTGATAGAATGTCACAGTGTTTTAGTATGTAACTTTGCACATGCCATACATACATTTATGTGAAACCGCGTTTTATTCTAACAGTAACAGTAATAATTGTAATACAATATCACGGACAATATATCTGCCATTCAACACGGTATCTTACTTGACGACTTGCATGTCAAGCCGGGCGATGAAGCTTCTCTAAAGTCCCAACGCATGGCTTGTCAAGTCAGTCTGTCATGCAAGATATGAGCCACTTATGAAGTACGTATACCTATCGTGGGCCATTGATCGCTCGAGCCAATGAGAAATCAACAAGTATAACGTATTCGAACATGTTTCAAAGTCCGTAGAATTTCACAAGCCTGACAAAGAGTAACGTGCTTCGTCATAATCTAAATGTATTTGAGTTTGGAAAACCAAGTCAATATCCGCAGGAAACTGGACGCTATAAAGAAAAACATCTTCTAAATATATTATGAGGTAGGTAGCCTATACGTAACGTTTGGCACTCGGTTTATGACGTAATCAATGGCCCACGATCAGCATGGACATGTACGAGAACAGAAAACAACTAGATTGAACGTGCTATATAAACCCCGCCTGGCCGTGACAGTGACTGTACTTGCGCTGTCTGCCACTGTAGCGCTGCGGGCGGCTGTCACGAGCACGTGATTCTGAAACAGCGCCAAGCAAATGACACACATACACTTGGCCAAAGTGAAAACGGTGTTCGAAAGAAACGTTTGTCTAAAGGGCTGCTTCAGCCTGTTAGGATGGCGGCATCCTAACGGATTAGTGTAGGGTTAGATTAGTGTAGGTGTTAGGTTACTTCATATTTATTAGTAGTAAGTTGTATTTTAGAATGAATGTGTTTTAGTTGACTTAGGTAGATTTAGCTTAGGTCCGCCGCGCCACAGCGTATGTGCACATTAGCCTAGGAATGTGCACCAGGAGGCCAAGTCTTGAAAAAACCGTTTTGAAACCGTCTGGCGTTTTCATTGATCAAAACGCCAGACGGTTTCAAAACGCTGGTTTCAAGACTTGGCCTCCTGTGCGAGGCGAAGGGTAGGAGGTGGGCTGAAGGGGTGTGCGTGTAGAATAGCAGGGCAGTGCTAACGGCACCACAGCCGAGAACAGTTGTGATTATCTGCGGTGTGTGTCAAGTGTCTTATCAATTCTAAGAAATGTATTAAACTGTTTTCCGTGTTTTACTTGTATTGCTGGCCCCTAGACCTAACAAGCCGTCACGGAGTTAATAGCCTAAAGAACTGGTAAGCATGTACAGCCAACGATTAAGTCGTGATAAAAGCCAATGATAAAACCAGTCTTGCAAATCACCCCTCTGTATACAAATATCTGTATTTTAGGCAACTTATACTACTTCTGTGTACGACTGGTAGTCGCGATAGGGGGTAAGTTTTATCACAACTTAATGCGTTGAGTATACACCCACTTCCAATAGCTCCCATACCGGTTTCCCATAAACCAACATGGGGATTTCACCGGCTTCTTTAACCGCTGACCCTACTCACTGAGTCTAGCCTAATGGGCTGGGTTACTCACTGAGTCTAGCCTAATGGGCTGGGTTACTCACTGAGTCTAGCCTAATGGGCTGAGTTACTCACTGAGCCTAGCCTTATGGGCTGGGTTACTCACTGAGTCTAGCCTAAATGGCTGGATTACTCACTGAGTCTAGCCTAAAGGGAAAGGGCTGGGTTACCCACCGAGTCTAGCCTAAATTGCTGGGTTACTCACTGAGTCTAGCCGAATGGGCTGGGGGCACTAACTAAGTCTAGCCGAATGGGCTGGGGGGTACTCACTGAGTCTAGCCTAAAGGGCTGGATACTCACTGAGTCTAGCCTAAAGGGCTGGGTGACTCACTGAGTCTAGCCTAAATGGCTGGGTTACTCACTGAGTCTAACCTAAAGAGAAAGGGCTGGGTTACCCACCGAGTCTAGCCTAAATTGCTGGGTTACTCACTGAGTCGAGCCGAATGGGCTGGGGGTACTCACTGAGTCCAGCCGAATGGGCTTAGGGTACTCACTGAGTCAAGCCTAAAGGGCTGGGTACTCACTGAGTTTAGCCTAAAGGTCTGGGTACTCACTGAGACTAGCCGAATGGCTGGGTACTCACTGAGTCTACCCGAATGGCTGGGTTACTCACTGAGTCTAGCCTAAAGAGAAAGGGCTGGGTTACCCACCGAGTATAACCTAAATTGCTGGGTTACTCACTGAGTCTAGCCGAATGGGCTGGAAGTACTCACTGAGTCCAGCCGAATGGGGTACTCACTGAGTCAAGTCTAAAGGGCTGGGTACTCACTGAGTCTAGCCTTAAGGGCTGGGTACTCACTGAGTTTAGCCTAAAGGTCTGGGTACTCACTGAGACTAAACGAATGGCTGGGTACTCTCTGAGTTTACCCGAATGGCTGGGTTACTCACTGAGTATAGCCTGGTGGGCTGGGTTACTCACTAAGTCTAGCCTAAAGGGCTGGATACTCACTGAGTCTAGCCGAATGGCTGGGTTACTCACTGAGTCTAGCCTAAAGGGCTGGATACTCACTGAGTCTAGCCTAAAAGGGCTGGGTTACTCACTGAGTCTAGCCTGGTGAGCTGGGTTACTCACTGAGGCTAGCCTAAAGGGCTGGGTACTCACTGAGTCTAGCCGAATGGCTGGGTTAGCCATCAGCCAATGGCGGCGTCACCCAGCCGTACTTCTCGTGCGTCTTGACCAGACTGCGGAAGGATTCCTCGGCTGAGCGGCGGTTGAAGTCTTTGCTGCCCTTCGCCTTCTTAGCGATGCGGCCCTGCAACACCCAGCCAATCAGAAGCCGTAGCCGAGGATCACGGCCACAGGGTGCTTTGCTTTGGATCGTGATCGATGTGATTGAGTATTATATTACAGTACTACGTAGAAGCTCTGTGTACCGATGATAAGCGAGGCTTCGTATTGCATTTGCATGCGAATTCGTGCGTTTGCAAGTTGATGCTCTACAGACCTTGAAAGACCTGTCAAATGCGTCAAAGTAGCAGTGAGAAACAATCGGTCATTTCCTTTATGAAATTTGACAAATTTTTCCAAACACGCATAAAATGTCCGTAAAATGTCAATAACTTATGAAGTTAACGACAGATTAGTCTGTTAGTTGACAAACACGTTGGTCCCGATGACTAAGTTCATCACAGGATCATGTTCAAAATTATACACGGGACAGCTCAGAATACATCAGTGATGTAGTCCTAATATATTGTTTGTGTATACGCTACCATGGGCGTCCGCAGGATTTCTGCCAGGGGGGGACAAGGCAAGGAAAACAATTTTCCTCGCAATAAGGGGGAGGGGGGGCGTGACACCACCCAGCCCTGCAGGGCGTTTTTTGGTTTGTTGGACACTGTGAAATCAATTTTAAAATATAAAATAAATATAAAATAAATAATTCAGATTATAAAATATATAAAATAGCTATAAAAATAGCAAAATACGTCTCATTGAGACGTATTTTGTTAAAATATTTTATATATTTTATAATCTGACACTCTGGGGTGGTGGAGGGCATGGAACCACCTTGCCCTGCAGGGCGTTTTTGGTTTTTGGACACTGTAAAATTAATTTTGAGACGTTATGACTGAGGCATATTTTGTTAATATTCAATATATTTCACCTCGCCCCGCAGAGTTTTTTTTTGGTTTTTTGACACTTTGATTTTTTTTTTTTTTTTAGTTTTTGCTTACGAAATGAAACTAAACGTAAAACACAACTAAAATTTTAAGTATTCCTGACATCTTCACTCTTTAGTGAAGAAAGAGTACCCACTCCGTATACCCGCCTATACCCTCGACTACACCACTGGAATACATTCATGTGTACAATTTCATCTCGATTTGATGAACGGCTTGATCTGAGGCTGAGGCTGTCTGCTGGTTATACTGCGGCCACTACAACACATCATGCTTGCTTCAGCTAAACAGTTGAAGATACCACAGTTTTTGCGCCCCAGCTAAAAGCGCTGTACGCAGTGATGATTCCAGACCTATCAGTGCCCCCCCTTGGAGAGTTTCAAAATTATGTTAAATTATACAATATTCCGTGAAAAAGAGTTTTAATGCGTACATATTTGTCCCTTCTATCAAAATTTTATAGAAAAACTCCGAAATATCGGTGTTTTGTATTGGTCATGTTTCGTTTTTCAACAAATTAAATAATATTGCTGCGTATAACTTCAGAAATGCTTAAAATCCCGTAAATCCAATCCAGAAATTCAAAATTTTCCCGGGGCTTAGCGCCCCGGACCCGCATAAGGTCAGTCCCCTTATTGTTTTCATGTGTATTTTGTGAATGTGGAAATGTTTGTATATTGTTATAATTTCAGAGAGTTATGCTTATAAGTATTACCTGTTTGCATAAGTTGTTGTGCCCACCCTAAAATTTGGTTTGCCCCCTCTTGTGAAAATGTCTGAAATCATCACTGGCTGTACGCTCCGCTCGCAACCGCCGTTCCACCTTCTGTTTTAGTATTCATTCCATGATGGGGACAGTTCGACCAATCCGACCATTTATCATGGACTGATACGTGAGATTAGAGAATAATACGTGCCAAATCCAGTCAGGTATCAGAGAGAAGATATACATTTACATTGTTTTTGTTTCTTTGACGAGTGAAATGTTTACTTTGCGTGTATAAAAGTAGAAAGAAACACAAGGACGTAGCAATGAAGGAGTCGAAACACCGAATAAAACGATCACGATCGATACTCGACAATAATGCGGAAGAGATCGTTACTAAACGTCCCTGTAGAATAGGAGGACTACACTTACTGGAAATGTCGACAAGTTACAATATTTATGAGCTATGCACGATACATTATTGAAAAGTTCGTTGAAGACAACTTTTAATTCAAATTGTCACAAGCTAACGACTGACAATTTTTATCTATATTTGGGGACAGCCATGGATTATTTTATTATGTTTATGTTATTTTAATGCTTTGGGCTCTACACCACTGTCCGTCATGCCGACTGGTCCCCCACCAGTGACCGTCCAGACGACTGGCTGGCTCTACACCACTGTCCGTCATGCCGACTGGTCCCCCACCAGTGACCGTCCAGACGATTGGCTCTACACCACTGTCCGTCATGCCGACTGGTCCCCCACCAGTGACCGTCCAGACGATTGGCTCTACACCACTGTCCGTCATGCCGACTGGTCCCCCACCAGTGACCGTCCAGACGACTGGCTGGCTCTACACCACTGTCCGTCATGCCGACTGGTCCCCCACCAGTGACCGTCCAGACGACTGGCTGGCTCTACACCACTGTCCGTCATGCCGACTGGTCCCCCACCAGTGACCGTCCAGACGATTGGCTCTACACCACTGTCCGTCATGCCGACTGGTCCCCCACCAGTGACCGTCCAGACGATTGGCTCTACACCACTGTCCGTCATGCCGACTGGTCCCCCACCAGTGACCGTCCAGACGACTGGCTGGCTCTACACCACTGTCCGTCATGCCGACTGGTCCCCCACCAGTGACCGTCCAGACGACTGGCTGGCTCTACACCACTGTCCGTCATGCCGACTGGTCCCCCACCAGTGACCGTCCAGACGACTGGCTCTACACCACTGACCGTCATGCCGACTGGTCCCCCACCAGTGACCGTCCAGACGACTGGCTCTACACCACTGACCGTCATGCCGACTGGTCCCCCACCAGTGACCGTCCAGACGACTGGCTCTACACCACTGACCGTCATGCCGACTGGTCCCCCACCAGTGACCGTCCAGACGACTGGCTCTACACCACTGTCCGTCATGCCGACTGGTCCCCCACCAGTGACCGTCCAGACGACTGGCTCTACACCACTGTCCGTCATGCCGACTGGTCCCCCACCAGTGACCGTCCAGACGACTGGCTCTACACCACTGTCCGTCATGCCGACTGGTCCCCCACCAGTGACCGTCCAGACGATTGGCTCTACACCACTGTCCGTCATGCCGACTGGTCCCCCACCAGTGACCGTCCAGACGACTGGCTCTACACCACTGTCCGTCATGCCGACTGGTCCCCCACCAGTGACCGTCCAGACGATTGGCTCTACACCACTGTCCGTCATGCCGACTGGTCCCCCACCAGTGACCGTCCAGACGACTGGCTCTACACCACTGTCCGTCATGCCGACTGGTCCCCCACCAGTGACCGTCCAGACGACTGGCTCTACACCACTGTCCGTCATGCCGACTGGTCCCCCACCAGTGACCGTCCAGACGACTGGCTCTACACCACTGTCCGTCATGCCGACTGGTCCCCCACCAGTGACCGTCCAGACGACTGGCTCTACACCACTGTCCGTCATGCCGACTGGTCCCCCACCAGTGACCGTCCAGACGATTGGCTCTACACCACTGTCCGTCATGCCGACTGGTCCCCCACCAGTGACCGTCCAGACGACTGGCTCTACACCACTGTCCGTCATGCCGACTGGTCCCCCACCAGTGACCGTCCAGACGACTGGCTCTACACCACTGTCCGTCATGCCGACTGGTCCCCCACCAGTGACCGTCCAGACGACTGGCTCTACACCACTGTCCGTCATGCCGACTGGTCCCCCACCAGTGACCGTCCAGACGATTGGCTCTACACCACTGTCCGTCATGCCGACTGGTCCCCCACCAGTGACCGTCCAGACGACTGGCTCTACACCACTGTCCGTCATGCCGACTGGTCCCCCACCAGTGACCGTCCAGACGATTGGCTCTACACCACTGTCCGTCATGCCGACTGGTCCCCCACCAGTGACCGTCCAGACGACTGGCTCTACACCACTGTCCGTCATGCCGACTGGTCCCCCACCAGTGACCGTCCAGACGACTGGCTCTACACCACTGTCCGTCATGCCGACTGGTCCCCCACCAGTGACCGTCCAGACGACTGGCTCTACACCACTGTCCGTCATGCCGACTGGTCCCCCACCAGTGACCGTCCAGACGACTGGCTCTACACCACTGTCCGTCATGCCGACTGGTCCCCCACCAGTGACCGTCCAGACGATTGGCTCTACACCACTGTCCGTCATGCCGACTGGTCCCCCACCAGTGACCGTCCAGACGACTGGCTCTACACCACTGTCCGTCATGCCGACTGGTCCCCCACCAGTGACCGTCCAGACGACTGGCTCTACACCACTGTCCGTCATGCCGACTGGTCCCCCACCAGTGACCGTCCAGACGACTGGCTCTACACCACTGTCCGTCATGCCGACTGGTCCCCCACCAGTGACCGTCCAGACGATTGGCTCTACACCACTGTCCGTCATGCCGACTGGTCCCCCACCAGTGACCGTCCAGACGATTGGCTCTACACCACTGTCCGTCATGCCGACTGGTCCCCCACCAGTGACCGTCCAGACGACTGGCTCTACACCACTGTCCGTCATGCCGACTGGTCCCCCACCAGTGACCGTCCAGACGACTGGCTGGCTCTACACCACTGTCCGTCATGCCGACTGGTCCCCCACCAGTGACCGTCCAGACGATTGGCTCTACACCACTGTCCGTCATGCCGACTGGTCCCCCACCAGTGACCGTCCAGACGACTGGCTCTACACCACTGTCCGTCATGCCGACTGGTCCCCCACCAGTGACCGTCCAGACGACTGGCTGGCTCTACACCACTGTCCGTCATGCCGACTGGTCCCCCACCAGTGACCGTCCAGACGACTGGCTGGCTCTACACCACTGTCCGTCATGCCGACTGGTCCCCCACCAGTGACCGTCCAGACGACTGGCTCTACACCACTGACCGTCATGCCGACTGGTCCCCCACCAGTGACCGTCCAGACGACTGGCTCTACACCACTGACCGTCATGCCGACTGGTCCCCCACCAGTGACCGTCCAGACGACTGGCTCTACACCACTGACCGTCATGCCGACTGGTCCCCCACCAGTGACCGTCCAGACGACTGGCTCTACACCACTGTCCGTCATGCCGACTGGTCCCCCACCAGTGACCGTCCAGACGACTGGCTCTACACCACTGTCCGTCATGCCGACTGGTCCCCCACCAGTGACCGTCCAGACGACTGGCTCTACACCACTGTCCGTCATGCCGACTGGTCCCCCACCAGTGACCGTCCAGACGACTGGCTCTACACCACTGTCCGTCATGCCGACTGGTCCCCCACCAGTGACCGTCCAGACGACTGGCTCTACACCACTGTCCGTCATGCCGACTGGTCCCATGTCTATACACCTTGACTCACCTGGCCCTTGACAATGCTGGCTGCGAACTGCATGACCACGGCCTCCAGTGTGTAGGCGCTCGCCCAGCCCCGGGGTGTCAGCAGCTCCATGCAGATGGCGCCACCCTCCATGACGAAGCCCTTCTCGATGCGCGGTGAGATGACGCGCATGAAGGGCGGCGCGAAGGGGAAGTTGTCGGGGAAGACGACGTGCAGGAGGATGAACGGGATCCCCATGTCGCGCATGTCGGCGGCGAGGTCGCTCTCGGAGTCGACGCGATGGAGGCGCACGTGCCACTCGAACAGGTTGTCGTTGACGAGGTCCACGGTGAAGAGCGGGTCGGAGCGGTTCTGCTCAATCCGTTGCACCTGGCCAGTCAAGGGCGGGAACAAGTTTAGTTTTTGGGGGGCAAAAGCCTATGTTTTGCTTTTTTCCGCGAAGTCTTGGACATATTTTTTTTCGGACTAATTGAAAAGTCCTTTTGAACCATTGTACACTATAGGCCAATTAAAAAATAATCGTTGAAACAATTTGAATGACTGCTTGTTATGTTCCGTGACAATCAATACCTTGTTATTTTCATTGAAATGTGAAGTCACCTACTAGAGTGAGACGAGACGAGGAGATCGCGATCTAACATTCAGTCAATCAGATTTATTGAGTGAGCATTTTGAGTACTACAATCTTTGTGATTGCTTACAATCTTGAATCTACTTTTAGTATTTGAATGCTGCTTGAAAGCAGATCTCCGAGGAACAAAGCAGAATCACTCAACTCAAGTACAACAATGGCATTCTTAAAATACATCAAATTCACTATTGCTACTTGAGTAAAATCGTTCTACCCCAATGTTTGTTTGTATAAAAGTGTTTTTATCCCAAGGAAAATGGTGTGTAAATATTCGAACCTCGCGCAGCTCCTTCATGAGCCGGCGCGCGCGCACCGTCTTGTGCCCGGCGTTGCTCGGTCCGCTGGGCTCGGCCGACTTCTTGGACTTAAAGAGCACGCCGATGGACTTTGGCGAGGGGCTGGGACTGTCTGCCGGCGCGACGTGGCCGTGGCGACCGAGGAGGCGACGCGACGGCGACGCCAGGACGCCCACCGTCGCGGCGGCGGCTGCCTCCGGGTCGCCGATCTTCTGCGGGGAGCGGAAGAGCTTGCGGAATGCAGCGGCGACCTTCTCCTTGGAGCGTGACGTCATTCTGTGAGCATGCAGCGGACCGAGGCTACACTGACCTGCAACACACATGTATCACGTCATTCTGTGAGCACGCAGCGGACCGAGGCTACACTGACCTGCAACACACATGTATCACGTCATTCTGTGAGCACGCAGCGGACCGAGGCTACACTGACCTGCAACACACATGTATCACGTCATTCTGTGAGCATGCAGCGGACCGAGGCTACACTGACCTGCAACACACATGTATCACGTCATTCTGTGAGCACGCAGCGGACCGAGGCTACACTGACCTGCAACACACATGTATCACGTCATTCTGTGAGCACGCAGCGGACCGAGGCTACACTGACCTGCAACACACATGTATCACGTCATTCTGTGAGCACGCAGCGGACCGAGGCTACACTGACCTGCAACACACATGTATCACGTCATTCTGTGAGCACGCAGCGGACCGAGGCTACACTGACCTGCAACACACATGTATCACGTCATTCTGTGAGCACGCAGCGGACCGAGGCTACACTGACCTGCAACACACATGTATCACGTCATTCTGTGAGCATGCAGCGGACCGAGGCTACACTGACCTGCAACACACATGTATCACGTCATTCTGTGAGCACGCAGCGGACCGAGGCTACACTGACCTGCAACACACATGTATCACGTCATTCTGTGAGCACGCAGCGGACCGAGGCTACACTGACCTGCAACACACATGTATCACGTCATTCTGTGAGCACGCAGCGGACCGAGGCTACACTGACCTGCAACACACATGTATCACGTCATTCTGTGAGCACGCAGCGGACCGAGGCTACACTGACCTGCAACACACATGTATCACGTCATTCTGTGAGCACGCAGCGGACCGAGGCTACACTGACCTGCAACACACATGTATCACGTCATTCTGTGAGCACGCAGCGGACCGAGGCTACACTGACCTGCAACACACATGTATCACGTCATTCTGTGAGCACGCAGCGGACCGAGGCTGCACTGACCTGCAACACACATGTATCACGTCATTCTGTGAGCATGCAGCGGACCGAGGCTACACTGACCTGCAACACACATGTATCACGTCATTCTGTGAGCATGCAGCGGACCGAGGCTACACTGACCTGCAACACACATGTATCACGTCATTCTGTGAGCACGCAGCGGACCGAGGCTACACTGACCTGCAACACACATGTATCACGTCATTCTGTGAGCACGCAGCGGACCGAGGCTACACTGACCTGCAACACACATGTATCACGTCATTCTGTGAGCATGCAGCGGACCGAGGCTACACTGACCTGCAACACACATGTATCACGTCATTCTGTGAGCACGCAGCGGACCGAGGCTACACTGACCTGCAACACACATGTATCACGTCTATCTGTGAGCACGCAGCGGACCGAGGCTACACTGACCTGCAACACACATGTATCACGTGTCATTCTGTGAGCACGCAGCGGACCGAGGCTACACTGACCTGCAACACACATGTATCACGTCATTCTGTGAGCACGCAGCGGACCGAGGGTACACTGACCTGCAACACACATGTATCACGTCATTCTGTGAGCACGCAGCGGACCGAGGCTACACTGACCTGCAACACACATGTATCACGTCATTCTGTGAGCACGCAGCGGACCGAGGCTACACTGACCTGCAACACACATGTATCACGTCATTCTGTGAGCACGCAGCGGACCGAGGCTACACTGACCTGCAACACACATGTATCACGTCATTCTGTGAGCACGCAGCGGACCGAGGCTACACTGACCTGCAACACACATGTATCACGTCATTCTGTGAGCACGCAGCGGACCGAGGCTACACTGACCTGCAACACACATGTATCACGTCATTCTGTGAGCACGCAGCGGACCGAGGCTACACTGACCTGCAACACACATGTATCACGTCATTCTGTGAGCACGCAGCGGACCGAGGCTACACTGACCTGCAACACACATGTATCACGTGTCATTCTGTGAGCACGCAGCGGACCGAGGCTACACTGACCTGCAACACACATATCACGTCATTCTGTGAGCACGCAGCGGACCGAGGCTACACTGACCTGCAACACACATGTATCACGTCATTCTGTGAGCACGCAGCGGACCGAGGCTACACTGACCTGCAACACACATGTATCACGTCATTCTGTGAGCACGCAGCGGACCGAGGCTACAGTGAGCTGCAACACACATGTATCACGTCATTCTGTGAGCACGCAGCGGACCGAGGCTACACTGACCTGCAACACACATGTATCACGTCATTCTGTGAGCATGCAGCGGACCGAGGCTACACTGACCTGCAACACACATGTATCACGTCATTCTGTGAGCACGCAGCGGACCGAGGCTACACTGACCTGCAACACACATGTATCACGTCATTCTGTGAGCACGCAGCGGACCGAGGCTACACTGACCTGCAACACACATGTATCACGTCATTCTGTGAGCACGCAGCGGACCGAGGCTACACTGACCTGCAACACACATGTATCACGTCATTCTGTGAGCACGCAGCGGACCGAGGCTACACTGACCTGCAACACACATGTATCACGTCATTCTGTGAGCACGCAGCGGACCGAGGCTACACTGACCTGCAACACACATGTATCACGTCATTCTGTGAGCATGCAGCGGACCGAGGCTACACTGACCTGCAACACACATGTATCACGTCATTCTGTGAGCACGCAGCGGACCGAGGCTACACTGACCTGCAACACACATGTATCACGTCATTCTGTGAGCATGCAGCGGACCGAGGGTACACTGACCTGCAACACACATGTATCACGTCATTCTGTGAGCACGCAGCGGACCGAGGCTACACTGACCTGCAACACACATGTATCACGTCATTCTGTGAGCACGCAGCGGACCGAGGCTACACTGATCTGCAACACACATGTATCACGTCATTCTGTGAGCATGCAGCGGACCGAGGGTACACTGACCTGCAACACACATGTATCACGTCATTCTGTGAGCACGCAGCGGACCGAGGCTACACTGACCTGCAACACACATGTATCACGTCATTCTGTGAGCATGCAGCGGACCGAGGCTACACTGACCTGCAACACACATGTATCACGTCATTCTGTGAGCACGCAGCGGACCGAGGCTACACTGACCTGCAACACACATGTATCACGTCATTCTGTGAGCATGCAGCGGACCGAGGCTACACTGACCTGCAACACACATGTATCACGTCATTCTGTGAGCACGCAGCGGACCGAGGCTACACTGACCTGCAACACACATGTATCACGTCATTCTGTGAGCATGCAGCGGACCGAGGCTACACTGACCTGCAACACACATGTATCACGTCATTCTGTGAGCATGCAGCGGACCGAGGCTACACTGACCTGCAACACACATGTATCACGTCATTCTGTGAGCATGCAGCGGACCGAGGCTACACTGACCTGCAACACACATGTATCACGTCATTCTGTGAGCACGCAGCGGACCGAGGCTACACTGACCTGCAACACACATGTATCACGTCATTCTGTGAGCATGCAGCGGACCGAGGCTACACTGACCTGCAACACACATGTATCACGTCATTCTGTGAGCATGCAGCGGACCGAGGCTACACTGACCTGCAACACACATGTATCACGTCATTCTGTGAGCACGCAGCGGACCGAGGGTACACTGACCTGCAACACACATGTATCACGTGTCATTCTGTGAGCACGCAGCGGACCGAGGCTACACTGACCTGCAACACACATGTATCACGTCATTCTGTGAGCACGCAGCGGACCGAGGCTACACTGACCTGCAACACACATGTATCACGTCATTCTGTGAGCATGCAGCGGACCGAGGCTACACTGACCTGCAACACACATGTATCACGTCATTCTGTGAGCATGCAGCGGACCGAGGCTACACTGACCTGCAACACACATGTATCACGTCATTCTGTGAGCACGCAGCGGACCGAGGCTACACTGACCTGCAACACACATGTATCACGTCATTCTGTGAGCACGCAGCGGACCGAGGCTACACTGACCTGCAACACACATGTATCACGTCATTCTGTGAGCACGCAGCGGACCGAGGCTACACTGACCTGCAACACACATGTATCACGTCATTCTGTGAGCACGCAGCGGACCGAGGCTACACTGACCTGCAACACACATGTATCACGTCATTCTGTGAGCATGCAGCGGACCGAGGCTACACTGACCTGCAACACACATGTATCACGTCATTCTGTGAGCATGCAGCGGACCGAGGCTACACTGACCTGCAACACACATGTATCACGTCATTCTGTGAGCATGCAGCGGACCGAGGCTACACTGACCTGCAACACACATGTATCACGTCATTCTGTGAGCACGCAGCGGACCGAGGCTACACTGACCTGCAACACACATGTATCACGTCATTCTGTGAGCACGCAGCGGACCGTGGCTACACTGACCTGCAACACACATGTATCACGTCATTCTGTGAGCACGCAGCGGACCGAGGCTACACTGACCTGCAACACACATGTATCACGTCATTCTGTGAGCACGCAGCGGACCGAGGCTACACTGACCTGCAACACACATGTATCACGTCATTCTGTGAGCACGCAGCGGACCGAGGCTACACTGACCTGCAACACACATGTATCACGTCATTCTGTGAGCACGCAGCGGACCGAGGCTACACTGACCTGCAACACACATGTATCACGTCATTCTGTGAGCACGCAGCGGACCGAGGCTACACTGACCTGCAACACACATGTATCACGTCATTCTGTGAGCACGCAGCGGACCGAGGCTACACTGACCTGCAACACACATGTATCACGTCATTCTGTGAGCACGCAGCGGACCGAGGCTACACTGACCTGCAACACACATGTATCACGTCATTCTGTGAGCACGCAGCGGACCGAGGCTACACTGACCTGCAACACACATGTATCACGTCATTCTGTGAGCACGCAGCGGACCGAGGATACACTGACCTGCAACACACATGTATCACGTCAGACTTTCTTGTCACTTTCTCAACCGCAATGGACGAGTACGACTCGACTAAAATATCATGGTCTATACTTCATTTGACAGGAAACTTTCAGCGCCTGAGGGCAAATGCCAAAACAAAAACGCCAATAAATTAATGTATAATATTCCGACCCCTCAGAATTGGTGGGTTAATTTTCTTTGCTCCTCTATAATTGTTAGGGTGAGGTTGAGGGAGTGCCATAAAAATAGGTAAAATAGGCATGGGAAATAGGAATTCCAAGCAGAAAATAGTTTTTTCTCTACTGCAAATTACGTGGCAAACTTACTTATTGGGATGCGTAGTGACCTTACAGGGAGACACAGAGAATTTTGTTCACTTGATAGAACTAGAACTAGATATGAGGATCACGGTACTGCATATGAATTTTTTTGAAAAGCAGAGCTTAGTAGATAATTTTTAATGTTGTTTATTATCTTAAAAGGGGCAGTGCTTTTATAAGTTGAAGAAACTCTCCATTGACAGACGGCATTGACACCACACGTGGGGCGGGGGAAGTGTTGGTCTAGTCTCTTGACAGACGGCATTGACACTTCGGCATTGAGACCACACGTGGGGCGGGGGAAGTGTTGGTCTAGTCTCTTGACAGACGGCATTGACACTTCGGCATTGACACCACACGTGGGGCGGGGGAAGTGTAGGTCTAGTCTCTTGACAGACGGCATTGACACTTCGGCATTGAGACCACACGTGGGGCGGGGGAAGTGTAGGTCTAGTCTCTTGACAGACGGCATTGACACTTCGGCATTGAGACCACACGTGGGGCGGGGGAAGTTTAGGTCTAGTCTCTTGACAGACGGCATTGACACTTCGGCATTGACACCACACGTGGGTATAAAATTTTGACAATATTAACTTTTTTAATGGTAATTTTCTAAAATTTTGTAAACATTTTAAAAATAGTGGGTTTGCATTAACAAAAATATGTAAATATATTAACGTATGCTATACCAATTAATAATATTGAAAAAAAAATTATAAAATTTTACTTTTGACCCTAAAAAAAATCAAATATTTAACATTATAAGCCCATAAGAGACACTTAATCCCGTTAAAACAGGTTGTAAACACAAAATTTTGCAAAATTGATGGAATACATTCATGAACAACTTTTAAATACGAATCGATTGACTACCAAAAAAACATTTTTGGGTAATTCCCCCCTAACTTCCAAAAAATCCAAAATTTTGATTTAAGGGTATTGCCCTTACAAACAAATATGGATATATTTACTTATGTCAACCTTCATTCAAATATGCAAACTGATTGTTATTATCATTTCCCGTTAGCCCACAAAAAAATAAAACGTGTGACAAAATACCCCAAAAGTCACCCTTTGCGCCCCCCTGGGGGGTTGTTCCACCACCGGGCAGATGTCAAACAAGTGAAAGTGTAATGTGCGTACCTTGAGGTACCCAAAACCACTCTCAGACCTCATGGAGCAGGGGGGGGGGGGAGGGTCTACTACGGCTGGCTCATGGTCTATTATGTTTGATCGCGTATACACTTGGCAAAAGTAAAAACGGTAGTATAAAGAAACGGATTGTCTGAAGATTTGATGGCATCCGACGAAACTATGTGCTAATGCGTCATACCTCTAGTAGGTGAGCTCTGATTTCATTGATTATAGCAAAAGGATTGATTGCCAAGGAACCGGACCAGCAGACAATCCGTTTCGTTTAAATACCGTTTTTACTTTGGCCAAATGTACCTAATCGTCAATCGAATATGCATTTAATTAAAATATCTGTATACTTCAATCTGTATTTACCTACGTGAAATGAAGTTTACTTTTTTCATTCGTATACCTATAGGTACAATCATATTTTTAATTGAAACACAAATAATCATGTAGGTATTTAACACAAATTAGAGGCTGCATTAGGTCCAAAATGTAAAGAAGCTACCTGTATTGCTGTGCTATTATATTATCCTATTCATTGATACCGACAACTGCCATGTACGAACAATATTATGTTTATGATGCAGTGTTGTGATTAGATAATTTTATTTTTATCTAGATAAAGATAAAGATAACACGCTAAAAATTTATCTAAATCAGATAATAGATAAAATTCCAAAAAATCATCTAGCCAATAAAAAATAGATAAATAATATTTATCTAGATAATTGTAATAGATAATAGATATTTTTTTTACCAAACAATAGTACGTAATTCAGTGGACTCAACCTTTTTGACTTGCGGGCCAATAATACGAACTTGCTTTTGTTGGCGGGCCGCATTTTTAAAGTACAACAATGCTCACGTGATCAGGTAACATGACAACCTTTCATTGGGGGTGTGGGGGGCGAAGCCCCTCAGTTTTAGCCCAGTAGGGCGTTTTTTTTAATTTAACAATTTAAAAGTGATTTTTGGGCTTTAAAATGCACGAACTGAAGCAAAAAGTACCCTCCAATTGTTGCCTACGGGTCTGGTTCTGGTTCATTCAGTGTATTTTGTTTATTAGGAAACGAATCGAACAATAATTCACACGCCAAACCAAACACTTTTTAAAATTTTCGGAATTGTTAATTGGCTTCATTTTCATTGCAACAAGAATGACGCTACATTTAAGAACCATCCGTCGCATTTCAGCCCTATGCGTGGGTCCTAACATGACAACTCTCAAAATTGCTCTCAAATGAAACGATTTTTTAATATTATTTTCACAGTGGACCAATTTTTGAATAAGTTATAAAACATCAACTGGAGGGCCACAAAAATTTGTGTCGCAGGTTGAGTACCACTGACCTAAATACTAAATGTTTTCATGCAAAGTCAAATAATGAAAATAATAACTTTCCATACATTCCAAACGACCTACAACGGGAATAATTTTTGGCAGTGATAGAGGCACTCGTTGACGTTACGTGCATGTTCATAGGTACACACAAATGCATATTAATTATTATTTTTTTTTATCTAGATAATTGTCAATAGATAACAATATTTTTATCTAGATAAAGATAAAGATAACCAATTATAAAATTATCTAGATATGATAATAGATAAAAAAATATCTATCTAGATAATTATCTAGATAATTTTATCTAGATAAGTCACAACACTTATGGTGAGTATAAAAACAATACCTGCCCAGCCCACAATACCCCCAATACCCCCACAATAGCCCAGCTAGCGCATCATCAACAAGATAAAAGATCGCAACTAATTATTTTATACGTGCTCTAAATAACCCGAGATATGAATAGATATTGATTGCTCCTTTAGCTCTTCAGATGCGATTGTAATCAGCCCGGACTTAGAAGGAAACATTTCCATTGTGTTGTCGACGATAAAGATCATATTCTGCTCGGATTGGAAGTGTTTTGCGTCGTTTAGATCATAGAATATCGATTATACGACAGATCTATAGCAACAAGAGATACAACGGTTTCGATAGACACGGATTGTCTGACACAGATTTGATGGCACATCCGATTAAGTCTTTGCTAACGCGTCATTAAGTCTTAGCTCTGATATCATTGATAATAACAATTGGTTTGATTGTCAAGGAACATCCGTTTCTTTTCCAATACTGTTTGATGTTTTGTGAGTGTATGTGTGAATGATAAGCGAGCCCTGCCGTGCCATCTGCTTGCTGGATATGAAGTACCTACCGCGTCATGAAGTAGCTGCGTGGCGAGTGTGCGGCGTCGTCGGCGTCGCGGCGGAGACTGACGCCCGGAGGAGGTTGACGCGTCGACGTGAAGCGCAGGTCGATCGCGCCGGAGGTTTGCCGCCCACACGCCGCCGCCCCCTCCCATGCCACACGCGGTGCAAGCTCTCCGGGCGCTCGTGCAGCTGTGGGCCGGATAGCAGGCGTATCTGCCAGATAGGCAACTGTATTGGCAAGCTCTCGACCACGTGCCAGCTGTGGGCCGGATATCAGGCGTATCTGCCAGATTGTCATCTGTTTCGGCAAGCTCTCGACCTCGTGCCAGTTGTGGGCCGGATAGCAGGCGTATCTGCCAGATAGGCAACTGTATTGGCAAGCTCTCGACCTCGTGCCAGCTGTGGGCCGGATAGCAGGCGTATCTGCCAGATAGGCAACTGTATTGGCAAGCTCTCGACCTCGTGCCAGCTGTGGGCCGGATATCAGGCGTATCTGCCAGATAGGCAACTGTATTGGCAAGCTCTCGACCTCGTGCCAGCTGTGGGCCGGATAGCAGGCGTATCTGCCAGATAGGCAACTGTATTGGCAAGCTCTCGACCTCGTGCCAGCTGTGGGCCGGATAGCAGGCGTATCTGCCAGATAGGCAACTGTATTGGCAAGCTCTCGACCACGTGCCAGCTGTGGGCCGGATAGCAGGCGTATCTGCCAGATAGGCAACTGTATTGGCAAGCTCTCGACCACGTGCCAGCTGTGGGCCGGATATCAGGCGTATCTGCCAGATTGTCATCTGTTTCGGCAAGCTCTCGACCTCGTGCCAGTTGTGGGCCGGATAGCAGGCGTATCTGCCAGATAGGCAACTGTATTGGCAAGCTCTCGACCTCGTGCCAGCTGTGGGCCGGATAGCAGGCGTATCTGCCAGATAGGCAACTGTATTGGCAAGCTCTCGACCTCGTGCCAGCTGTGGGCCGGATAGCAGGCGTATCTGCCAGATAGGCAACTGTATTGGCAAGCTCTCGACCTCGTGCCAGCTGTGGGCCGGATAGCAGGCGTATCTGCCAGATAGGCAACTGTATTGGCAAGCTCTCGACCTCGTGCCAGCTGTGGGCCGGATAGCAGGCGTATCTGCCAGATAGGCAAGTCCCTACATGTTCCGACGATTGGCTTCTGATTGGTATTGCACATGTATGTGATGCAATCAACATGCTTTTCAAACGATGGTTTGAGGCGATTTGGATCGATTTTCAGTGAGAAATCTGTTCAACAAAGTTTATTCTATGCAAGATTGTGACCCGGGTTCGATCGCACAATGGTCACAATAAACAAAAAAAAATCGATGTTGTTCCTTTTCAGTTCATATTCACTCTCATTCATATCCAGAGTACACGTAGGACCGATGAATTCACAAAGTGATCAATCGTTCTAATATCTTTCTAATAATAATCTCTACATCATTATGTAGATATTATGTTGAACGGATATCTGGCCGACAGACTTTTTGCCGAAAGATATTTTGTGGATATCTCCTCGACATATTATGAAATTCATGCGATTATTAAATGCAAGTTATGAATAATGAATTAGCAAAAATACAAAATAAAAACATAAATTAAATTAAATAATTAAAAAAAACAATAAAACAAAATAAAAATGAATACGAAAAACACGAGAAAATAAATTTTTTTGTAGGAAAATAAAAAGAGACTGGGAAATTTAGTTTGAGAAAAACCTTGGTTAGAACCTGCATTTGAAGTAAACACAAAGGTAATTCTAAAATATGCATGGGTGCGCAGGTGAGCCGGGAGAACCTGATGGAATTTCGCAGCTATGCAGGTGCTAATCTGGAAGCCTGAATCGCTTGCATTGCGAACTTATTATTTTGAAATCTCTTCTCATTGGCTTCGAAAAATAAGTCAAAAATGTTATAAAAAAAACATGTCAAATTATATTTTATGTTTACTATGTAAGTGTTATCTTTTACAAAGTCAATTTTTATATATTAATACATAAATAACCTTTCTATCTATAAATTTTCTTTTTATTGTCAATCTTTCATTGTTCATTTAATTTCATAAAGTTGCATTCAATTCGCGTGAATTTCATATGTCGAATAATATGTTTAATTTTTCGGCAAAATGTCCGTCGGCAAAACGTCCTACCACGCCTGCCCTGACCAAAATGTTTTTGGAAACAAGGTATGAAATAATAAAAAAAAAAATCCTACACTGTCCATAATGTATGTTTGATAATTTTTAGACTAATCTGTCCTTCAAAAGTTATGTAACATTTTAAAAGCATTTATCTTCTTTCGAAGTCAGTGGCGTCGGAAGTCTATTTTCTCAGGGGAGGCACACTTTGCTTAGGATCTAGGTAAGTTAGGTACTAAATTGTAAGGGAGAATATAATACAGTAAATGACTATGTGTGTGGGAAACACGATTGCTAAAGGAAACAATGGGGGGTCTGGGGGGAGGGCCCCCCAGCACAATGCGGGTCCGGGGCGCACAGCCCCGGGAAATTTTTGAATTTCAAGAATGAATTTGGAGCGTTTCTACGTGATTTCACACTTTTTAAACCGATCTTTCTCTGAACAAATAAATGGACGACATTATTTGTTGGTAAATTGGATCCGATCCACTTCACGTCAGGACTGCCAAAAAAGTGATTAAAAAAATATGTGTGGAAAATGTGTCCTAAAATTATATAAGTAGGTAATATGCACTTGAAAAGTGATTAGTTTTGGATGATATCTCCGCATTTTTTCACATTCACAATAGGTCCAATTTGAAATGCATTATGAAATTAAATCTCAGACATTTCACATTAAAATGCCGCGCAGCGGATTTTTTTTGAATTTCAAATGATTTGTGTGCATTTTATTTTAATTTTAAGAAAACAAAGGTTAATCATTCACTCATATCAGGAATGTTCATATAAATATGCCCCGCAGCGATTTTCTCAAACTGTATTACTCTAGGCAGTGGTAAAATGATTTTGGTGTAAAATAACAAAATCAATTGAATTTCGTAAGAAGACTCTCACATGACATTAGGTAACAACAATGCCGCGCAGCGATTTTTTTGTTGATATTCAGACGTTTTAAAATATATTATGCGTTGCCAGGGGAGGCAGATTGATACTCTTGCCCCCCCTTCAGACGTCTAGGGGGGGCACGTGCCCCTGCTGCCCCCCCGGTTCCGACGCCACTGTTCGAAGTACCATCTTTATAATAGTGTAGCATCCCTAATCCAGAGTTTTGAGATTTACATTTATTAGTTTATTCACATTGTTTACAAATAGTTAGTAATTTTAATTGATTTAAATGTAATTGTAATTTATTAAGAGGGCCGAGTACTGAGCGTGGCCTTGAAGAGCTTTTTAATCGATTTGTATCAATATCTTTTACCAATGTAATTGTTAACAAAATAGGGCTTTGTACGAGTATTCAGAACAGTTCAATGAAAATAATTTCATAGTTTGGAATAAGCTATTAGTTTTATTTTGTCCAACAGATGTTTAATGCCATAATTTTACTATTTTTTTGCTCTCTTGCTCTCTAGTCAATCTAGCAGTGTAGAGTAGGATCTTATCTAGTTACTGTAACGACGATACATGCCCTAACATTTAAGAATTACGTTAATTGTAGCAGTATACAATACTACATCCTCAATAAAATCTAATGTGTATTCAATCTATGTGGCTTTGAAGCGCAAGATCAATCTTTTAAATATAATATAATTTGGAAACTATGCTGATGTATTAAACAGAAACTACAAGATAACTACCTACTAATTGAGCGAGCGTAGCGAGCGTCACCACGGTATTTTTATAGCACTTTCTCTCTGTGTGTGTGTGTGTGTGTTTTTTTTTCTTGCCTGCACTGCACAGGTTAAACCGCTCAAACAATCGATCTGAAATTTTGCACACATACTAACGTAATCTATGCGGTCTCTGGGATCGTTTTTGAACGGGATCCTGGGATTGGTTCAAATTTTAGAAAACTTATCTTTTGATTGGTTGGTTTAATCAATTTGAAATTTAGCATGGTCATTTCAACAAATATTGTACCCAATCAAAAAAAGTTTCAGCCAAATCCTCACATTGGTTCAAATTTGAAACCATTTTTCCGGTGATTTTTGAAATTTAAACTAGAACCGATTGACCGATCAACTTAAAACTTCGCATGGTCATTGGGACCAACAATTAAGGTATTTTTTGCCAATTTTCATAATCTATCATTATTTTCAAAAGTTTTTGTCATTTTAGTGACATTTTATTTTATATTTATATTATTTTTATATTTATTTTTATATTATATTTATATTCATTTTTTTTATTATTTTATCCATAATCTAGAAATATTTGTAAAACGTATACTACTTTTTCATCCCTGCCTTGCCAAGCAGTCCACAATTTACAAAAACTATCGCTTATAAAATCGGATGCAGTATATGGCCACATACTCCAATTGGTTTAAGTTTAAAAAATAATATCTTCTGATTGGTCGACAATCAAAAATGTTTTGCATGGTGATCAAGACCAACATAATCAACAATTTTACACATTGTAAGTCCAATCAGTAAATTATTAATTGTCATTTTACAAGTTTAGTATGGGTTGTCTAAAGCTGGAAAAAGTATGTAGGAAAGTCACGACACAATGGATCTGTTATTCATCCAGAGTATTTATATGGAGATTAGAAAGTTGCAGAGAAAATCGTCTTGTGTCGTGTCGTGTATCGTGACTGGGGATGTTGCATGTTCTGTGCTCGCTCATCAACGCGTTACACTGAGCGTTTTCCTAGTATAATCTAATTTATACCTATTTAATTGAATTTTATGTTCCTTCACTGCTGTATTTAGTTTCCGTTCTTTCCAAGGTCTGTATAGGTACTGAAACTTGCAAACGCATATTATTCCGCACGCAATACGAAGCCCGAAGGAGCGTTTTCCCATTCAGTTGTCACCACTGCTCCACTAATGGACCACTGCTGTCCATTATGACAGAATTATTGAGCGAGCGAAGCGAGCGTCTCCTTTTGGCTCTTTTGGCACGGACCTCTGTTTTTTTTTTATTTTTTTTATTTATTTATTTATTTTTTATTTATTTTTTATTTATTTTTTTCTGTTACCTGACGATATAAAGATCAGAGTTTTTCTTCGATCGAGCTGAAATTTTGCACACATGTGGAGACAACCTTTTCTGTTTGCAGACCCCAATTTTTTTTTAAATCCATTCATGGGCTAAAATTTAAATAAACATCTCCTGATGGTAGGTTGAAAAATGGCAATGGTCTTCGACAAAACTGATCAAACTCATATTTTGGCTATACAGGTCAGAGTTTTTCTTCGATCGAGCTGAAATTTTGCACACATGTAGAGACAACCTTTCCTGTTTGCAGACCCTATTTTTTTTGAAATCCATTCTTTGGTAACAATTTAAATAAACATCTCCCGATAGGTTGAAAATTGAAAATGGTCTTCGATAATTCAGATCAAACTCATATTTTGCATGATCATTAAGACCAACATTGTCTCTTATTTTACAAAATTTCATCCTAATCAGTTAAGAACGTATGCACTTATTAACATTTTTAATATCTGTCAGTAATGAAGTATCGAAATGAATGTTTTCCAGTGCCAATTGAATTGATTCTGATTTGCTCTATGAACCAGGTGCTTAGATGCTATTGTAGAGTTTCGATGAAAAGCATATACTTTTAAGTTGATATCATAATCAATTAAATATGGATGTATATGTTTTCTTTGCGTTGTGTACGCATTTCCGGTTCGAGAATTTGCACGTACCCGTGCTCGCTCATCAACGCGTTACACTGAGCGTTTTCCTAGTTTAAAATGTCTATTTGCCTTCTCCCCGATTTTCTAATGTTCCTAATCCCAGTACCGTTTTGTTTTTAAAGTTTACCTTGGAAAAGTGATTTGAAAATTATGAAAATGCCCAGATAATTATAATCAATATTTATTCAATTCAAACCATCGCCTAACTGGAAAAAATATTGTATATAGTAATTACTTTTATTGTGTATACTTACTATTGAATAATGATCAATTTCAATGACACTATTATGTATGTATAGTATAATATGGTGACAATACAATAGTAAAACATTTCGAAGTGATCGCTCGCGGATTGTTGAACGCTGAGGATATTCTGTACCTCAGAAGTAGACGGGCGGAAGTCCATTTCTGTGATTCTTGAGGAGAGTTCAGAAACGAAACCAGTGGGTAATTAATTTTTGATTCATCCAGTCAATGTGGCATAAGTCATTTTGTAGGAGAATACTTTAAATAAAACTGTTGACATCAGTGAAATTGCAATTGATATAGCTTGATTAGATACATCATTCCGAAAGTGCGCCACGCAATGTACTCCCGCCCTTCCGCCGCCTCAACAAGCTCGCACAGGACATGATGGTATGACGTCACAGTAATCTCGTCATGAGTGCTGATTGGCTGCAAGGTCACGTGATCGTCGTCTTCCTCTGGCTGATGAATGTCAAGTTCAGATCTTGCGATGTCTATGCTCGAAGTGTCACAATCAGCCACTTGACACGAGGAAGCTGTGATGTGGACCATGGGGGGAGGTCGACAGTAGGGGATATGTTCATAAACCGGGGGGGAGGTCGACCCTGGGGGATATGTTCATAGACCAGGGGGGGCTCGACCCTGGCGGATATGTTCATAGACCAGGGGGGATCTACCCTGGCGGATATGTTCATAGACCAGGGGAGGGGGGGGGCTCAACCCTGGCGGATATGTTCATAGACCGGGGGGGGGGGGGGGGGGGGGAGGCCGACCCTGGCGGATATGTTCATGAACCAGGGGGGGATCGACCCTGGCGGATATGTTCATAGACCAGGGGGGGCTCGACCCTGGCGGATATGTTCATAGACCAGGGGGGATCTACCCTGGCGGATATGTTCATAGACCAGGGGAGGGGGGGGGGGGGGCTCAACCCTGGCGGATATGTTCATAGACCGGGGGGGGGGGGGAGGCCGACCTTGGCGGATATGTTCATGAACCAGGGGGGGCTCGACCCTGGCGGATATGTTCATAGACCAGGGGGGGCTCGACCCTGGCGGATATGTTCATAAACCGGGGGGGGGGGGGGGGGTCGACCCTGGCGGATATGTTCATAGACCAGGGGGGGCTCGACCCTGGCGGATATGTTCAGAAATATTATATTTTAGAATTTATTTCAGTTTTATTTACAGACAGCGTAGTTCGGAAGATTGTTGTTTGTTAGCGCCAGTCATTGCCGGGCAAGGTCCCCTTATAAATAAAATTTATCGTTTCATTATAATAAATATAACTTTCATGATTTGAATTAAAAAGACGGAAAACAAGTATTTACTATACATACAAAAATTAAATTATTCAAATTGACCATCGCATAGAAAATTTTCAATGAAAATGTTTCCCTTTAAGTTCAATACTATTTTATTATAGTAGGTGTATGAGGTGGTCGCTCCCCTCCTAAGAATCATAAGTAAAATAATCTTTCTTTCTTAACCTTTTCCAGTAATCAATTTGGGGGAGCACGAACGACACGAGTGAAAATTGACTTAATCTTGTGTAAAATTTAAGTAGAGGCACCAAATTCCTGAAATTAAAAACTTTCTCGGGGCTATGCCCTCCCGACCCGCTTTGCATTGGGTTTTGTATTGTTGGTTTTGGTTTTGTAACATGCATATTTCCTCTGAGGGTCACTGAACCCACGTAAATATTTGATAAAAACAGCAATTGACAATGTTTTATGAAATTTTTATCTTTGGTTTTATTAAAAAATCGCCCCCATTCCCCCTAAAAATAATTGGTTTGGATCCGCCTTTAGTTTTGGTATACAGCGGCTGGTGTAACCATGGAGTTGTAGTGTGTCCTACAGCGGCTGGTGTAACCATGGAGTTGTAGCGTGTCCTACAGCGGCTGGTGTAACCATGGAGTTGTATGTGTCCTACAGCGGCTGGTGTAACCATGGAGTTGTAGTGTGTCCTACAGCGGCTGGTGTTACCATGGAGTTGTAGCGTGTCCTACAGCGGCTGGTGTAACCATGGAGTTGTAGTGTGTCCTACAGCGGCTGGTGTTACCATGGAGTTGTAGTGTGTCCTACAGCGGCTGGTGTAACCATGGAGTTGTATGTGTCCTACAGCGGCTGGTGTAACCATGGAGTTGTAGTGTGTCCTACAGCGGCTGGTGTAACCATGGAGTTGTAGTGTGTCCTACAGCGGCTGGTGTTACCATGGAGTTGTAGTGTGTCCTACAGCGGCTGGTGTTACCATGGAGTTGTAATGTGTCCGTCAGCGGCTGGTGTAACCATGAAGTTGTAGTGTGTCCTACAGCGGCTGGTGTAACCATGGAGTTGTAGTGTGTCCTACAGCGGCTGGTGTTACCATGGAGTTGTAATGTGTCCTACAGCGGCTGGTGTAACCATGAAGTTGTAATGTGTCCTACAGCGGCTGGTGTAACCATGGAGTTGTAGTGTGTCCTACAGCGGCTGGTGTTACCATGGAGTTGTAGTGTGTCCTACAGCGGCTGGTGTTACCATGGAGTTGTAATGTGTCCGTCAGCGGCTATTGTATAACCATGGAGTTGTAGTGTGTCCTACAGCGGCTGGTGTAACCATGGAGTTGTAGTGTGTCCTACAGCGGCTGGTGTAACCATGGAGTTGTAGTGTGTCCTACAGCGGCTGGTGTTACCATGGAGTTGTAATGTGTCCGTCAGCGGCTGGTGTATAACCATGGAGTTGTAGTGTGTCCTACAGCGGCTGGTGTTACCATGGAGTTGTAGTGTGTCCTACAGCGGCTGGTGTAACCATGGAGTTGTAGCGTGTCCTACAGCGGCTGGTGTAACCATGAAGTTGTAGTGTGTCCTACAGTGGCTGGTGTAACCATGGAGTTGTAGTGTGTCCTACAGCGGCTGGTGTTACCATGGAGTTGTATGTGTCCTACAGCGGATGGTGTAACCATGGAGTTGTAGCGTGTCCTACAGCGGCTGGTGTAACCATGGAGTTGTAGTGTGTCCTACAGCGGCTGGTGTAACCATGGAGTTGTAGTGTGTCCTACAGCGGCTGGTTTTACCATGGAGTTGTAGTGTGTCCTACAGCGGCTGGTGTAACCATGGAGTTGTAGCGTGTCCTACAGCGGCTGGTGTAACCATGGAGTTGTAGTGTGTCCTACAGCGGCTGGTGTTACCATGGAGTTGTAATGTGTCCTACAGCGGCTGGTGTATAACCATGGAGTTGTAGTGTGTCCTACAGCGGATGGTGTAACCATGGAGTTGTAGCGTGTCCTACAGCGGCTGGTGTAACCATGGAGTTGTAGTGTGTCCTACAGCGGCTGGTGTTACCATGGAGTTGTAGTGTGTCCTACAGCGGCTGGTGTAACCATGGAGTTGTAGTGTGTCCTACAGCGGCTGGTGGTACCATGGAGTTGTAGTGTGTCCTACAGCGGCTGGTGTTACCATGGAGTTGTAGTGTGTCCTACAGCGGCTGGTGTAACCATGGAGTTGTAGTGTGTCCTACAGCGGCTGGTGTAACCATGGAGTTGTAGTGTGTCCTACAGCGGCTGGTGTAACCATGGAGTTGTAGTGTGTCCTACAGCGGCTGGTGTAACCATGGAGTTGTAGTGTGTCCTACAGCGGCTGGTGTAACCATGGAGTTGTAGTGTGTCCTTCAGCGGCTGGTGTAACCATGGAGTTGTAGTTTGTCCTACAGCGGCTGGTGTAACCATGGAGTTGTAGTGTGTCCTACAGCGGCTGGTGTAACCATGGAGTTGTAGTGTGTCCTACAGCGGCTGGTGTAACCATGGATGTTGTAGTGTGTCCTACAGCGGCTGGTGTAACCATGGAGTTGTAGTGTGTCCTACAGCGGCTGGTGTAACCATGGAGTTGTAGTGTGTCCTACAGCGGCTGGTGTAACCATGGAGTTGTAGTGTGTCCTACAGCGGCTGGTGTAACCATGAAGTTGTAGTGTGTCCTACAGCGGCTGGTGTAACCATGGAGTTGTAGTGTGTCCTACAGCGGCTGGTGTTACCATGGAGTTGTAATGTGTCCTACAGCGGCTGGTGTAACCATGGAGTTGTAGTGTGTCCTACAGCGGCTGGTGTAACCATGGAGTTGTAGTGTGTCCTACAGCGGCTGGTGTAACCATGGAGTTGTAGTGTGTCCTACAGCGGCTGGTGTAACCATGGAGTTGTAGTGTGTCCTACAGCGGCTGGTGTAACCATGGAGTTGTAGTGTGTCCTACAGCGGCTGGTGTAACCATGGAGTTGTAGTTTGTCCTACAGCGGCTGGTGTAACCATAGTGTTGTAGTGTGTCCTACAGCGGCTGGTGTAACCATGGAGTTGTAGTGTGTCCTACAGCGGCTGGTGTAACCATGGAGTTGTAGTGTGTCCTACAGCGGCTGGTGTAACCATGGAGTTGTAGTGTGTCCTACAGCGGCTGGTGTAACCATGGAGTTGTAGTGTGTCCTACAGCGGCTGGTGTTACCATGGAGTTGTATGTGTCCTACAGCGGATGGTGTAACCATGGAGTTGTAGCGTGTCCTACAGCGGCTGGTGTAACCATGGAGTTGTAGTGTGTCCTTCAGCGGCTGGTGTAACCATGGAGTTGTAGTGTGTCCTACAGCGGCTGGTGTTACCATGGAGTTGTAGTGTGTCCTACAGCGGCTGGTGTAACCATGGAGTTGTAGCGTGTCCTACAGCGGCTGGTGTAACCATGGAGTTGTAGTGTGTCCTACAGCGGCTGGTGTTACCATGGAGTTGTAATGTGTCCTACAGCGGCTGGTGTATAACCATGGAGTTGTAGTGTGTCCTACAGCGGATGGTGTAACCATGGAGTTGTAGCGTGTCCTACAGCGGCTGGTGTAACCATGGAGTTGTAGTGTGTCCTACAGCGGCTGGTGTTACCATGGAGTTGTAGTGTGTCCTACAGCGGCTGGTGTAACCATGGAGTTGTAGTGTGTCCTACAGCGGCTGGTGGTACCATGGAGTTGTAGTGTGTCCTACAGCGGCTGGTGTTACCATGGAGTTGTAGTGTGTCCTACAGCGGCTGGTGTAACCATGGAGTTGTAGTGTGTCCTACAGCGGCTGGTGTAACCATGGAGTTGTAGTGTGTCCTACAGCGGCTGGTGTAACCATGGAGTTGTAGTGTGTCCTACAGCGGCTGGTGTAACCATGGAGTTGTAGTGTGTCCTACAGCGGCTGGTGTAACCATGGAGTTGTAGTGTGTCCTTCAGCGGCTGGTGTAACCATGGAGTTGTAGTTTGTCCTACAGCGGCTGGTGTAACCATGGAGTTGTAGTGTGTCCTACAGCGGCTGGTGTAACCATGGAGTTGTAGTGTGTCCTACAGCGGCTGGTGTAACCATGGAGTTGTAGTGTGTCCTACAGCGGCTGGTGTAACCATGGAGTTGTAGTGTGTCCTACAGCGGCTGGTGTAACCATGGAGTTGTAGTGTGTCCTACAGCGGCTGGTGTAACCATGGAGTTGTAGTGTGTCCTACAGCGGCTGGTGTAACCATGAAGTTGTAGTGTGTCCTACAGCGGCTGGTGTAACCATGGAGTTGTAGTGTGTCCTACAGCGGCTGGTGTTACCATGGAGTTGTAATGTGTCCTACAGCGGCTGGTGTAACCATGGAGTTGTAGTGTGTCCTACAGCGGCTGGTGTAACCATGGAGTTGTAGTGTGTCCTACAGCGGCTGGTGTAACCATGGAGTTGTAGTGTGTCCTACAGCGGCTGGTGTAACCATGGAGTTGTAGTGTGTCCTACAGCGGCTGGTGTAACCATGGAGTTGTAGTGTGTCCTACAGCGGCTGGTGTAACCATGGAGTTGTAGTTTGTCCTACAGCGGCTGGTGTAACCATGGAGTTGTAGTGTGTCCTACAGCGGCTGGTGTAACCATGGAGTTGTAGTGTGTCCTACAGCGGCTGGTGTAACCATGGAGTTGTAGTGTGTCCTACAGCGGCTGGTGTAACCATGGAGTTGTAGTGTGTCCTACAGCGGCTGGTGTAACCATGGAGTTGTAGTGTGTCCTACAGCGGCTGGTGTTACCATGGAGTTGTAGTGTGTCCTACAGCGGCTGGTGTAACCATGGAGTTGTAGTGTGTCCTACAGTGGCTGGTGTAACCATGGAGTTGTAGTGTGTCCTATACAGCTCCGTGGTGTTATAGAATCCAGCCCGTTTGGCATTCAATCAGAATATTTACACACGGCTTCAATGAACATTATTTAATTTCCCAAATAAATTCAACAAATGCAATTCATTAATTTGCTTTAAACGTGAAATTCGAATATTAAGTAATGACTTAATAAATAATTATCAGCATAGTATCAAATTATCAGTTATTTTATGATATTGAAATTTTACATTAAATAATAAATACTAAACAAGGGCAAGTTTGAGGATGGTTGCAATAAAAGAACTTCTTATGGATTGGCTCTGTATTTGGTGGTTCGAGTAACAGAACATTGCTAGTATAAGAAAATATACAAGAACGAGGCTAACCTACACAAGTATCACTTGATATGAGTTCACAGCCTTACCTATATGTATACATACAATACTTCAGAAACAAATAGTTCCTTTGTGAATACAGAAAGAGTAAGTATAAGAACAAATAGTCATACATTTAATTAGGTAGTACAAAGTTCAGACTGACGCTTATTCCCTCCAGATTGAATCCAGTAGTAGGTAGTTCAATACAGAACAACATACTTCACCACACACAGATACAACATGGGTGAAATCTGTGAACCAGGAATTACGTTAAATTCCTGTGTTATGTTAAATTGTAACAAAACTAACAGAGGAAAGGTAACATAGGAAGTCATAAGGTTGCCAGACATAGGTAGTTTTCTGGAACTGGTAAATATCTCTGGCAGAAAACTAGACATCTGTCAAGCCCACATCTTTGTATCTATACTGTTACCTACAAATTATTATTGTTTGATAATGGAAGGCTTGAGATATTTTTCACTCAAATATTTCACAGGTTGGTGGAGAAGAAATATAGGTATAGAAATGTCATAAGTTCCGTGCAAGTAAGTATCACCGAAATTGAAATGCCCATTTCAATAAGGCATCATAATTCAAATTTAGTTAATTACTTATTTAAAAAATTGTTTCCAACCTGTTATTTATAGGTATTGAAAACATCTGCTAGACCGCTTCTCTTCATTGTTTATTTGTTTTTTTCCGACATGTGAAAATTTTGGGGTACTACTTTGGTACTACCTATCTATTTGCAGGTATTCAAAAAAATATCAACTCGTGGATATGAAATAAACATCAAGTATTATAAATAATCACCTCCGTATTGCTTGCTGGATCCTCCCTTTATACTTTCACACAACACAACCACTTTTCACAAATGATGTTTGCAATCATAAGATTCTCTGCTAGCAGAGACAAAGAAGGAAATAGTAGATTTTAACATCTAAAATAACATTTTCTTAGTTGCCTTGTCATCTCCTCTTTAAAATATACAGTTCTATGAATACATGCAATAAAATTACAAAAAATTATGAAAAATAAAATTTTGTGTTTGTAATTTTATATTCTACAAAACCTGGAAAAAAGATTTCGAAGAGTACCTAGTATTTTAGTTACATACAATTTATGGAAATTACTTGATTAAAAACCTACCTATCAACTAAATATAATAACACAGCTTAAAATAAAATAGTACGTATCATAAAATTACAAAATATCCAAATAATGATATAGTATTTTGAACTTAATCAAAGGGCTAGTTCAAAATTAGGCAATGAAATCAAATAGATTTGGTTACATTTTCACTAAATTGGTACCTTGATAAACAAGTGTCAATGTAAACATAGGTAATACATGATGTAATATTAACCCCAGTGAAGCAATGTACAAGCGCTATTAGTACAACGATTACCATAGTTTTTAAAAATATTGCTCTTCTCTAGTTACTTTGACATGAGCAGTCTATGAGGGAACAGCAATGTAAACGACATCGAGTGGTGCACGTAATATGCAGCTCTCCATCACGTTCAATCTACGTCCTTTCACATGGCACCAGCCAACTTCACACATTTGCAAAGAATTTCAAGTTATGAAGACATTTTGACTTGAAATATCACACTGCAATGCTTGTAAGGAAATAGTCAATGCTATGATGAAGCAACAATGAATTGTATAAAACAAGGGGGTAGTTTATGATAACATTTTGTTAGCACAAATTACTCCCTTTTTAAGAAACTACCTACCTATAACACGTCCCTATTAAAAACACCATCCCTAAGTGAGAGATTCACTAAATTTCCATCATTATCTACCTATAACTTGTGATCTTGGAAATTAGTTAACGTTCTCCATTTTTATTGACATTATTATGATAATGCAGAAAAAACGATCTATTTAGAAGTTGAGTTTGCCTGATTTCTCATGATTCATGATAGTCCAGAGTCTAAAGGGTTTAACCCCCCACTAATTGCAACATTAGAGTATTTTAGTATATCATTGGATTCAGAAAAAATAACTGTATAACATACCAAAAGTCTATCAAAATCAAAACAGGGTGGCTGCCTCTGATTGGTCAATTAGTGAAAAACAATTGAATGCAATTATTAATTTACAGGGTAATGTAAATACATCAAATATGGGATCGAATGAAAGTTTTTTTCAAGTAGAGTTCAGAAAAAAATATTACAAAATTCAAACATTTTACCAAGGGCTCATTCCATTCTGGATAACCCAAAGTCATTGCGCATAGAATTTTGATTTTTTTTATATTTTGCACAGTTGTTCCTACATATAAGCTGATATCAAATCTCTATAGTTTCAGTTCGTTTCAAGTCGGCGTACTCAAATTACGTGTAATTAAAGATGGCGCGGACGGGTAAATCGGGGTTTTTAAGCTTCCAGGAGAAATGCTGCCATTTCTATACTATTGAAGATAACAGAACGATCTTTGCGGCGTTTTGTTCATAAAGGATCAGTCTATAATTATGTTCATTACAATTTTGCTGTATATGGAACCCTTCATATTTCTTCAGTATCCCTTCAGTATAATTATGATTATGGCATGATTATGAATAGAAAGGAGTGATGGTTCAAACTCCCAATTTTATTTTAGTTTCACCTTATGTGTAGGAACAGATTTACACACTTCATTGTTAGTTTTTATTAATAGATTTTTACAAAAAAAAAATCAAAACCCTAAAAAGTATCATTTTTGGTCCCATTTTCCTCAGGCGGGGGACAAGAAAAAAATTTGCGCTATGCGGCAAAATAACCAGCATTACTTGATGTATAATTGCTGCAAGTTTGGACTTAGTCAATTAACGGGTGTGGAAATGCATTTTCACGTGCATTTCCAGGTGCTTTAAAGTACCCAGAATGGCCTTTCTAGAGGCACGCGACTTAAAATGGCTGCCGTAGTTGCATCCGAAGAGCTACAGACGTGCTTTTGGTGTAATTTGATTAAGAATACAATCTTCTGTAACATATCAAAAGTCTACAAAAATCAAAATAGTGCTAATGATAATAATTTGTGAATTAGTGAATAAGAAAATTAAACAACATTATATAGTGCAGTTGCAAAGCAATTCAACTATGGATTTAAGATTAAATGTTCAGTACTTGCAAATATCTCAATCGTACCCTTCTGAACATTTTTGGAAGAGGAGACATTTGATTCGACCTTGCATTTCCAAGATGGCGGCCAACGATCAATACGGCCACTGCAATTACAATATCTCAGCTTCCGTTGATCCGATTTTAATTATTTTTCTTTAATAATGAAGCTGAATAATGTCTTCATCTTTTTTGAAATATGTATTATTATCATATCTCGAACAGTTAAAAAGTTATATTTAAAATTACTGATAAATTGACTTTTGAATTTTCCTTTTTAACTGTTTAAGCCTATTTATATTGTGGTGTGTATGTCCACGGAAAACATTTTTCAAATAAAATAATCTGAAAATTTCATTAGCTGTCCTGTGATATATAAATGATGGGTTATCAAGTCAACAGGAGCTGAGAAAATAGGTTTTTAACATTCCGAAATATGAATACTGGAATTTTGCAATCTCAGGGGTATAGGTTTAAGTTCTAAACCCATTTTCTCAGCTCCTGTTGACTTGATACCCCACAAATGATACATCATATGAAAGCTAATAATATGTCCAGCCAGAGTATAATAATTGAAAAATGTTTTGCGTGGACATACACACAACAATATAAATAGGCTTAAAACCATATTGAACGAAAACCCAAAAATCAAATTAGGTACGTACCTATCAGTAATTTTTTATATAACTTTTTAACTGTTCGAGATATGATAATAATACTTATTACAAAAAAGATGAAGAAATGATTCAGCTTCAATTTAGAAGAAAATAAATTAAAATCGGATCAACAGGAGCTGAGATATTGAAACTGCAGTGGCCGCATTGATCATTGGCCGCCATCTTGAAAATGTAGGATTGAATCAAATGTCCCCTCTTCCAAAAATGTTCAGGAGGGTACAATTGAGATATTTGAAAGAACTGAAAATTTAATCTTAAAATCCATAGTTTAATTGCTTTGCTACTGCACTATATAATGTTGTTTAATTTTCTTATTCACTAATTCACAAATTATTATCATAAGCAATATTTTGATTTTTGTAGACTTTTGATATGTTACAGAAGATTGTATTCTTAATCAACTTAAGCCCAGTACACACGACACATCAACTTCGAACATTGGATGTGACATTGGATTTGAAAACCTATCTCTATAATGTTATTTCACGCGCATACACATTGCGCATTCGTGGCCATGAACAATTTAACATTAAAATCCACGCATCCAATTCGATTGAACGTGTTGTGTGTACTGGGCATTACACCAAAAGCACGTCTGTAGCTCTTCGGATGCGACTACGGCAGGGCCATTTTAAGTCGCGTGCCTCTATAGAGGCCATTCTGGGTACTTTAGAGCATATTTGACCTTGGTAAAAATTTTGAATTTTGTAATATTTTTTTCTGAACTCTACTTGAAAAGAGCTTTCATTAGATACCATATTCGATGTATTTACATTACCCTGTAAATTAATAATCGCATTCAATTGTTTTTCACTAATTGACCAATCAGAGGCAGCCACCCTGTTTTGATTTTGGTAGACTTTTGGTATGTTATACAGTATTTTTTTCTGAATCCAACGATATAAAATACTCTAATGTTGCAATTAGTGGGGGGTTAGGTCCTTTTTTGGGCTTAACACTCTGGATTATGAAAAGTAAAGTGAACTAGACCCTCCATAAATTGTCTCAATATTCAACTTGACAAAAATCTGTGAGGATACAAATGTTTCACAATGTTTCAAACAACACAATTCCCATGAATAGTTTGCATTTTCAAAGTATATAGGCATTCATTATGTACACACACAGCAGTGTAGTTAATGCCTGTACACAGATACACAATAAAACCATGAAAGGTTAAAGTAACCAGCAGATGGACGTTGTAGCTAGAAAGTGATGTGGAGCTTGAAGAGGCACGACTGTGATACAGACTGCTACGAAGGCACTACTACACACAGTTATACTGACTAGGATATGTTGACAATGTCATGGTCCCCACCAACATTACCCTCTCAACACACGCAAATGTTATTGTACCTCCAAGCAGAAGAGCAGAAGCACATTTCTGGATTGCACTTTCCTTGATTTTAAATTGCACTCTATTAGAAACAGACAAATCTAAGCGTTAATGCTCGAAAGAAGTTGCATCCGCAAGTAGACCACGAGACCGTGAGCTAATAATCATATGCCATATTGTTTTCTGAGGCCTCCTAAATATCATTGAAAGTGACTTCTGTCTTCCTAGTTTTAAGGTGGCGCGATCACTCGAAGTCATAGTATCAGATCTTCATAATTTTGTGTGTACTTATTGATAACCATGCCATACACAATCCCTGAAAAAATTAAACACTTCTCGTGTCTAGTTTCTGAGATAATTTGAGTTTTCTCCCCCATGTTATCTTATGGCAGCCAAGTAAAATCGTGTCATTTTTAAGCTAAAATGGAGTTCTAATCTTTTTGTAGGTACCGTTAGATTTTAACAAAAACCTTTTTTCTGGTAGACATATGGACATACTATCAGGAAAAAAATTGAAAACAATACCATCGTGTGCTATTTTAAAAGTTATTAACCAAATTCGAAATGATTTTCTATACCTCCCATGTTAAAGTGTCTTTTGAGACACTTCTGTCTTTTGAGAATGATCAAAACCTTAAGAGGCAAACGGAAGCGAGCGGGAATCGCACGGTTCTTCAGATAGTTTTTTGAAATTTTATCTTCCCACTAAATAATTTTAAAAAATCAGATAGTTACGACCCATTACAGCCTAATAGACTAAATAATGCCGCACACTGGAGTTAATTATGACCTCTGGTACGACCTCAAAGTGTTAAATATGATATTTTTAGTAAAATAATAAAAAATTATCATATTTAACACTTTGAGGTCGCACCAGAGATCATAAAGTACTCCAGTGTGCGGCAATATTTAGTCTATTAGGCTGTTATGGGTCGTTACTATCTGATTTTTTAAAATTATTTAGTGGGAAGACAAAATTTCAAAAAACGGCTCTGACGAACCGTGCGATTCCCGCTCGCTTCCGTTTGCCTCTTAACATGGGAGGTATAGGAAATAATTTCGAATTTAGTTAATAACTTTTAAAATAGCACACGATGGTATTGTTTTCAATTTTTTTCCTGATAGTATGTCCATATGTCTATCAGAAAAAAAGTTTTTTGTTAAAATCTAACAGAACAAAAAGATTAGAACTCCATTTTAGCTTAAAAATGACACGATTTTACTTGGCTGCCATAAGATAACATGGTGGAGAAAACTCAAATTATCTCAGAAACTAGACACGAGAAGTGTTTAATTTTTTCAGGGATTGTGTATGGCGTGATTATCAATAAGTACACAAAATATTATGAAGATCTGAGACTATGACTTCGAGTGATCGCGCCACCTTAACCTCCTCAGACCCAGACACAATTTTTTTACCCGGATTTTGGTGATTTTCTTTCCTAAGAGAAAATCACTTAAAAAAATTTGAAAAAAATATAAAAAAAATTTCAATAAATTTTTTCATTTTTTTTGGTTTTAATCAGGGACTGGAACCCAAATGAATAACGGTTCCGGTTCCAAGTTTTTAAAAATAACGGTTCTGATTCCGGTTCAAGGAAAAAGTAAAATAACAGTTCCGATTCCGGTTCCATTTTGGTTCCATAAGGGTTCTTATCGGTTCCATCAAATTCACAAAATAATATATATATATATATATATATTTTTTTTTTAAATCGACTTTTGGGAATTAACATGCTCAGAAATATCTAACATTAATTTGGCTCGGTGATCATTTATTTGAAAAACTGTAAATGGCAGTAAACTATTTCAGATTTTAAACAAAATGAAGTAAAAATTCGATGAAAATTATTATTTTAAGAACCCTTAGTATGGAACCCAAATAATATTTGAAATTATAATGGTTCCGGTTCCACCTAAAAAATTAATATGGGTTACGATTCCGGTTCCTGTTCCTATAAATACCGGTTCTTTTCGGTTCCTGTTCCTATAAATACCGGTTCTTTTCGGTTCCTGTTCCTATAAATACCGGTTCTTTTCGGTTCCTGTTCCTATAAATACCGGTTCTTTTCGGTTCCGGTTCCAGTCCCTGGTTTTAATAATTTTTTAAATTTTTATTGACTAATTAAAAAGTCATTGTTACGGATTTTTTTTTTAAAATGTTAAAATATAATCTCTGTTGTTTTGTTATGGCATTGAAGCAAAAAAACAGTTATTTTTTATATTCCACAATGATTAATTACAATTTAATTAAATTACTAAAAAATGGGTTTTACACTGGCGGCCATTTTTTGGGGGTAGCTAATATTCAGATGATTGGCACAGCGTCGACCAATAACATACAATCTTCAAAAAAATTCTGTTGGGTGCTTCAACCTATGTTACATCTATTTTAGACTATTATCGCTTAACGGCGCGTCAACGACGAGGTTATATAGCGCACATTAATGTTTACTTTTAACTTTGTTGATCATAAGTGGCGGGACATGGGGAGGGGTCGACCTAAAGGGCCCGATCTGGGGGAGCCTGAAACTGGTGGGAAAGCCAGCACAGAATGGGGACAGACCGGGGGGTGGAGGAAAGCTTCGGGCCGGTGGGATCCGATTTCAGGGGGATCGCCATCTCGAGGGGAGAGGCCGGCCCGAGGGGCCCGCGAATTTGGAGAGGGCATGGGACTAGGTCGACTCTGGACTGTACTTAGTTGGGACCAAGGAGGTTATATACATGGAGTGGCCATTCACCGCGCGGATTGAAGCCGACTTTCTGCAGTCATATTACACTTCACGCGGCAAAAACTCCAGGCAAACAACGAGTCATGTCGCACGCGGTCATACGAGCGCAGTTACAAGAGTTCCAGGAATGTTTTAATTGCGCGCCAATTAATACACTTAGGGAGATGCGGTTTGTAACATTGTTTAACTGAGACTCTAAGGAATTACCTCCAATTTTTCTCTTCTTGATACTTCAAATAGTTGCGACGTTACAGCAAGTTGAATAGAACACTTTTTGTGCATTCTTAGTTCTTTTCAAAACGTTCCCATATATATTGCATTTGCGTGCCACCCAAATAGTAAAAAGTGAATCCAAAAATGGGAGGTGATTCCTTGGAGCCTCAGTTAAACAATGTTACAAACTGCATCTCTCTAAGTGTTTTAATAGGGCGCGCCAAAGATAGGACGATAATTTTGTCCGCCGTAAGCGCCACGATCGTTTTGAGGCCAAGTGTTTCATCTTTACTGAAATTCTTTGGTTTCAGTATCTTTGAAATTTCACAACAGCTGATTTTGTTGACAGCTTGACAGCTGACAGTTCAGACCTGTGTAGTTAAAAATAGTCGTTCAAAAGTAATTCCACACCTAGTAAATAATCATTTTAAGTTCCATTGTTACCCTAAAGTCATTGGAAATCATCAGTGTAAGTAGAAAACTATTATTAACAAGGAATGTGTGGTTATTAGACTGAAGCCGCCATTTTTAAAATGAAAGTCACCGCCGCCGATAGTTGACTGACAAACAGCCCGCTAATCTTACGAACTTGCTTTTGCCCTCAAAATGCATGTGCTGCCATCTGCTGGTTGTTTCGCTTTGCACATGCCCTATTAACGCGCAATTAAAAAATTACTGGAACTCTTGGACCGGCGCTCGTAAGCGCGCGTGCGAATGCAATCGTTTTCTGCCTGGAGTTTTTCCGCCTGGGAGGAGTGTCGGCTAGCCGGGAGTGGCTTCAAGCCCGTAGAGTAGGCCGGTATAGCGGTTGGCCCCTCCAGAAGAATATAACTATAACCTCCTTGGTTGGGACCAACACGCGTTATGTGAGGCGGCCCCTTAAGCCTCACCACCGCGTCAAGGTATGTTACATCTAAAAATACTGAACTGCAATCCCCTACGACTTCGGTGGCTCAGCAAATAAGTCGGTCACTTTTTGTGTATCCTACAGGATACCAGGGGTCTGAGGAGGCTAAGGTACAAACATTAGCACACAAGCTCGAGTACGAACAAAGTAAAACTGTTTCTCAGACTTGTGTTGGGAGATAAATGTTATTCCAATAAATTCTAGCATGCGATAAGTAAAGTATTGCACAGTACAATGCTCCAGACAAGAAATCCAATGCAAGTAAATATGAAAAGTTGATTCAAAAATAGAACTACCTATACAGTACTGTATAGGGACATGTAATTTTCTCTCTTATTACTCAATAATCAAAGTAAAATAAACACGAGTTTCATTTTGAATGAATTGCACTGTGCAATACAGACTCGTCAACCCATTCATCTGCATTCAAAAGATACGCAGGTATTTACACAAATATTGATAGTTAAAAATAGTTGTTCCTCTATTGTACATACATAACTGCATTTGTTATTTACAAACAATAGGATTATGTTGAACTCTGCTACTCAATGTGATTGAGTAGCATCCAGATTCCATATTGATTCAATATAATATGTTCAGAGAGTGAGGAGCAATTTCTCTGTACAGACTGTACAGAATGTAGTAAAAACATTTCTCATCTGACATCAGGTGTGGATTGTTTTTAAGTTATTAGACGATATTAGTTTAATACATAACTTCATCGGTTTTGTGTTTGTGACTGAAGTAAAAATGCATTAAAATCCTTGACATCTTCCTACTTCGAATCCTTGAATCTACTGACAAGCCTTAGTCTTTCAACTCAATTTTGCATATGATTTTAATTACTATAAAACATATGTAATTAATGAACGAAATAAATGTTAATAATAGATTGCTGGATGGAAATCTAATAAGTGGCTTGACTTAAGTTTCAAGGTCGATCATTCTTACCGTGAATGGATTTTACTGCGTGACAAAAATAGCACTAACTAAAAAGTGATCATGAGAATTCTAATATTTAGTACTTAATTAGACTTTCATTACAAACTATATTTATTGGAATGTATAGACACAATATTTCCTCCCGTATTTACCGAGCTTCTTCAGGTGATGAATCAGATTCAGATTCATCGCCTGAAGAAGCTCAGTTAATAGGTACTGAGGGAAATATTGTTTCATTACATTCCAATAAATATAGTTTGTGATGTCTAATAAGTACCCCGGCCCGCTGGGAAGTGGCTGGGTGTGGTGTTAGTCGGCCGTGCTGTCCTGCTTCTTGCTGCGGAGACCGACGTTGCGACGGTACCAATACACCTGCAGCAGGATGAAGCCGTCGATGCACACCTGCAGTCCGCCGCACATCCAGAACTGCATTGGCGCCTCCTTGGCCAGGAAGTAGCACGTCTTGAATGTGTCTCCCACCGTCCACATGATCACCATTTTCATGCTGAAACACACATCAATGTCATCAAGAGCCAAATAGTTTGGGAAATTACTTCAATTTTGAGTTATTTTATTTCAACATTCAGTGTCGGGGAAGGAACTCTACAAAGAACTACTTTTTACAGAACTATTGAGCAACCGTGTTCACATTTTAATGCAGGGAAATTGAATGTCAAAAAGATTGTTTTAGCCACGTGTGCATCAAGTTCTTTTAAATAATGTATATTCAGGAGCAGTTTGATTCAGGAAGTAATTAGGGATGATGGAAGTTATCCGAGATATTCCCTTAGCTCTGAGCACAAATTGGTCTGAAGTGATCATTCGGTGTAATCTCTTTGAACTTTTGTTTCTTTGGGACTGTCAGGGCAAAATATTGGCAGTTTTCTCGTGCAAACACCCTATTTGAGAAAACAAGGAAAGCGCCTGCACTCTGGTGGCTATTATTGTGGTCTAAGTAAATGGCAGATGACAGGGGCACATATGTATCAATTAAAAATATTAGCATTAGTTGTAAAGGTGGTGCAATCACTCCAGGCATAGTCTCAGACCTTCATAATTTTTGGTGTACTTATTGATATTCATGCCATACACAATACCTGAAAAAATTAAACACTTCTCGTATCCAGTTCCTAAGATAATTTGAATTTTATCCCCCATGTTATCTTATGGCAGCCAAGAAAAATCGTGTAATTTTTTAGCTAAAATAAAAGTTCTGGTAGACATACGGACACACTATCAGGAATAAAATAGAAAACAATACCAAAGTGTGCTATTTTTGAAGTCATTAACCAAATTCGAAATGATATTCCTATACCTGCCATGTTAAAGTTTTGTTCATTCTCAAAATACATTAAATTGAAGACTTATTATTGGGCGGGAGTTGCAAACTACAGGACATTGAATGAGTATTTTATACTTAAATATAGTTGAACTGTTGTATTTTTTTTGAAATGGTTTATTCAAAAATAAATACAAATGTGCTATACCGAGTAATCGCGCCACGTTAATGGCTACAAAAGTAAATTTATTAAACTTAATTTCAATTTCAATTGTTTCTCCTTTTCCACTGCATAGAGCAGTGTATGTAAAGTATTTGAGACCCTGGTTTCCAAGTACATTAGGTACACGCAGTGGTTAAGTTGTAAAATAATAAGTGGGCGGACGCCCGGCGATGTCAGGGAAACATATTTGCTTATGAAAACAATGGGGGGTTTGGGGGGCCCCCCAACATAATGCGGGTCCAGGGCGCATAGCCCCGGGAAAATTTTGAATTTCAGGACCTAATTTGGTGCCTATCTGCGCGATTTTTACACAATTTTAAGATAACTTTTACTTCTATGAAAAATAAGTGGGCGGACGGCGTCCACCCTGAAAAAAGAGTGGGGGGGACGCGTCCGCCCCTAAATTAACCACTGGGTACACGATTCATGTTTCTGGAGAGTTGATATCGGCACAACATGGAATAAGACAGGGCTATTCCTGCGAAACGCAGCTGACTTCTCTTACACAAGAGATTTCAGAAACACTAGACATGCATGGGGAGATAGATGCAATTCTACTAGATTATGCAAAAGCTTTTGATGTGGTACCACACCATATCCTAGTCAAGAAACTTGGAAAGCTGAAAATAGATAGGAGAGTGTTGCGATGGATCCAGGAATGGCTGAACAGTGGGAGACAGGTAGTAAGAGTTGGTAATTGCTGCTCGAAGAAACTACCTGTAACTTCAAGTGTGCCCCAGGGCAGTGTGATAGGACCCCTCCTTTTTCTCGTATTCATAAATTATATACAGACAGACGGCACATGCAAACTCCGGCTCTTTGCAGATGACTGCATTGTATACATGGAGGTTAGTACCATGCAAGATTGTGAAAACCTGCAAAATAATATAAATAAAATTTGTGAATGGACAGAGGAAAATGAAATGAGATTAAACGAGAGTCAGAGTCAATTAATTAAATTCACAAATAAGAATGTGGAAAACCAAATGAAATTTAAATATAATATTAATTCTGTGCCGCTACTTTATAAAGATAACTGTAAATACTTAGGAATAATACTAGATAATAAGCTAGGACTAGAGAGCCCCGCCATGTAACACATGACCTATAATCACAATATTTTCTGATCAAGGTATAATAGATGGCGCAATCCTCGAACCACTCTTGCTGACGAATTGACTGATCGTGACAATTGACTTGACCCTCACAGAACTGCCGATCTCAATAGCAACTCAATTCTAAATCTTATTTTTTTCAAAACAAACTGAAACAATAATTAAATATGAATGGAATCTGTTCAGTGAAGAAGAAACCAAAGTGGCAATTTCCAAATGAATATACTTATTTGATTTACTTATTAAATACACATATAGAATATTGTAAACAACAACTGAAAAAGTTGGGAACGAATCTAAACGAATCCAAATTCTGAATCCGAAATCATACCCAAATGAGTTAATTATACGAAACAAATACGCAACATAAAAAATTACAGCACAATAAAAGATTTCCAACATTAAAAAATATGTGCTAAGAAAACACGGGACACACTATCAAGTTTATGAAAGCAGAGTGAAGAACATTTCTGTCGTTGTCTGACTACTCTCACGTGACTTTACTTTCCTCACAGCTATTTGGTCATGATCGAAAAAGCACAAAGTATACTTGAATCCCATGGTCAAGACTGAGTAGTAGAATTTAATGCGATTTTATTCAGGTCTCCACATAATAAGATTCAACCTGATTAAATAAATACGCATCTCTGCAGAAATCACAACAATACAATTTTGATTCCTAAATGGTACTTTCAGTTTTCAATATACTCAAATCATTTTCAAAATGCGATGTGACGTAAGGAGGTAGGTACACTCGGGCAAAATGTCCAATGTCAGAAAAGTTCTCTTGCGCCCCCCCTTTTCCCACCCCACACAACATTCTCAACCCCCAAAATAACATCTAATTACATTTAAATGTTGCTTTTCAAGTGGTTCTATATTTAGTCAAGGTCCAGAGAGTTAAATTGTATTTTCTTCACTGCCAATAGATTCACGGCTTCCTGAAGTTTCAAAGTTTCGAAAAAAAGTATGTTTTTCCATGATATTGTGCATTCCTTGTAATATCTCTCGAAATACTCAACGGATTCGATTGAAATTGTGTGCACTTTATTTGGCTCGAAATTATCTACAGGAAAAGTCCGGGTTTGATTGAAATTGAGCTAAAATGACGATTTCTATAGAGGTCTATCGTAACGCAACTTCCGAGCTCAAGGTCAAAACTGTGCATTAATAGTAAAGGATGGAGGTTACAAGCAGAGTATGCAGCAAAAAAGGGAATGTGAAGCCTAAACTTTGTTATGAGAAATCTCCGGACAAGTAGCAAGGAAGTTAAAGAAATGGCATACAAATCTATAGTAAGACCGACACTTGAGTATGCTACTCTTGCCTGGGATCCTCAACATCAGGGATTTAAGGACTTGTTAGAGAAGGTGCAACGAAAAGCAGCTAGGAAAGTATTGTCCTAGTAAAGACGTAGGCATAGCCCTACGGAAATGATAGGTGAATTGGGGTGGAAAACACTGGAAATTAGAAGGGCGGATGCAAAGCTTACAGCTATGTATAAGATAATATCAGAGGAAGAGGCCTGGAAGGAGTTGTGGACCCTAATTAAAGTGTCAACATTTTCAGGGAGAAATGAAAACAGTTTTAAGCTGGCTCTTAGAGGGTATAATTGTAACGTTGGTCGGTTCTCCTTTCTGGGAACTTTGATTCCATACTGGAACAACATGGGCAGGATTTTGAGTTCATGGCCAGAAACGGTAGAGGAATTTAAAATAAGGTTACGAATGTACAGGGAGGATAACACACCAGCATAGAGGTAATATGTGTGCTGGCAAGAGTAAAGTAGAGTTATACATTGTTTATTTTAATTTAATAATGTAACTTTAATCTTAAATATCTTTAATTTTTGTACGATTTTAATACAATTTTAATGGTTCTGGTTGTAGTGAGGATGCAATAAGGAGTGTGACTTTAAATATTGTGACGCAGTGTAAGAACTGAAATCAATAAAGATTATACATACATACATGGAAACATGAACTGTAAAAACAAATAAGTAAATCTGGAGGCTGACAGTAGCCAGCTTGCCAGAAGTGTCTCCATCACGTATCGGATCGCTTATTTGGGCGAATGGAGTTTCCACGTTATGGTGTAACCCATTAATGCTGTGTTATTACATTTTAACGCTAAGTGACTCGAACTTTCACCCGTTTTCTTAACAAAGAACTTGAACATTTATAAAGTTAAAGGAGCGAAAAGAGAGAGAGAGATACTGATAACCAGTGTTGGGAAGGAACTTTTAAAAATGTCAAATATTTTTCATTTAAAAAACGGAACTATTTTACACAGAGGTACTAATACTAATGTAAATTTCCTTGATAATTTGATAAATGTTGGAAACACGTGTTTGCATAGATATGAAGAAGGTGAAGTACCTCATGCCCTCGGTGGACTTGTTCTGGAAGTTCCGGACGAGCTGTGGAGCCCCGAGCAAGGCCTCGGTGAAGAGCGCGACGAAGCCGAGGACCTCGACAAACAGTTTGTACTCGATGAAGAGGTACATGGCGAGTGAGGCGAGCACCGTGAAGATCAGCATGAAGTCCACGTAGGACATGAAGTCCGTCCAAGTCCAGAAGTAGCTCCAGTCGAAGTCTGTGTCAGTAACATCACTCAGAAGCAGACAAAACCCGCTTCGTTACGGCGGAGTATTCAATGGGCCACATTCAAAGTTGTCAAGTTAGCTCTGCCTTTACAGAAATGTCAATTGCAGTACGAGTTTCCACGTATCTGTTTATGTTACTTTACTACATTGTCGAATAACATCAAGATGGTCAAACTGCATGTGAAAATAATATGTAAAAATCAGGCTTACTTAATATTTTTAAATGTGGTATATTGAAATTTCCAATAAAATCTTATTGAATCCAATTGAATGCACAATCGTAACTAGGCAAAATATTATTGGAGCCTAATGGACTAGTTTACCGATAATTCCAATTAAAACGATTAGTTTCACTAAGTTTCAATTCATTTGGAATCAATCACATATGTAACGTTGTTTTTGAAGCAGGGATGTCCTTTCTTTACTGTTAAGTCTTCATGGTGAAGTGACAAAGTTGTAGAGGATTAATTACTCTTTGAAAATGTAAAGTTAGTTTATTTGAGGAGAAATTCTGTACTTCAGAGGTAGAAGGCCGAAAGTCCATATTTTTGGTCCATATTAGTCCATAGTCCATATTACCGGTGCTATGGTTCGCTCAAATTGAAAGTCAGTTTGCTTTATCGAATATAACTAGCGATGCCACAAAGTTTTATACAGTTACTGGTGCTCTTGACCAGCGCTACGCATCCGTGGTTCGTGAGTTGATTGTCGATCCACCAGCTAAAGATAAGTACATCCGACTGAAGAATGAACTTATTCGCCGTTTCTCTCCTACACTGGAGGTAAGCATTAAGCAACTCATACAGCACGAGGAGATGGGCGACCGAACTCCATCTCAGTTTCTGCGTGATCTACGACGGCTGAGCGCATTGTCTGTGTCGGATGATGTCCTGCGGATGTTATGGCTCAGCAGACTTCCTCAACGAATGCGGGATATCCTTGCCGCATCACCTCCAGGAAACTTGGAAGCACTCGCCATAATTGCAGACAGAGTCCACGGAAGTGTAGAAGCTCCTTCTCGCGTCACTGAAGTTCAGCTACCAGACTTACACGAAAATTGAGGAGCTGGCACAGCAGGTCGCGGCACTTTCGTGCTCGACTAATCAGAAACGTGTGGCCACATCATCAACCTCACGCAAGGCAACTGCTCAAGTCATACCATCCGATGGTATGTGCTGGTATCATCGCACCTTCGGTAAGAATGCTCAACATTGTCAACCACCATGCAATTTTGTGGTGGAAAACTCCAAGGGCAGTCAATAAACGCCGCTGGTGACTGCCAAGTTCCCGCCGCCTCTTTGTGACCGATGTCTCAACCCGCCCTCAGTTTCTTGTTGACACGGGGTCCGACCTCTGTGTGTACCCTCGCACATTAGTCAGCGGACCTCGATCGCGCACAACATGAACTTTTCGCGGCAAATGGGACTGTTATATCAACATATGGTACACTCAGTCTCACTCTTGATTTTGGACTCGGTCGTGAGTTTGTATGGAATTTTGTTATAGCTGATGTATCTAAGCCCATCATTGGAGTCGATTTTATTTCATTTTTTGGACTGCTAGTCGATGCTCGAGGAGGACGTCTCATCGATCATGTCACGTCTCATGCCATCGCCGGCCGTTCGTCAAACGATGTTCCAGTACACGTCAAAGCAGTCAGTGGCGATTCTCGGTATCACGCTCTTCTCGCAGAGTTTCCAGATATCACACGTCAAGCAGGTACTTCTCACACTGTGAAGCACACAGCGGTGCTTCGCATACTTACCACTCCTGGTCATCCGGTAGCATGCAAACCGCGTCGACTCGCACCAGATCAATTAAACTCGAGTTTGATGCTATGTTAAAATCTGGTATTTGCCGCCGCTCGTCCAGTAGCTGGTCAGCACCTCTCCATTTGGTTCCAAAGAAACAAGAGGACCAATGGAGGCCCTGTGGTGATTATTGTTCTTTAAATGACAGAACGATCCCCGATCGATACCCAGTTCCACATATACAAGATTTTGCTCAGTGTTTACACGGAAAAACAATTTTTTCAACAATTGATCTGGTTCGAGCTTATAATCAGATTCCGGTTGCACCAGAGGACATTCCGAAAACTGCCATCTCCACACCATTTGGCCTTTTCGAGTTTCCTGTTATGAGTTTTGGTTTACGCAATGCGGCGCAAACGTTCCAACGATTTATTGATGAAGTCCTTCGAGGTCTCGATTTCACCTATGTGTATTTAGATGACATCTTGGTCTATTCAGTTTTTCCAGAGGAACATGAACGACATCGACGTCTTCTGTTTGCACGACTTTCAGAGAACGGAGTGCTGGTGAATACCTCAAAGTGTGTTTTCGGAGCTGAGGAAGTCAAGTTTCTTGGATATGCGGTTAACGCCTTCGGATCACGACCTCTACCGGGAAAAGTCAACGCTATACTGGCATTTCCCCAACCTGTCAATCTCCGACGATTCCTAGGTATGTTAAATTTTTACAGGCGTTTTATACCTTCAGCCGCCAAACTTCAAGCACCTCTCAATGATCTGCTCGCTGGGACTGAAAGTTCAGGGAATACACCCATTGTATGGACGTCAGACCTCTCGAACACGTTTGAAGAGTACAAGCACAGTCTCTTGCAGGCGACACTTCTTGCTCATCCCCATCTTAACGCCGAATTGGCCGTCGTCACGGACGCCTTTGATACGAGTATTGGAGCTGCACTCCAGCAGAAAACGGGTATGGGTTGGCAACCCCTCGCATTTTTCTCCAAGAAACTGAGTGCCGCACAGCGAAAGTATGGCGCTTATGATCGTGAACTTCTTGCTGTTTATGAAGCTATTCGGTTTTTCCGTCATATGGTCGAAGCACGAACTTTCGTTGTTTACACGGATCACAAACCACTTACTTTTGCATTCAAGCAGAAGTCTGATAAATGCTCCCCTCGGCAATTTCGTCATCTCGACTATATTGGTCAATTCACAATCACAACTGATATTCGTCATGTTCCCGGTACGGAAAACGTCGTCGCAGATACTTTGTCCCGAGTAGAAGCAATCTCGGGTGCAGTTACGCATATAGATATCGCTTTAGCTCAGGTGAATGACCCCGAAATTCAAGCACTTAAACACTCCAATACGGGACTCAAACTTCATCAAGGACTCCTTGCCGACACGAATCTCATTCATCATTGCGACACATCTACGCAAGTGGAGCGTCCGTTCGTTCCCGCAGCACTTCGGCGTGAAGTGTTTGACAGCTGTCACAGCCTGTCACACCCTGGAATTGCTGCTTCTACCCGTCTTGTCTCCCAGCGTTATGTGTGGCCTTTTATGAAGAAAGATTGTAAGGAGTGGGCACGCGCCTGCATGGCCTGCCAACGTTCAAAGATTACACGCCACGTCTCGGCCCCTGTTGAACATTTCGACGCACCGAGATCACGTTTTGAACACATTCATATCGATTTAGTTGGCCCTCTAATCGAGTCAGCAGGGTGTCGGTATATTTAGACGTGTGTAGATCGATTCACACGCTGGCAAGAAGCAATTCCTATACGTGACATCACTGCGGAAACCGTCGCCTCCGCTCTTATCACTGGGTGGTTCGCACGCTTTGGTACGCCTCTCCAGATTACCTCTGATCAAGGCCGACAATTCGAGTCTAATCTGTTTAAGTTATTAAATCACGTACGACTCTCATTCGAACCACGGCTTACCACCCAGCCGCCAACGGAATGGTGGAACGTCTCCATCGCCAACTGAAAGCGGCACTCCGATGTCATGAAGATGATTGTTGGACAGATAATCTGCCGTGGGTTTTGCTAGGTATTCACTCAGCATGGAAGGAAGACATCAAGGCTACCTCCGCCGAGCTGTTATATGGGACAACCTTACGATTGCCGGGTGAATATTTTACTCCATCATCGACGTTAGACTGCACTTCGGAATATGTCGCCAGACTCCGTCGAAGACTCGCTCTGCTTCGTCCAGTTCGGCCAACTCGACACGGGGAGCAATCGGTTTTCGTTTTCAAAGATCTAGCTACCTGTTCTCATGTTTCGTTCGACATGATGCTGTACGGACTCCATTGCAACAACCATACGATGGACCGTACGAGATCATCGCAAGACATGAGAAGTTTTTCAAAATACTTCGTGACGGTAAGCACATCGTCGTTTCAATAGATCGATTGAAACCTGCTTTCATTCTGGATGATGGAACGACCGACAAGATCCCTCAATCGCCGTCCAGCTCTGCTCCAGATGAAGCTTACACGCACGCTGGTCGCCTCATTCGTGCCCCGGCGTTTTCACCTCTTCGTAGCGTTCCTCTCCCTGTGCTCGTTCACTGGAGGGGGGGTACTGTGGGAGCCGAAATCGTTGAGCTCTGAATAGAGAGCTCAAGTGTGCAGTGTTGGAGAAGAAGATTCTTGTTCTTGTCTTTTCCGATGGCTGATTTTTGTTTGGTTTCTATCTCTATCTATTGATTGTATTAATTTTGTCTAAAAAAATGAATTATTAACTGACGACGTTACAACTGGTTTACGAATAACAATTGAAATGAACTTCCGCCCTTCTTCTGTGGTACAGAATCTTTTATTACAACTTTGTCCATCTAGTGAGGGCTGTTAGCACATACATTTGGCAAAATAGTGCAAAATGTGATACTAATTTTTTCTTTGGCAGTCTTATAGGAAATTTTCCGCTCTTTCATAATTTCGATATCCTCAAAAAATCGGGCGACCATTTTGGGCTCCAGGGCTGTCCAAAGTACCAAAAGGAGTGTAATTCAGTGAAATTATAATACTTTTGTCAATGTATTGTTCTTGTATAATAAACGATGTGTCAGGAAGGTACGATAAAAAAATAAAAATTCTAAGTATAACCAAAGTTGCATTTATTCAAGAAATTAAAGATGTCGGCGGGTAGGCTCTAAAATGACCGCCATTTTCAGGGAATTTGTGCTTCAAGGTTGCAGTTGTATTATGTGGGTTCATATTATGTACTTTTAACTTAAAAATTAATGGGTCACGAAATTAACCCTTTGGGGGGTAGGGGGTGGAGACCTAAAGGTTTCGATATCTGTACAATAGCCCACACTACATTTTCACATGTATATTTTCATATTGTGGCGTGGGGATCAGGCGCGTAGTAACTAAATTTGCAAAGGGGGGGGGGGGGAATAATATGTAAAATAACTTGAGCTGATAGTGTCTATACGAAGACAATGGGGGGGGGGGGGGGGTCTGGGGGGAGGGCCCCCCAGTAAAATGCAGGTCCGGGGCGCATAGCCCCGGAAAATTTTTGAATTTCAGACATCAATTTGGTGCATTTCTATGCGATTTTAACAATTTTTAAGCACAATGTTTTCTTGACACATAAATATATAAGTACATAGGGAGGGGTATTGAATCAGAGGGGGGATTCCCCCCCCCCCCCCCCCCCCCCCTTCCTACGCGCCTGGTGGGGATAATTAAAAAACTGAAGCCTTCAAAAAATTATCCCTACACTAATTTTTATGACCCACCATTTTTCGTCCCTTACCATTTCCCAAGACTCTCCACTTTTCCCACAGCCACCTTCACTCCACTCATCCACTTCGTTCGCGGTCTCCCTAGTCCCTGCATTTCTTTTCCCTCCCATTGCTGCTCTATCTGCCTTCCTTCTCGGTATCCTCTCTTGTCCCATCCCTTTCAATCGACTAAACCATTCCTCTCCTTTCTTAATTTGAAACTTATAGAGTCGCCATTGCTTAGTTTTGAGCTCCGTATCTTATCCAATTTTTGTCAACCCTGCTATACTTCTTAGGAACTTCATTATGTCTGTCTGCTGGCATACGAAAGTCGCCTATTTGTAAAACATTGTCAGCTGAAGTTTTATTTGATAATTGAACAGTGCAAAAAATTGAAGAAAAGTATAGAATCTCAAGATATTTATTTTCCCACATTTGGTTTAGGGGGGCACAAGGGGGGGCCGCGCTAATGTTTTGGGGGGCCGTGGCCCCCCCGGCCCCCCCTTAGCGTCGTCCCTGTTAGTGTCATAATTATGCGTTGAAAGTTTCTGTTCTAACTACCTTGGGACATTGGAACTGAGGCGTCAATGTTCCTGTGATCCATAGCAACAAGCAAAATGTCCGTAAAATGTCTATAACTTTTGGATTTAAACACAGATTTGTCTGAAAATGCCAAAAACACAGATAATGTTGGTTCCAATGACCATGCAAAATTTTAAGTTGATCGGATCAAACGGTTCTAGTTTAAATTTCAAAAATCACAAGAAAGATGGGTTTAAATTTTAACCAATGGGAGGATTTGGCTGAAATTTTGTAAGATTGGGAACATTGTTGGTGGTAATAACTTGTCAAAATTTCAAATTGATCGAACCAACCAATCGAAAGATAATTTTTTTTAAATTTGAACCAATCAGTGGATTTCAAAAAAATTAAGGCCTGCAACGACCAGAAATGGTCCGTACACGTGTGCAAAATTTCAGCTCGATCGAAGAAAAACTGTGACCTGCATAGCCTCACCTAGCAGAAAAAAAACAAAAAAAAACAGAGGTCCGTGCCAAATGAGCCAAAAGGAGACGCTCGCTTTGCTCGCTCAATTATTCCCTATCTACTATCGTTTATTTTACAGATATCGAAACATTTAGCTCTCCACCCCTCACCCCCCAAAGGGTGAATTTCGTGATCCATCAATATTTAAGATAAAGGTCCATAATATGAACCTACATAAGCAACTGCAACCTTGAAAAACAAATTCCCTGAAAACGGCGGTCATTTTAGAGCTTACCCGCCGACATCTTTAATTTCTTGAATAAATACAACTTTGGTTAGACTTAGAATTTTAATTTTTTTATCGTACCTTCCTGACACATCGTTAATTATACAAAAACAATAAAATGACAAAAGTATTATAATTTTACTGAAATACACTCCTTTTGGCACTTTGGACAGCCCTGGAGCCCAAAATGGCCGCCCGATTTTTTGAGGATATCAAAATTATGAAAGAGCGTAAAATTTCCTATAAGATTGCAAAAGGAAAAATTAGTATCACATTTTGCACTATTTTTGTGCTTACATCCTTCACTAATCTTCAATCAGATGTACATATTTTAATGCAGCTAACATTTTCTGGTTATTTTCTCAAACAATCGACACTTGAAATATCCGGATCCGAAAGCTTGTACAGTCTATGAAACACTCTTTATTAGTAAACACAATCAATCCAGTAATTCCAAGTTCTATTGTAGAGTCAACTTATTTTACTAGGTTTATTTTAGAGCTATTGAGAAGAGGCAGGGATGTGAAATATTATTGATAATAATAAGCATGCTGCTAAGATGCTATGTGATTGGACGTTACAATACGTTACGTCTACGATGCAAGTCTACTCCTACTAATTAAGCAATACAAAACCCCAAAAGCCCACCAATCAGAATAACCAAATCGTTATTGCTCATAACAACATTCTCTAGTATGTACGAGCACTTTCTTTTCTTTTTGTGAATTCGTAGTAATATTCCAAACATATTGAACAAATTAATAAACCAATTTAATATATCAGAAGGCACTAATATGAGTATGACAGACAAAATTGTAAAAATAGTGAACAGTATAGCAATGTACGGTACCTATATAATATTAAATGCATTGGTACAAATGTATGAAATTAAAACCCAAGTGCGTTTGCAGTTAATGCATTTGCAAATGATATTGAAAACCCAAGCTGCAAAACCAAGAATAAAATGTGGAACAATCACAAGCGTAAGATGTGAGTAGTAGTGAGTGTGTGACAGGCACGTAGCGCATTCAATCAGTCTGTACTGTGAGTAGTAGTGAGTGTGTGACAGGCACGTAGCGCATTCAATCAGTCTGTACTGTGAGTAGTAGTGAGTGTGTGACAGGCACGTAGCGCATTCAATCAGTCTGTACTGTGAGTAGTAGTGAGTGTGTGACAGGCACGTAGCGCATTCAATCAGTCTGTACTGTGAGTAGTAGTGAGTGTGTGACAGGCACGTAGCGCATTCAATCAGTCTGTACTGTGAGTAGTAGTGAGTGTGTGACAGGCACGTAGCGCATTCAATCAGTCTGTACTGTGAGTAGAAGTGAGTGTGTGACAGGCACGTAGCGCATTCAATCAGTCTGTACTGTGAGTAGATGTGAGTGTGTGACAGGCACGTAGCGCATTCCATCAGTCTGTACTGTGAGTAGAAGTGAGTGTGTGACAGGCACGTAGCGCATTCAATCAGTCTGTACTGTGAGTAGTAGTGAGTGTGTGACAGGCACGTAGCGCATTCCATCAGTCTGTACTGTGAGTAGTAGTGAGTGTGTGACAGGCACGTAGCGCATTCAATCAGTCTGTACTGTGAGTAGAAGTGAGTGTGTGACAGGCACGTAGCGCATTCAATCAGTCTGTACTGTGAGTAGTAGTGAGTGTGTGACAGGCACGTAGCGCATTCAATCAGTCTGTACTGTGAGTAGTAGTGAGTGTGTGACAGGCACGTAGCGCATTCAATCAGTCTGTACTGTGAGTAGTAGTGAGTGTGTGACAGGCACGTAGCGCATTCAATCAGTCTGTACTGTGAGTAGTAGTGAGTGTGTGACAGGCACGTAGCGCATTCAATCAGTCTATACTGTGAGTAGTAGTGAGTGTGTGACAGGCACGTAGCGCATTCAATCAGTCTGTACTGTGAGTAGTAGTGAGTGTGTGACAGGCACGTAGCGCATTCAATCAGTCTATACTGTGAGTAGTAGTGAGTGTGTGACAGGCACGTAGCGCATTCCATCAGTCTGTACTGTGAGTAGTAGTGAGTGTGTGACAGGCACGTAGCGCATTCCATCAGTCTGTACTGTGAGTAGTAGTGAGTGTGTGACAAGCACGTAGCGCATTCAATCAGTCTGTACTGTGAGTAGTAGTGAGTGGGTGACAGACACGTAGCGCATTCCATCAGTCTGTACTGTGAGTAGTAGTGAGTGTGTGACAGGCACGTAGCGCATTCCATCAGTCTGTACTGTGAGTAGTAGTGAGTGTGTGACAGGCACGTAGCGCATTCCATCAGTCTGTACTGTGAGTAGTAGTGAGTGTGTGACAGGCACGTAGCGCATTCCATCAGTCTGTACTGTGAGTAGTAGTGAGTGTGTGACAGCCACGTAGCGCATTCAATCAGTCTGTACTGTGAGTAGTAGTGAGTGTGTGACAGGCACGTAGCGCATTCAATCAGTCTGTACTGTGAGTAGTAGTGAGTGTGTGACAGGCACGTAGCGCATTCAATCAGTCTGTACTGTGAGTAGTAGTGAGTGTGTGACAGGCACGTAGCGCATTCCATCAGTCTGTACTGTGAGTAGTAGTGAGTGTGTGACAGCCACGTAGCGCATTCAATCAGTCTGTACTGTGAGTAGTAGTGAGTGTGTGACAGGCACGTAGCGCATTCAATCAGTCTGTACTGTGAGTAGTAGTGAGTGTGTGACAGGCACGTAGCGCATTCAATCAGTCTGTACTGTGAGTAGTAGTGAGTGTGTGACAGGCACGTAGCGCATTCAATCAGTCTGTACTGTGAGTAGTAGTGAGTGTGTGACAGGCACGTAGCGCATTCAATCAGTCTGTACTGCGAGTAGTAGTGAGTGTGTGACAGGCACGTAGCGCATTCCATCAGTCTGTACTGCGAGTAGAAGTGAGTGTGTGACAGGCACGTAGCGCATTCCATCAGTCTGTACTGAGAGTAGAAGTGAGTGTGTGACAGGCACGTAGTGCATTCAATCAGTCTGTACTGTGAGTAGAAGTGAGTGTGTGACAGGCACGTAGCGCATTCAATCAGTCTGTACTGTGAGTAGTAGTGAGTGTGTGACAGGCACGTAGCGCATTTAATCAGTCTGTACTGTGAGTAGTAGTGAGTGTGTGACAGGCACGTAGCGCATTCAATCAGTCTGTACTGTGAGTAGTAGTGAGTGTGTGACAGGCACGTAGCGCATTCAATCAGTCTGTACTGTGAGTAGTAGTGAGTGTGTGACAGGCACGTAGCGCATTCAATCAGTCTGTACTGTGAGTAGTAGTGAGTGTGTGACAGGCACGTAGCGCATTCAATCAGTCTGTACTGTGAGTAGTAGTGAGTGTGTGACAGGCACGTAGCGCATTCAATCAGTCTGTACTGTGAGTAGTAGTGAGTGTGTGACAGGCACGTAGCGCATTCAATCAGTCTGTACTGTGAGTAGTAGTGAGTGTGTGACAGGCACGTAGCGCATTCAATCAGTCTGTACTGTGAGTAGTAGTGAGTGTGTGACAGGCACGTAGCGCATTCAATCAGTCTGTACTGTGAGTAGTAGTGAGTGTGTGACAGGCACGTAGCGCATTCAATCAGTCTGTACTGTGAGTAGTAGTGAGTGTGTGACAGGCACGTAGCGCATTCAATCAGTCTGTACGCTCCATTCTCTTGGCAATATGTTCCGCTTGCACCATTTTCTTGCGTTTATATGGTGAAGGACCTACAAGCTCTTTGGGGTCGTCAATCATTCGGGCGTGCTTCATGACGGTCATTGTAAGTTATTTCTCTGAGGCATTATTTTGTTCAAAGTCTTTTCTATTATTCTATTGTATTATATTATATAATATATATATTATATTATATTATATGTCTCGGAGATTATAAGCTCGGAGACTTGTATTCGGCATCCAGCGTAAGGACATGTCAAAGAGATGATAACCTGATGGATGTGTGATGATCGATGAGGGTTTTCATGTACGAGGTCTGCTCAAAAAGTATCCGACCTTATTTTTTTTCTCTGAAACCAGTTGGGTCTAAGAATTCATAGTGGGCCATTGTTGGTGGTCAACCTTACTGGGCCTGTGTGATTTTTTTCAGCCTTGCCTGATAAGTCATGCGCCTGACTTATGAGGCAAGACTGAAAAAAATCACGCATGCCCAGTAAGGTTGCCTACCAAACATAGCCAACTATGAACTATCACACCCAACTGGTTTCAGAGCAAAAAAATAAAGTCGGATACTTTTTGAACAGACCTCGTATTTGTGTTCTGCTCTCTGTGGAAGTGCCAATCATTTTGTAAAATATAGCTATTTTTAAACTCACCTTATATTTGCACAATTCATCAACATTCTTATTGTTACAAATTGATATTTGAAAGATTTGAGGTGCAAAATCTTGTGTACTAGTCATGATGATACTATCTATGATGAGACACATGTAGGGGCAAGGAATATGGTGAATGCTTGCTGAATGTCGGGACCTTTTCTCCAATCGAACCCGTCAACGGAAATATTTGACTCTGTGATTTCAAGCCAACTTCTATTTCTTGCAATGTTCTTTGAGCTGAATCCAATGTTCAGTGGTGCAATGGAACATTTACATGAAACTCGAGAACTGCAAGCAAAGCGGATGCAATCCGCAAGCAACGGCAGTTTGCTCTTTGCAATGACACAGAATGCGGTTCCCTCAGCAATGGGATAAGTTGTAGAATCAGGCTCCTGTAATTACTACATTAGCGTTGAGAGTCACAACGACTTATTGCACGCTGGTAATGAGCATTTTACATGTTCTATCAATCAAACTAACACCATTCACAGATGCAAGTAACATACCTATGTAGAGTTGGCTATTTAAAAAATTATAATCTTGAATTATAGACACTTTTTCATACTATTATATAGAAATGAAAATTATCCTGAGCAAATTTTCCTTACAAAAACTTATCCTTACAAAAATCATTAAGCTGGGTCCACATAGACCGTTTTTCCGTTTTCCGTTTTTACTCATTGAACATCTCCGTTTTTAGTAGGACTGTCCACATAGAGCGTTTTGCGTTTCTACAAAAACTTTTTTAAGCACCTTGATCCCCGCCTGGTTGAAACTTTACTTTTTAGATGTCAGGAGGCCGTGGAAAACAAAAAAAAATTCTTTCAACATTATTTATATCTGTCAGTGACAGTTTGTGAGTATTTAGATGGGCTAATATTCTTCCCAGTTATGTAATTTTAAAATATTGCATTTAGTGTTAGATAGGCCATGTTTTTTGACCATGTGACGTACTAGTCGTACGTGATTGGTTATTAAAAGTTTTACGTCACTTCCGCCGCGCGTCTTTTTTAAAATCCTCGTTGAAGTTTATGCGGCGCGGCGAGAAGAAAATCCGCGTGCTGCGGGCTTGTGATTGGTCAAGAGAAAAAAACGGAAAACGAAAAACGGAAAAAACGGTCTATGTGGACCCAGCTTTACAGTTTGTAAAATATTGTCAAATTAATGTAAACATTTCTGTCTGTTTCATTTTATGATGAAAATCTAGTTAGCTGTCTAACTTAAAAACATCAAATGCAGTTCCATTTTCCCGGCAATTATTTAGGTAGGTACTTCGTAGGTAGGTACATCTATTGCTGATGAAAGATTGCTTTTTCTGGTACTTAAGTTTGGATGCTTTTAAATAAAACCAAATACTTGGGATGGTTGACAAACTTTATTAGTATTTTATGCCAATTATGTCAATATTTCAGTTACTTTAAGCAACCTTCCTTGTAAAATGGATTTTCTCCTGATAAAGGTTGCTGAAAGTAGCAGAAATATCGGGATAATCTGATATCAAATGACAAATACTAATAGAGTACTCGAGTGCCACGCCCACTAGGCACTTCCGGATTATTTCTGGATTTCTTCTTATGGAAAATAACATGGGGACTTACTTCGATTGCTGGTCATTTATAAACAAAACAGAGTTAAGATAATCGCAATGCACCACCATTAAACTCAATCTTTCATTTATAATATTATGTCAACACATCTCTTCAAATATATACCAAATTTAAACTGTTCCAAGTTAAACAACACACTACACAGGGTATGACGTCACGAAAATGTACACCGGTGCAAGATGTAATTTCAATGAACTGTCAGTCTACATTTCAACAGCTCATTACATCTCGTTTTATGGTATCTTGAAATTAAATAACTATAATATGAACTTGATTCAGTGTATAAACTTGAGGAGCACAGAAATACTTCAGTTTTGTTTACTTTTCGTCAACAATCGAAAATTGACGTGCAAGGTCTGGCATCATTGTTGAAAATTGTTTCATTTGTTTTTCATTTTTGTAAAGTCGCAGTTGCCAGCTCGCTACCCAGGACATCGCGCTGCGCCGTTTTACAATTATTATTGATGTAGATTGCAACGTCGCACTTTGGAGCTGTTTAATAACTTAAACAGTTTAAATTTGGTATATATTTGAAGAGATGTGTTGACATAATATTATAAATGAAAGATTGAATTTAATGGTGGTGCATTGCGATTATCTTAACTCTGTTTTGTTTATAAATGACCAGCAATCGAAGTAAGTCCCCATGTTATTTTCCATAAGAAGAAATCCAGAAATAATCCGGAAGTGCCTAGTGGGCGTGGCACTCTAGTACTCTATAAAGTTTGCAAACCGTCCCCAGAATTTGGTTTTATTTATCTATTGTTGAGTAATATAAATAAATATGAAGACCGGCATATTGGATATGAAACTAAGCTAAATGGATGTGAATGTGGTGGTGCGATGTGTGAGAGTAAAGTGTTTCGGTCTGCGTTGTGCATCACTAGAACGACGATGACGTACCAGTGAACGTTGGACGCGTCATGGGCTGCGGCGGGGCCGTCCGGCGCGCGGCATCTGGCGTGCAACAAACTCCGCATTAGGCCATACCAGCCGTTACTCTGCGATGGGAGGAGGCTCAAAATGTTGCTCCGAAAATAAATCCAATTGTAGAACTCTGATTATGAATCTACATGTCGTTCTTTAAAGACAGTTTAGACATTATTGTCTCAGTTATGTAGACTTGAATCGTAACAGTAATTTTTAAGTACCAAGTAAAAACATCCTCTAGGTACAATTACCTATACTTAAAAAGGTGTGTGCATAAAATGTTACCTGCAGGGGTGAGGGAAGAGGTAGGAAAACAGTGAATTTTATAAATGTTTAAATAAACTCATTAATCATTAAAAGTGGGAGGACCATAATCATGCTTGCAGTGTTATTACTTATTGCCTCTCCCCTATGTCCCCAATTTTAAAACTGCTAAAATTTACACTGCCAGGATATCTTACAGATTTCCCACTTAATTTCTTAAAAATAACAACAATTTGACAACATAAATAGGTTTCAGTGAGTTTGACACAATATATTGAGTATTAAAAAAACATTACGTAGGTAGGTATACCTACTTTGTATGATTAAACGTTTAAATATACATAAACCTTGAAAAAGCCCAGCTCTAGTGTGGGGGGACGTGGGTGATGTATTTTAAAAGGGGGGGAGCCCATAAGATGGGATACTTATAGTGTAGTCGTATTAGTTGGTAGTATTAGTTACCCAAATTTTCTAAAACACATTTTATGCACAGCCCCAGGGGGCTAATTCTCGAGATTCACATTTTATTGTTTAAAACGTAAAAAAGTTGAAGGCTTACCAATAGTTGTCAAACGTAAAACGGTTTGAAAACGTGAATCTCGAGAATAGACCACTTTGTAAATTATCTACCTAGTTCTCTGCTTTTCAAAAAATGTCATATGCAGTACTGTGATCCTCATATCTATTAATGTTTTTCAACAATGGATCATAACATGAATACATATGAGGATCACGGTACTGCATATGAATTTTTTTTTGTAAAGTGGAGCTAACTAGATAATTTAAAATGTGGTCTATTGGCCTCCAGAGTTTAAATTTAGAACAGAATTACTATTATTATTATTATATTATAGAGCATTATGTAATAATTGAATAAAATGGATTCTGAAAGCTTTCACGATAATAACAGAATCAGTTATTGTCAATAAGAACAGGTTTAGGTGAGGACCATAATTTAATCATCAGGTGCAACTTGAAAGAAATTTTAAAGAATATTAAAATCGTACGTTAAAATAATATCAAATTGTTACAAATTGTTTCATAATCAAAGTCCATGGATTTTGGGAGGGGATATTAATATCCATTGAATATAACTGGATAAAAAGGAAGCCTCACATAAAGCTAAATCGGCAGATGAACACATATTGATGTTAACGGTATTTGAACCGGTATTTATGTACTGAATGAATACCACAACCTCCTGACCACCTTTGCTACCACACAGAGAACACATTCTGTACTGGAAGACCCTAAGTTTATCCCCAGCACAGAATTGTCCGCCGCAAGTTATTACGAGTTATAGGCCAAGCAACGAAGCATTTAACCCAGGACAAATTGCAAGATTTGTCTTTTTCATCAGATCTTATTCAGAAAAATTCGCTGATTACAACAACAAAAAAAGTTTTACACAGAGATGTGAAGGGAAATTGCCCTAAATTACGTGTAAAGTTCAAACTTTGAAAATATAAAATATTTTTTTTAAGAATCACAGGACACATTTTGATATTTGTTTTCAATAAAAAGTATGTATTATATTAGGATACAATACTCGAAAAAAAATTGGGTGATAATATTAATTATTTTTGGATTTATTCAATTATTTAATAAAATGATGTCATTTAAATAGTTAGTCGTAGTGACGTAACTAAAGGAGCTAGAATAAATGTTTTTACGGGAAAATGTTGGTAATAAAGCCTAATATTTTTGGTATAAATATGATTAAAAGTTCACCACGCATCTACTAATTGTTGTCAAACAAAATTTTAATCAAATTATATGAAAAATTAAACATCAATATAACGCAATTATTGGCATAACGGCGGAACTGTTTGATCAGAAAATGTTGTCACTTATAGAATTTTGGCGCCTGATAAAACCTTGCCCAAAGAGAGATTTGGGACGCCATTTTGAAACCGGAAGTGGCATCATCTTGAAAACGGCTGAACCGATAATAACGGAACTGGTGGCAATCGACTCCAACGGTCATATGACAGAACAGATCAATATTAAAACCAGAAATTACCAATAACAAATACCGGAAATGACGTCACAAATATTCAAAATTCTTCTAAAACCCCCTATTTAACAATAAGTACATTAAATAAATACATAATTGCAAATCTTTATGAATTTAATTGTAAAAGTCGCTATTTATAATGATAAAATTATAAGTTTTAACATGGTTGTATCATGGTAATAAAAGTATTGGTACCTAGTTATAATGCTGTACCGACATAAAATTATGCCGGCATAAGGCTTAAAACCTTTTCTAATTCCAGACACAGAGTGGTATCCACTTCATTAATTGGTATTTGATTTCATTCCAATACGTTTCCTTTTGCCTGGAAGTTAAAGACCCTGATTTCTTTATTAGTTTCTAAGTATTCCTATTATTCACTTTTTCTGTTTGTATATCAACTATGATTGTAAATCTATGTATGTGTGAATAAAGATTTTATAAAAAAACGTTTCCGAGCTATGGAATCACTTCCGGTTCTCAAAATGGCGACTGAAAACAATGCCACATAGATTTTTTTTTAAATAAATTCATATATTACATTATAACAAGCCAGAATAATGTATTTATTGTTAAACATGGGGTTTAGAAGAATTTTGAATACTTGTGACGTTATTTTCCGGTATTTGTTATTCGTAATTTCTGGTTTTACTATTGATCTGTTTTGTCATATGACCGTTGGAGTCGATTGCCACCAGTTCCGTTATAATCGGTTCAGCCGTTTTCAAGATGATGCAACTTCCGGTTTCAAAATGGCGTCCCAAATCTCTCTCTGGAGGCCAAGTCTTGAAACTTACGCTTTCAAGACGCAAACGCTCTCGGACGTCATAAAGTCCCATTTACTGTAAGAATGATGACCTTGAAATCTACTGTCAACTGTTTTAATAGGTTTTAATATTGTTTTAATGACTGTATAATATATGTAATATTAATTGTAATGTTAATAAATTGTTTCGAATAGATTGCTGGATGACAATCAAATAAGTGGCTTGACTTTATGTTTCAATGTCGATCACTCTTACAGTAAATGGGACTTTATGACGTCCTAGAGCGTTTGCGTCCTGAAAGCGTAAGTTTCAAGACTTGGCCTCCTGTGCTAGGTTTTATCAGGCACCAAAATTCTATAAGGGACAACATTTCCTGATCAAACAGTTTCGCCGTTATGCCAATAATTGCGTTATATTGATGTTTAATTTTTCATATAATTTGATTAAAATTTTGTTTGACAACAATTAGTAGATGCGTGGTGAACTTTTGATCATATTCATACCAAAAATATTAGGCTTTATTACCAACATTTTCCTGTAAAAACATTTATTCTAGCTCCTTTAGTTACGTCACTACGACTAATTATTTAAATGACGTCATTTTATGAAATCATTGAATAAATCCAAAAATAATTAATATTATCACCAAATTTTTTTTCGAGTATTGTATCCTAATATAATACATACTTTTTATTGAAAACAAATATCAAAATGTGTTCTGTGATTCTAAAAAAAAATATTGTATGTTCTCAAAATTTGAACTTTACACGTAATTTTGGACAATTTCCCTTCACATCTCTGCGTAAAACTTTTTTGTTGTTGTAATCAGCGAATTTTTCTGAATAAGGTCTCATGAAAAAGACAAATCTTGCAATTTGCCCCGGGTTCGGCCTGTTTTTAGCCTTCGTTGCTTGGCCTATTATTTGACACGGTCAGCACATATCACCACCAACATTCATTTCATTCCAATATTAAGACTTCTGCCGTCTCACAAAGCATTCTCCTCACAGTTAACAACATGTCCGCCACAAACTATTCACTCACTCGGCAGTGACGTACAAGATCTGTCTGCAAATGTGTAATTAATATTGTGAAGAAATACAGAGTAAGTTGTTATATTATATTATTCTTCTTCGATCATTAGTTTGGATATAATTAACTTAAAAAGTTGTTAGATTTTTGAATAGGTAGTAACTTTTGTAAGTACACTATGTTTTGTTCTGGTAATTTATTGCCTGACAGCTCAGTGAATACTGGGAGAAATACTGTGTAAGAATTAGGGATGTCGGCGGGTACCCGGGAACCCGGGCGGTTCCGGGTAATCAATTACTCGGGTAATAAATAATAATCGCGGGTACCAAAAAAAATAAAAATAATTTTTTTTTTTTAGAGTGTAGCTGAAAGACATTTGTTTACGCACAGCTATCAGCTGCGTCTCAAGGGGAAGCTCAACGACCTTGCTTGCTCTGGGGGGTGAGAGAGGAATGGGGAAGGAGGGGTGAAATCATGTGTGGAAAGTAGGAAGCATGGGAAAAATGCGTCTGTATTTTTTTTTCAATCACACTGTAGCACAGTGAAAAAGTTGAGTCCTGGGTAGAAAGGTGCACAAATTCGTGTTTTCTTCTGATTGAAGTTGATAGTTATCAAAGAATGTTATTTTGTCCTGTTATTAGCCACCCTCCACCAAAAAAAAAAAAAAAAAAAAAAATTGGGGGGGGGGGGGGGGTCAATTACCCGATTCCGACCCGAGTATTTATGACGGGTACCCGATTCCTGATTTTTTGACCCGCCGACATCCCTAGTAAGAATATTAAAAATAATTAAATGTGAAAATCAAAAGACTTACCTATATTATATTAAGGTACTGCAAGCGCGAGCGATTCTGCTGCTTTTTGTAGACACTTTTTGCGATACGATTGGAGACGAAATGGGTAGACCAAATTATTTGAAATTTTAATCGTGATTAGATAAAAGACAAACTAAGGGTTATCCCTTGGTACATTTTTAATTTTTTGTTTCGTTAATTAGTAATAATTAGTGTATTTTTGGTGAAAAATTAGCTATTTTCTCGTCTCCCTGGGCGCCGTATAAAACAAAATTTCAAAAATGAGCCAAGGGATAACCCTAAGTTTGTCTTTCATCTAATCATGATTAAAATTTGAGATCAATTGGTTTACGGGTTTGGTCTCCAATCGTATCGCAAATTTCATCGTTTTGCGCGGTTTTGTTAAATAACCGGCGCCTAATTAACGATGCAATAAGCAAAAATTAAAAAGGGCTACTAATTTACAGTCAGACTGATCATGTCAACATCCTATCAAAGTTACACTCACTTATGAAACAATTTTTCTCTCTCAATTATCTAAAACGGCCGAGCGCTAGTATCACCTTAACAATTACTTCAGAGCCTTTTAAGGTAGATGATTGAGCGAGCGTCTCCTTTTGGCTCTTTTGGCACGGACCTCTGTTTTTTTCTATTTTTTCTGTTACTGAGGGCAGAATTTTTCTTTGATCGAGCTGAAATTTTGTACACATGTACGGAACATTTCTGGGCGAAGCAGACCCTAATTTTTTTGAAATCCATTGATTGGTTCAAATTTAAAAAATAATATCTTTCGATTGGTTGGTTCGATCAATTTGAAACTTTGAAGTCATTACGACCAACATTGTCCCCAATCTTACAAAGTTTCAGCCAAACCATTGGTAGTTTTAAGCCATTAGTTAAAATTTAAAAAAAAAATCATGTGATTCAGTTACATTTAGTTCAGTTATTTTATTCCTTCATAACAATAGGTACACTCCCCCAAATAATAAACGGTAAGTTCGGTTTTCCGGCTGTTTCCTTTCACCGTATACAATTTTTCAATAGGTACCCTGTAGAGTGAGAGAGCGCGATAGTTGCTGTGCGAGTGAGAAGAAAGATTGACAAGAGGTTGTCGGGCCTCTCACTCACTAGTAGTAGAGTCTCTCTTGCACTTATGGTAATAACTGGGGTGGTTCCTGCCGAGTTGTTTTCTCGGTGGAGTGGGGGAGGTGAACTAAAATAGATAACAATGTCAATAACTGCTACCTGCAGAAGATCCTCGATTGATTCAATGCTGGAACTGTCCTCGCTGTGGTTTACCGTGATTCAATACCACTGATATTTCCAAAATGTTCGAATGTGATGTGATTCTATGTTGTCGTCTTCGTTGCTGTGTTGGCTGAGAAGCGTTAGAAATGCGTAACGCATGTCCAAGCATTTGAATGTGAGCGAAGCAGCAAGTTACACGAACACACTTAGAGTTAGTCAGCGTTATTCATGCAGCGCACACCGAGGAACAAATCCACACACAAAGCACTCGTCGGAAGCAACAAGTAACACAATACAGCTGAGACCCGGGGTTATGGCCACATGTGCTCTTAAGTCATTTGTCAGATTAGTATAGGTGCACATAAGTAGGTAGGTACTTAGTAGAAGTAGGGACCTACTTAGATACTACTTAACAAATGTGCATCAACCAATTGATTAGAATACAAATATTTATTTATGCAAAATTGTAATGTTAGGTAGGTACCTACAGTGAGATTCACTAGGTACCTGTTACAACTTAGTTTCTTCAGTTATGGCAGACACAAACTTTATAAGGATAGTAGGTATGGTCAAAAAATAAATATCTTAAAATAAGTGTCTCAATATATCTTCAAAATATAGCATTTCCCGCCGAAAAGCACCTCGAAATATCACGAAAATTAAAATCATCAATGAGCTCAGATTGGCTTGCCCTGACGACCTAATGTGATGTGATAAACCAGGGTCTCACATTGAGTAGGTATCTACAGGTCACATACATTACCATCACCCAATATATATGCCTCATATTTATTACACTCAATTACACAGTCAATTTGTTTATGATTATTCACACATTATTAAGGTATTGATTATTGAATTAATCAATTGAATAAATTAATCAAAATTATTATTTAAATTATTGATTGATTTCTACCCAGAACTAGCTTATATTTTTTTAAATAATTTGCTAAACATCCTAAGTTCATGGTAAAGTACCTCACTTCCCTCCCAAGCAGTTGGTGTTTCTTACCTGTGAACGCTCGCTCTCGACCGCGGACAATCTGGTTCTTGTTGCGTATCCGGACACAGAGATGAACCATGACCAGCATCGTCACGTCCATGATTACACTCTGCACCAGCAGCGGGATCTCATACTTCTTGCCGAACCTGAGACAGAGACACAGAGATGAACCATGACCAGCATCGTCACGTCCATGATTACACTCTGCACCAGCAGCGGGATCTCATACTTCTTGCCGAACCTGAGACAGAGACACAGAGATGAACCATGACCAGCATCGTCACGTCCATGATTACACTCTGCACCAGCAGCGGGATCTCATACTTCTTGCCGAACCTGAGACAGAAACACAGAGATGAACCATGACCAGCATCGTCACGTCCATGATTACACTCTGCACCAGCAGCGGGATCTCATACTTCTTGCCGAACCTGAGACAGAGACACAGAGATGAACCATGACCAGCATCGTCACGTCCATGATTACACTCTGCGCCAGCAGCGGGATCTCATACTTCTTGCCGAACCTGAGACAGAAACACAGAGATGAACCATGACCAGCATCGTCACGTCCATGATTACACTCTGCACCAGCAGCGGGATCTCATACTTCTTGCCGAACCTGAGACAGAGACACAGAGATGAACCATGACCAGCATCGTCACGTCCATGATTACACTCTGCACCAGCAGCGGGATCTCATACTTCTTGCCGAACCTGAGACAGAGACACAGAGATGAACCATGACCAGCATCGTCACGTCCATGATTACACTCTGCACCAGCAGCGGGATCTCATACTTCTTGCCGAACCTGAGACAGAGACACAGAGATGAACCATGACCAGCATCGTCACGTCCATGATTACACTCTGCACCAGCAGCGGGATCTCATACTTCTTGCCGAACCTGAGACAGAAACACAGAGATGAACCATGACCAGCATCGTCACGTCCATGATTACACTCTGCACCAGCAGCGGGATCTCATACTTCTTGCCGAACCTGAGACAGAGACACAGAGATGAACCATGACCAGCATCGTCACGTCCATGATTACACTCTGCACCAGCAGCGGGATCTCATACTTCTTGCCGAACCTGAGACAGAAACACAGAGATGAACCATGACCAGCATCGTCACGTCCATGATTACACTCTGCACCAGCAGCGGGATCTCATACTTCTTGCCGAACCTGAGACAGAGACACAGAGATGAACCATGACCAGCATCGTCACGTCCATGATTACACTCTGCACCAGCAGCGGGATCTCATACTTCTTGCCGAACCTGAGACAGAAACAACCAGATCATTTTCAAATGCATCATTGTTTGAGATGCGCAAGATGCTGACAAAGCACGCCGCTTTGTTCTTACCTTAAGACCAAGGCAAATAAGCTTCATGCGTCTGGCTGAGATAGTCTTACATTTTACCAGATTGCAGTGAAACCTAACACAGTACAACAATAAGCTTCTTATCTAGCTGATCACAAACAGAAGAGATATTATGTCTTCATAAAGCATGAATAATTTAATGTAAAATTGAGGTCTTTAATATCAACAAAAGCATTCAGAGCATCATTCAAAGCATCTGAGAAGCAACGAATCCCACAGATCGGTTGTCAATGGTTAAAAGCTGGTGTTAGGCGAATCTGTTTAACTTGTTGAGGGAGAATCTGCCCACTTCTTGGTGAAACAAACAAAGTAGGTACCTACCTCCTAGGTCCAAGCCAAAGCATAGTTATGTTTAATATCACTCACAATGTTCTGCAACGAATGATTGATGAATGATGATGATTGGGAGAGACGATGATGGAGATTAGGTAAGAATGGATGATGGGAAAGAGGAAGAGGCTTGCTCGCAGGGAATATTTCCAGGGTAGGTAGCTATTTTGAAATCGTTCGAGACAAATTTCATATTGATTCACGGCCGCCCGACTTCAAACCAACGAAAATAATAAACTTACGGGCAGATTGAATGCTATTTCAAGAATAAAATGGGTATGAGGTCACTTTGACGTCTCTCTCGATTACACGAGCACTCTAAACGAATTCGGAAAGAAGGGTCAAGTACTCTTGACTGAGGAAAACTACAGATTACCTCAGTCAGAACGATCGGACAAGGGAGTTGAACCCAGGACCTTGAAGCACTACGGCCCAAACTAAATTGCTCCATTCATTTGTTTCTTACCGAACATCTTTACCATCAACTGAAATACCTACCAAAATAATATCCGAAGCGTGTTTGCGATGAGGAGCGCCAGACAAACGAAGAGTGAAAACCCGTCGGCATCCTCGGCTTGTTGGATCTCTCGATATTGCGGGATGTACGGGACGACTCCCCCGAATATCATGATCCCTGCACACACCCATTTCACTACTTTGGATATCGACACATCGGCCAGTTCTTCCAGAATGAAGTCCATACCGTGCAGAAGCAACAGGTTCCGAGAAGAAACCAAACCTACACAAGTAGGTCCCTCTGAAACAGAATCAAGCAGTGAAGATTGCAGCATCCAGATGGCTCAGTGGGTTAACACTGTGGACGCAAGTTCGATTCCCGCCAATGGCAGTGCAACCAGTAAGCTGTCCGACTAGTTTCAAAGATTTAAAGATTCTAATCTAAAGATACTAGGTAGGTACCTAATACATACGACTTTATATGTTTAATGCATAAGGTTTGATCGCCAACATCCACCGTAAGGTGAAGTTGGAGTTGTTGGAACCTTGAAAAGTGCTGTGAATGCATGTAGTGCTGCTACCAAAACTGGATGCTGGCGAACGGTTTCAGTAAAAATAGTTGTGAAAATGGCGGCGGAATTTCAAAATGAATTATAACTAATATTAAAATTATTATAACTAATTTTATTAGTAATATTAAATACGTATAAAATATTAGAGCAATAAATTTGAAAAAGCGCGCTGAAATAAAATCTTCCACCCAAGAACCTAACCCATGAGCAGGTGGAGTTGGTGATACCACTGTAAGCACCAGAAATGTTGCCGAACACAGTTTTGGTGGAAAGTGTTGGACCAGTGTTGCTGCCGAACGCTTTTTGGGTGCTTAAGGTGCAAAAGGTGGATATGGTGGATATTGGCTAACAAACCTATAATAATCTTAAATACACACACATTCATAATATTTTGAACAACCAAACAATAGGATCATCCTTACCAAGTTATGATGAATACAACAAGTGACACAACGGCGACATTGGAGAGAAATTTATTATACCTAGGTATGCACTTTTAAAAGCTAAACACAATTAATGAGTAATCACAATCCGCTGATTAGAACATTATGAAATCTTATTTGCAAAATTAAAGATTGCAATATGACACATATCTAGAGCTAGGTCAGCACTCCACAAAGCACTCCACTCACCACTGACCTTCTGACAGTGACAACTGACAGTCCAGTAAACAGGAGTGGAGATCCAGCTGTTCACATACAGGGTATGCAACATAAGCATAATATTTCATGATGTTATCTTCATTTGTTTGAAGAAAGTATATATTACACAGATAAATTAATCTGTAATTATTATTTTTTAGGATATTATTCAATATTGAAAAGAAGGGTAAGCGAAATTGAGGTTGGTAATTTTCTAATTTTTTTGTCAAGGTTTTGTTTGATAGGTACTTCCTTCACGTTGATTCCCGTTTTCCATCTTTCTTGGCGGTCGGTGTGTTACTTGTCATCGCGCTTTTGTTTCAACTAAAAGAAGATAATGTTAATTAAAGTGAAGGTAAGCTGTACAATTTAGAGTATTTGCCATGTGTCTAGGTACTCAATTATATACCTTCAATGTTGTAAAATGTTTTAACACGTATGTTTCTCTTTTTTCCATGTTATTCTACCCTACCTACCTACTCCAACCTAGACATTGACTGGAAAGGAGGTAGGTCAATCCATAGTAATCAATGGTTATAGGCTAAAGGCTCCTGTTACCAGATTTGTTCTGTAGCTTGGTAATGAGGGACAGAATTGTGCCATCAAGAGAATGACAACTTATTGTCAAGTCAATAACATATTATCTCCGCCTCTACGAAAATAACTAGTACCTACACCACACCACCGTGTTCATGAACTCTCTTCGTTCCCTTCGCCTGCCGTTTGACCAATGATCACAACACTTAACAGGGTTTGGAAACTCTCAGACCAGCTGGTCATAGGTACGTCATTCAATGGCGGCTATGTCATATGTTTTAAATTAAATAAAACATTCAATAATTATTAACAAGCTTTTATTAGTTCTTCAGTTGTTACTTGACAAGACTACCAACTTAACAACATAAAAGTCACGAACTATTACACCTTTACCCTTTAAAGGAGACCTTACATCTTGGTAAAAACCCACTTTTTGCGTTCTACTATATCAAAATCATTTACCAAAAAAGAATAAAAAATATTCGATCATAGATGACGGATATATACGTGATTCAACTATGCGATATTTGAATTGCCGCGCAAACTGAATGACGTAGAAACTGGTATAGAAACAAAACACCCCTAATTCTCAGGACTCACTTCTTCCCCTCTGGCCAGCTGACCGCCCACCCGCCGTGCAGTTGCCTTCCTGTCTGCCTGTCACGTTTACCCACGGCAATGTAACAGTGATTATTATACCTAATTGTCTTCCCATACAAATAAATAGTACCCAGTACGAATGACGTGATAAATTGTTTCCACAAACGAATAACAAACAAAATGAAACAAATCAATAATATTTAAAATTAACAAAAAATTAAACTTTCACAAACCATCTATACACAAACGGTACTATAAAGTATATAATGATTTGAATGAACACATAACATACTGATTACTGAAAAGTCAAACTGAATATCTACACTTTATTGACTTGCGAACAAAGGGACTGAGCTGATTTTGAGGGAAGGTCCAAGAAACTGGGGAGACTTTGAATAGACCGGACGGAGCAGGTATAATAGCGCCATACCAGTTGTGACGTAGGATTGGGGGCGAGCGAGAATGTTCTTTTAGGACCCTTCCGATTTTTTTTGATTTTTTTCTTCTTCTTAGAATATGTTCTGATAATGAAAAATAATAAAAATAAATAAATAATAAAAATAAATAATGAAAAAGCCCTCCAAGATGGCGGCAGTAGAAGTTGGCAAATCAGTTAGAGGAAGGAAGGATGTGGTTACAAGTAGTGTCAAATGCCCAGTATGTGAGATAGGGGTGCATACTGGGTTAAAGTGTGAGGGCTGTGGTATATGGTACCATTTTCCATGCGTGGGGCAAAACAAGAAGAAGTATAAAGCCGGAAGTAACAGTGAGTGGGTGTGCAGCAGCTGTAAAAGTGGGGTTAAGGGTACCAGCTGCAAAGAGCAAGAAGTGAATTTACCTGCAGTTGACATTGGAAGGAAGGCACACAAAGATAGTAACAGTGAGGGCAGTGAGGGTAGTGTAGGCAGGATCAAGTCTCCCACAGGCAAAATGGTGAAAAAGAAGAAGAACCAAACAGAAAAACTTGTGAACTGGATTTTGGAACAAATAAAGTACGAGGAAGAGGAAGGGAGAGAGAAAAGTAGAATGGGAAGAAAGAGAAGGACAGTCCTAAAGTCGGAAGTTGTAAAAGGAATGGTTGCAACATTCATGTGGATGAATGGGAGGATGGTGGAAATGGAAAGGAAGATTGATGATCTGAAGAAGAAGCAGGGAATGACAAAAGAGGTTATGCATAAAGAAAGAGAAGAAGTTTTGTGGCCAGAAAAAGAGTGTGAGCAGCAAGAAGAACAGAAGCTAAAAGGGTTACAGAAGGAAAAGGTCAGTGAAACAACGGAAGATCAAACAAATGATGAGGAAGTGGTGCGACAGGAAATAGGAAGCGAACATCAGGAAGATGAGATATTGAACGAAACAGAGGGTAAGCAGAATCATCAAGCTAGCGAAGAAGAAGTGGGGCCACTGGTAAAAGAAAAAGAAAAGGAAGCTGAAATTGAGGGAGACCAGGAAGTGGTAGTAGCGGAGAAAGATCCTGATATTCCGGTGTACGCTGACGAAGATCCCGGAGACGAGCGCGCTCCTGCGGAAGTCCAGGCTGCCCCTCGGGGACCTGATTCATCAGTTCAAGGATCTCAATCACCTGGCGGTCATCCAGTGCCATTCGATCGTGCGGTGTCGCGCGGGCCGCACCTGCACCAACCACTTTGTCTATTTCGGCGACCACAAGCGGTGGAAGTGCAACCTCTGCTTCTGAGTCAACGAGTTGATGCCATACGGGAGCTTGAAGATAACCCGCAACTGGAGGCATCACCGGGGGAGCCTAGGTGCAGTGGAATCAAAGCCCTGCTGATCGGGGACTTCAGTGGAGGGACAGGGACAGGCTTCTGCGGGCAAGAGGGTTTCCGTGCAGATGCCTTCCCCGGAGTTGGAACGAAAAGCTTGGCAGAGGAAATAGGGAGATATGTCATCCGGGACACTACAGACAGTGTCATGCTGTTTGTGGGGAACAGGGACCTCAGGGATGGGAAGAGCAGGGATGAGATAGAGCAAGATACCAGGCAACTGATTAATGCAGCAAAGGAAAAGTTTGGACCAGACACCAAACTCTTCTTGTCTGGTATGCTGACACACCAGGGAATATGGCCCAGAGAGGTAAATAATACCCGGAGGGACGTGTGCCAGGAGAATGGAGTGTGGCACGTCATTGGAAAGAGGCCAAGAAGGGAAGATAGGAGATGGGAGTGGCACGAAAGGATTGGAGCTAATTTGCGAAAGACTGTTGAAGAAAAGGTGGATGGGCGAATGGCAGTGGGTTTTCGGAGTCTGGTGGTGTGGAGAAAGAAAAAATAGGGGCCGGCAGAGTGGGAGAGACAGGAGGTAAGGGGATTGGACGCAACCGACCTGTAAGAAAGGTGAGGAAGGGCAATGTTGTCAAAATAGGTACACTGAACATTGTGACATTAAATGGAAAAATTGAAGAGATAATAGACATGATGGAAGAAAGAAAAATAGAGTTATTGGGTATGAGTGAAACAAAATGGAAGGGAGTGGGGGAGAAAGAGTGCAGAGGAGGATATAAACTATTCTGGTCAGGGGGGGCTGAAGGGAGGAATGGAGTGGGGTTTGTGGTAAGCCCGAAACTGAGAGGTCTAATTGTCGGGGTGGAAAACCATAGTGAAAGAAGCATCAAAGCTAGCCTGTTAATGAAGAACAAGGTGAAGGTTGACATAATACAAGTATATGCGCCACAGACAGGACGGCCAGCAGCGGAGAAGGAGATCTTCATCCAGGAACTGGAGAACAACATCACATCCAATACCATAATAGTGATGGGGGATTTTAACGCACAAATTGGGGAGGACAGGACAGGAGTTGAAGGGGTTATGGGGCACCATGGATGGGGAAAGAGGAATGTAGAGGGAGAGAAGATGTTAGAAATGTGCGGAAGAAACGGGCTGCAGGTAGGAAACAGTATGTTTCATAAGGAAAAAAGAAAGAAGATTACGCGATATGGACACGGCGAAGAGGCTACCGAATCCGTTATCGATTACATATGTGTGGGGAAGGAATTAAGGAGATTCTTGGAGGATGTTGAGGTTATCCCTTCAGTGGCCCTAGATAGCGATCATAGGCTGCTAGTTGGAAAATTTAGCGTCAAGAAGGACCACGCCGCCAAGAGAAGAAGTAAAAAGAATGGCAGAATCAAAGTGTGGAAACTGCAATCCCATACAGTACGACAGGAGTTCAGAGAGAAGATTGCAAGCAGTGAGAGAATAGGGGAAGTGGGACAGGTGGAAGAGGAATGGCAAACATTTAAGAAGGTATTTGTGGAAAGTGCAGAAGAAGTTTGTGGGCGATCAAGTGGGAGAAGCAAGAAGAAGGAAACACCGTGGTGGAATGAAATAGTCCGAGAAGCAGTGCGTCAGAAGAGAACCGCCTGGCAAACGTACGAGGCCGATAGATCTACCCTCAACAAGGCCGAATACCGAAGGTGGAAAATACGAGTAAGAGAGACAGTAGAAGAAGAAAAGAAGAAGTCCATGGAAGAACTTGCTGGTAAACTAGAAACGGATTTTGAAGGCAATAAAAAGATGCTTTATGGCATAATAAAGGAAAAGAGGACAAGAAAAGTTGGACAGGCATGCATGGTGGATGCTTGCGGAGGATTGATCAATGACCCAGTAGAAGTACAGGCACTGTGGAAAGAGTACTTCAAGGAACTACTGAATGTTGATGGAGTGGCACTACCAGAAAGTAGTGGAATACTACAGAGTGAGAACGAGGAAGAGGAGAAGTGTGCTTTGAGAGAGGGAGAAGTGGAGAAAGCGCTAAACGAGATGAAGAATGGTCGATCACCCGGAATAGATGAGATAACAGTGGAGATGGTAAGAGCTGCTGGGGAAATAGGAAAAAGATGGTTGTTTCGAGTAATGAGTGCGGCATGGAAACAGAGGACCATACCGGACGATTGGAGAAAGGGAGTGATTGTACCAATCTACAAAAAGAGTGACAGGAAGAAGTGCAGCAACTACAGGGGAATTACTTTGATGTGTCAATGTGCCAAAGTATTCGAAAAAGTGGTGGAATTTAGACTGAAAGAAGTAGTAGAGGAAAAGCTCAGGGAGGAACAATATGGGTTCAGGCCAGGCAGATCAACCATTGATCCAATATTCACTATCCGACAAGTCATGGAGAGAAAGTGGGAGAGTGGAGAAAAACTGTACATGGTTTTTCTAGACTTGGAAAAGGCCTACGATCGCCTACCAAGGAAGAAAGTATGGGAATGTCTGAAGCGGAAGGGGGTGGGATTGGGTCTGATTGAGAGAATCAAGAGCACATATGAGAAGAACGAGAGCTGTGTACAAACAGTGGAGGGGAAGACAGGATGGTTTGAGGTGAAGGAAGGACTTCGACAGGGCAGCGTTCTTTCCCCAACACTATTTGTCATTGTCATGGACGAGCTGCTGAGAAAAGTAGAACCAAGCGAAGACCAGGAGACGAATACACTGGTATATGCAGATGATATCGTAGTGTGGGGAGAAACCAGCGAATGTGTTCAAGAAAAGATTGATAGATGGAGCCAGATGACTGAAGAATACGGTATGCGAATAAGTCAGGAAAAGAGTGAGACACTAGTAATGGAGAGGAAGGCAACAAGAAATGTGAAGATCAGGCTACGGGGCTTGGAACTGGCGGAGAGAGGAGAGTTTAAGTATCTGGGGAGCTGGCTAACTAAGGATGGAAAAATAGGAAGAGAGATAACATCAAGAGTGCAACAGGCTAACACATTTTTCCAGTTAGTCAGGAAACTTCTTTGGAATGAGCAGTTCCCCCAGAAATGCAAGATACTCCTTTTCAAAAGCTATTTCCTGCCAATACTCACCTACGGTTCCGTAACGTGGGCGATCGGAGGAAAGGAGGAGAGCCAGTTGCAGGCAGCAGAAATGAAGTTTTTACGAAGCATACAAGGAGTAACTAAGATGGACAAGATCAGGAGTGAAAAGATTAGAGGAGACTTGAAGGTAGAGAGGTTGGCATTTAAAATGGGGAGAGAGCGGCTACGGTGGTTTGGCCACATGAAGAGAATGCAGAGGGAGAGAATACCGCGTCGGGAGTTCGAAGCTGCGAGAAGTGATAAAAGGAGAGTGGGAAGACCGAGGGAAAAGTGGAGAGAGCTGGTAGCAGAAGATGTACAAGAGAGACTGGAGAAGTGGGAAGAAGTGGAAGAAGGAAGGTGGTGGGAAGACAGGAAGAAGTGGAAAAAACTGGTAGAGAAGAAGAACGAAGAGGAAGAGCCAAGCCTGGCCAGCTAGCTTAGGAGTCCGGGCCCTAGTAAATGGTGGCCTCGCCACCCCCCGACCCAACTCTTGGAACCGGGAGGAAGATTATTATTATTATTATTATTATTATTATAATGCAATAAACTAATTAGCCAAGTTTCGTGAAGATGACAGTACCACTTTAAGTTAATACACACACATTATACAATTTCAATTCAAGTATAAACTACAAAGTCCATTATTCTCTTAACCTAGCTGGCAATTTGACAATTCGGCCAGACCTTGTGGTTTTTACAAGGTCTCTATTATTAGCATTCATATCTACCACATCTGAACTTGTTTTAACAAGGTCTCTATTATTAGGATTAGAATGATCTGAAACTCTGTTATCAACATAATTAGTATCCTCTGGAATATGAACAGCAACTCTATCAGGAGCATCACCCAAAGTATCAGGAACATCAACCGGTCTCGTCAAAGGTGGAGGGTTTAGTGATTTTCGTAAAAACCTTCGATTGCGGCGATAAACATGACCCTCCGAGTCTTGCACTAAATATGATCGAGGGGTAGTGTGCTTGGCTAAAACTACTCCCTGGTCCCAATTCCTACCCTTGTCAATCATAATACTATCTTTTTCATTAAGTGGAGTTAGTCAAAGTTGATCAAAGTATCCTTTTTGTTGTTTCTGTCTTGCGACAAGCCTGTCATGCACTTCATCTGAGTTGAGGACTTCAGGTTCAAGAAGCTTAGAGCAAGTTGGTAATTTTGTTCTAACTCGATGATTAAGCAATATCTGAGAAGGTGATAGACCGAGTCCTCTTATGGGAGTGTTTCTGTAGTCCATCAACGCTACACTAGGGTCCTTGCCATCTTCGGTTGATTTGCGAAGTATGTTCTTAGCAATTTGAACAAACCTTTCCGACATTCCATTTGACTGTGCATACAATGGGCTTGAAGTGATGACATCAAAATTCCATTCCCTAGCAAAAGCCCTGAACTCAAAACTTGAGAACGGCATATTATCACTAATCAAAGTATTAGGAACACCAAAGCGTGCGAATATTGACAAAAGTGCTCTGATAACAGTGGAAGCAGTCTTGTCTGGGATTTGGATTAACTCTGGCCAGTTGCTAAAATAGTCAACAACAACAAGGTAATCCTTACCACCAAACTGTAAAAGATCAGACCCAACCTTTTCCCAAGGTCCATCAGGTACGGGATGTGGCAGAAGAGGCTCCTTAATATTTCTGTGAGCGAACCTTAAGCAGATTGAGCATCTGGATACAAATCTCTCAATTTCGTCACTCATACCAGGCCAATATAAACTCTCCCGTGCCCGAGTTTTGCTTCTTTCTATTCCAAAATGACCTTCATGGATGAGTTCGAGCATTTTAGGACGAAGATCAACTGGAACAATGAGCTTATCACCATTGAATACCAACTCATCAGCTACAGAAATGTCACCTCGAATATGCCAGTAATAACGAGCAGGCTGCGGGACTCTAAACCGTTCATCAGGCCAACCTTCTTTGTACAGATGTTTAAGAAGAGAGAGAGTTTCATCATTATTGGTAGCTTCTATAAATTCAGATCTACGCTCTCGTGACATTGGCAAATGTTTTGAAACTGAATGAACAACATATTGAAACTCTTTGTCCACAACACCATCATTGCTGTTAATCAAGTATCAAGTATCAGCTAGGAATAAATACTTGCCAGGAACATACTTAACTGTGATGCAATACTTGAGAAGCCGTAATTTCATCCTTTGTAATCTAGCCGAAACTTGAGCTATTTCTTTAATAGCAATAGACTCTAGTGGTTTGTGATCACTTTGAAAATTAACTAATCTGCCATATGTATAATAGTGGAAACGTTCAAGTCCAAACACAATAGCCAGGAGTTCTTTTTCTATTTGGGCGTAATTTTTTTCAATGGGTGTTAAACTTCTAGAGGCATAGGCTATTGGGTGTCCATCCTGGGCAATACACGCACCAAGTCCGTCTTTGGAGGCATCTGTCTGCAGGGTTAGAGGCTTTGAGCTGTCAAATATTCCTAATACAGGTGCACTAGTAAGCTTATCTTTTAACTCTTGCACTGCATAGTCATGCTGTTGGTACCAGTGCCACTCAACATCATTCCTAGTAAGCTCCCTTAAAGGGGCAGAAATCTTTGACAAATTAGGAATATAATTTGCTAGTCAGCTCCACTAGCTGACAAACGGCATCCTACATAGGACACTTCAGGAACCCGAAACTGAAACTTTGATTTATTGAAGCGGATGTGATTGGCTACAGCACGCTCAAGCACTTGCGTGAGAGCTGAATCATGCTCAGCTATGGAAGATCCAGAGACAATGATGCAGGGCTCCCAGATGTCCTATATGTCCTATAAATCCTATATTTTGGGAGTTGAAAATAAAGGTCCTATAATAGGGAAGTCTCCTCATTTTTTCTTAAATTGAAAATAAAAACTAGAGGAAAAATGATAAATGTCAACACTTGTTTTCCTTGTCTAGTTTGTCATTTTCATTGTCAAATCTCGCAGTGAAATATCGCCTAACATTCAGGCTGGTAAAACGGAGTTGGACAACATGAACGATTATGACGTAGACAGCAATGTTATCAGCAACCGGTCTCATCATGATTATACATTGGGTTTATGTGATTCAATACACGTTTTTGACGTCATTTGTCCCTTGGGTCGTTCTTGCGCTCGCGATAAGTGACTCTTTTTATTCAGATTCGATTAAAGCTTTGCTACTAGAGTATTTATCCCACAGATTAAATTTTTTGATCATCGAGATCAGAAACGTGTATATTTTTAAAAATCCAAGTATTTATTTCATTCTACATTCTAAGAGACTTCCCTATTCCTATATTTCCAGCAAGTGTCCTATAAAAATGCCAATTATGTAGAGTTGTGTTAATAATATCAATCATTTAAAATTAGAGATTTTACTTGCCAACTAAGAATTAGAAAAATTTTAAATTATAGAAATTGATGGTCAATAGGTCAATCGATCCGCATTAAGTCGTAACTGTTAGTGAATATAAAATCCAGTGTATCACATTTTGGGTTTACAGCCCCTTTCTTCATTCTGGTTTAATTTTTGTATTTTTTTTTGTAAATTGGTGACTTTCGGGGTTGTGTGAGCTAACGTAATAACTAATCCCCATAAAAAACACTTCGTGTAAAAATAACAGCCAAGTCTCTTCAACTAAAAAAAAATATGAAATATGAAAAATTCTGCACTGAAAAGTATTGATATCAAAAAATGAGCCAAGTCAAAACTTTATTTGAAAATCAAAAAATACTTGGCGCATCGAGTATATAAATAGTTTAGAAGTATAGGCCAATTATAAAATATACATGTACATAGTATACCTATATGGCCCTAAAAAAACGATGCGCCAAGTATTTTTTGATTTTCAAATAAAGTTTTGACTTGGCTCATTTTTTGATATCAATGCTTTTCAGTGCGAAAAAGAGCAGACTACAGACCACATCGTAGACCATTGCCCAAGAAGAAGCTTTCCTGGGGGGTTGTTAGCACTGCAATCGTTGACCCCGCCTGCAGTTCAATGGCTGAATGACCTAGATATTAGTTTGTAGAATGAACTGTTAATATTTTTCAATTGTTATATATATATTCTTATGTTGCTGTTATGTAGTATTTATTAATGAAAGCAAATAAAAACCATACGAAATAAAAAAAAAAAAAGTGCAGAATTTTTCATATTTCATATTTTTTTTTAGTTGAAGAGACTTGGCTGTTATTTTTACACGAAGTGTTTTTATGGGGATATCACTCCTTTTTTTAGTTTATTCTTAGAACTTGTGACAATCGAATGAACAATTACTAAATCCTTTAAAAAAATCACCCTTTACAATTTGGTTATTCTCATGAAGAATAGCAAAGGTTTCATTCCAATCGGTCAACCAAGTTCCGAGATATGGCAACATATTGGTTTTCAAAATGGCTGCTGAACTTACTGCACTGCCACATAGAATTTATAACTATAAATGATGTGTATCATTTTAAGCTTTCTGAATATGTATTTATTGTATAGGAGGGGATTATAATAATTTATAAATCTGAATGACGTCATTTTCGGTCTCATAAAAAGGAACATTCTAGTTTGACTGTTCCTATTCGATAGAGATAGCCTTCCGAATCGTTTGGCGCTAGTTTCATACCTAGCTGTCAACCAGTTTTTGAGATATGGCGTTTCTTCCGGTTTCAAAATGGCTGTTGAAATCACTGACCCCTTGAATTATAATTTAAACATCATATTATTTTATTATAAGCTGTCTCAAATATATTTATTGCATCAATATGTAAATTTGTGAGATTTTTAAAAAGTGTGACGTCATTGCCGGTTTTGGTAAGAAAAAATGCAAATATTATTGATAATAATACATAAAGTTGACCGTCTTAATTGTTTAGCGCTGGTTTCGTTCAAATATATTTAGCCGTTAATGAGATATGATGTCACTTCCGGTTTCAAAATGGCGGCTTCCGGTTGGTTTTATAACAAGTCAAATGAGATATCAAAAGTACATACGTAACATAAATATCAAAATAATCGGATCAAATTTGTTGACGAAATGCCAATCGATGAATTTCAAATTTCATGACGTCATTTCCGGTTTCGTTAACATAAATTTTAGTCTGTTGCTATTGATAATCCATAAAGTTGACCTTACAAATCGTTTGGCGCTATTTTCGTTCCAATCGGTTCAGCCGTTGACGAGATATGACGTCACTTCCGGTTTCAAAATGGCGGCACAAAAAATTCTTGGGGAAAAGGGCAAATCAGACGCCAAAAGTGCACACGTGGTGAAAATGTGAGATCAATCGGTTCAGCCGTTTATGCTGTGGCCTGTTTACCGGATTCTAGCTCCAGCCTACTGAGATTAATACTGATTACTGATTAAAACCGCCCTAAAACACTGTTTTCACAGCCTTCTAGCTCGCAAAGGGCGTAACCTATTGTTCCCAAATTTGGTATATGTTGTAGGGTGGGCCATAGCTCGAAATTAAGATATATCGCAACAATGTGAGATTTCCCAATTTTAAGATCCAGTAGGCCGAAAATGCCACTTTGATGCTTACAGTAAAAGTGGGTTTGCTCCAGCCTTTACATGAGAGTGTGCGCGCGCCGTACGACTTGGCTGGCGTGGAGCGACCGCTCCAATAGATAAGAGATAATTACAAAATAGCTGCATAATATTTAATGGAATGATGATGGTAAATCTATTCTTAGTTTGCTTTTATTGAGAGCTTAATTCCTTTGATTTTGTTTCAGTTTCAAAATAAGGAATAATTTACCCACGATATCCAAAATTTTCAAAACATTCATTGAAGGGTTTTGCCCCTTCTAAAAATATGAATTTACTTGATAATGTATACCATTTTGCAATATGGGGTCTGATTGAACATATCTTGCACCATTGTCCCACAATAAAATAATACCTCTCTCTCTTAAAAAAATGAAGTCTCCGTCATTGATATTATGAACGGATGTACGTTGTTAAAAAATATCCGACCGAACCGGGCTCGAACCCGGGACCTCTCAAAACATATTCTTGCAGGGGTGTAGTCCTAAAAATAATAGTACCAGGGCGGTCTATGCCCGGTTTGAAAATTGATCTCGTCTCGCAGGGACGAGATCGCTCTGGGGGTCTGGGGGGCTTGCCCCCCAAAAAAATGCCGCGCAGCGAATTTTTTGAAAGTCAGCACTCAATGAGTGGCTTAAAATGATTTTGGAGTATAAAAATAATTGAAGGAAAACAGAAATATGAATAGTTTAATTTCGCACAAAATTAACATAAAAATGTTAGAGCGAAGTATAGGGGGGCTTTTTTAAAAAAATGCCGCGCAGCGAATTTTTTGAAAGTCAGCACTCAATGAGTGGCTTAAAATGATTTTGGAGTATAAAAATAATTGAAGGAAAACAGAAATATGAATAGTTTAATTTCGCACAAAATTAACATAAAAATGTTAGAGCGAAGTATAGGCACCGAGAGTTCGCCACGAGTGAGAGAAATTAGCAACTTTTGTGGGAAGATCGTCAACTGTTTTATTTCTCATTGGCCGTGACCTAGCAACCGATCAGATGTCAACAAATGTACTCAAAATATTTCGGAATCAAACTAAGTCGCGCAAATTAATATTGTGATCAGATTCAGTGAAATTGTGAACACTTTATTATTAATATTTTGTAGGCGAATAAACATTAGATAAACATGTGTAAATTTTAAGAATTGATAATGCGTAATATGTGCAGCAACATAACATATAACTGCAGCGACTTGGACGCCTTGCCAAAAGGTAAGCTTCCTTCCCACAGATTAGGTGACTCTGTCTGTACTTTTTACAGTGCCATCTGTTGTCTAAACACGCTGCCTATAGCCCTCAATGAAAGGTATAAAATGGGTTTGATGCATAATTATATGAAGAATAAAGAGCGAAATATTTAATTTTCATCTTCCTACCGAATGATTAAAATGACCTTAGTGATTAATATTTTATTGAAAGAACACAGAAGACTTAAGGTTGCGGGAGCGCCGCCATCTTGGAAATAACGGTAAATTTGGGGATGTGACTTCAGTCCGGCTTAGACCGTCCTAGAGAGTGGTCACGTTTCTCCTCGCTCTGACCAATATTCTACCCTGCAAATGCAAGTTTTGCATAGAATCAGAGATTATGATCTCGTCGCCCCTTCTCTAAACCTGTCAGCGCGAGCGACGGAAGTCAAACAATGAATGATTAGTCCCTCCTCTACCCTGTCTCTGAAAGGGTCAAGATCTATCAAAACCTGACCATAAGTTTCTGATATTGTTTCACAGTTAATATCCTCTCAAAATAGGAGCAAAATATATATGAATTGGTAATTAGATTTGTGATTGCAACATATTTCGTTTTTTAAATTTTTCTTTAGCGTAACTTTGAGTGCCGGGTGGCGCAAAAAAATCCCCCTGATTGAGAGGTCACTATATCGAAACTATTATAGATAGGATTCTGAAATTTGTACACATTAGAAAACATACCAAAATTTAATATGTGCAAGTTTCAAAAACATTACTGTTGTAGGAAAAAAGTTACAGCTGTTCAAATTTGGTTGTCAAAAAATTGATTATATACGGAGCTCAAATAGCGCGCGTCGAGAAAACTTTCAATGGCCGGAACGCTGTTTCTTCATAACTACGTACGATATCACGCTGAAAATTTAAAATTATATTGAAAATATATTAAGATCGATTGTGTAAAAATTTCAATCAATTTGACGCGAAAATTATGGAATCTTTAAGTTGAGCGTAAAATCAGAATAGTGGGAAAAGAATCACTTTTATAACGTATCACTTTTAACACTTTTCTAACGTTTCATTGGTCCTTTATCGGGATGTTATGGTAATTTTTTAATAGTTTTAATGTACTGTTTGCCTGCCTTTTTGTACGCTTTAAAGGTCCTAAACATCGTAGCACATATAATTAATTTATTAGCAAGTCAAACAATCACACTCGCTATTATAATGGGTCATATCTTTGTAAAGACGAGATTATTGAGTAACATATTATCAAAGTTTCAATTTGTGTGATTGTTTTATGAAAGTGAAAAAGATTGGCTATTAGCATAAAGTAAGCTATTATCATTGTGAGAGGAAAATTATTTAATTGAAAATTGGTCTGGAAATTGCTTTTGTTTGTAATGTTCCCTGTCCATCGCGGGAGCTATTCTGAGATCCAAGGAAATGCTAGTAAGTCGTCATCAGAAAGTATAAGTATAATTAATGATACAAATTATTCAAATATTTTATCTAATATTACTGTTCGGCGAACAGGGTGGGAGGGTTGCTTGAGTCGGCTATTCACTGTCCGAGATCCTAATCTCTATAACTTGACAGCATCTCGATGAGTGGAAGACAACAATGGCTCCTAGCATATCATTGGTACCTACCAAGTATTGAATTTCATTGATTTTATTTTTAAATAACTTAATTTTACTTGTAACTTTTGCGTTTTTCTTTAGATTTAAAATTAAATTTCAATTAAATTTCTTATTCATATATCTACCTATCTATATTGGTTGCTTTTATAATAATTAGAGAGTAAAACTGAGATGTGGAATTGAAACTTGATAATGGAATGAACCTCAGTAAGATGCGAAATATTCTAAACGACTTTGAATGAGATAAGATCAGACCAGGATGTTCCTTTCCAACCCCAACTCTGGTTCAGTCAGGCGTGATGGCTAATGACGGTCATTCTACCTGCGCTCGGTGGACGAAGCTGCTCATAGTCATATCAGGCAGTACACGGGCAAGCAGGGGGATGATGCATCCCGCATCCCACCAATCTAATTAATTAATTACAAACGATCCAAATTAGATACGAGCTTAAAAAATTCGCAAACCCCGCGGGTAGTGGTCCTTGATGATCTGTGAAAATATCAGCTTAATAAATAAAGTGGTTCAAGAAATATATTCAATAACGAAAAAATATCTAAAAGTTACATCATTGTCAGAGTATTCTTGCTCTTGATTAGAAATCACTAAGGTTTGAATCTTATCCCATTAAAACGACAATGAATGTATCTCGGGTTTAACATATTGTGCATTTCTCTGTGACTTCGGGATTAATTGCAATTAAATGTTAAACACAAATAGTTTCGCCCGATCTCTGAGGGGCTCCCTCAACCTTAATCACTCAATTTATTTTACCTGGAAAATGCCGCGCAGCGGCGAATTTTTAGATTTTCTTCTCTCTTTAACATGATTAAAATGGCTCTGACTAATATTTAATGAAGGGGCAAAGAAGTGTAAATCATATTTTTTTCAGAAGCGCAGCGCAGCGACATTATTGAAAAGAAAATTCAGAAATAAATTCAAAAAGAGATTTTTCTTTTTAATCTTATGAAAGATTTAATATGAGTCTGAGCATAATAACGGAGGAGTGCATCATTTAATTTCGTCAGAAAATTACGTCACAGAAATTGACGTGCAATTTCTATATCCAAATGATTTTTTTACTAAAAGAATTTGCTTCGCCCTGGCTTATTAGTAAACTAAGAGCCAGGGCGCCGCCCTGGCTCAAAAAGTAGTACCAGGGCGTCGCCCTGGTGCGCCCTGGCCCGACTACACCCCTGTATTCTTGTCTCTATCATTAACGGCTAATTAACGGTAATACAAATACAATTGTTTTAAGAAGGCAAGGCCCATCTGAAAATGAATTTTTGAGGGGCCCGTTTTTCGGACCCCGTCCCGTTTAATATATTTAAAAACGCTGAAAGAGCCATGAGTTTCTTTCGGCTTCCTAACATTACCAAATATGAACAAAATCGGAGTCGTACCCTACATATTTAATTTTTTATGTTTTGGCGTGGAATTTATACCAAAATAATGTCCTCCAAAGTCCTATATATTTCACAAATGTGTCCTTTAAATTTTGAGAATTTGTCCTATTTTTTTATTGGACCTTAGTGGGAGCCCTGATGATGTCATCAAAGTAAATCTCAACCCCCTTAATATCTCCGAACACTTGACGATTGATTTTTTGAAAAATCTCAGGTGCACTACTAATTCCATAAGGAAGTCTGAGAAACCTATATCTGCCGAAGGGTGTACTGAATGTACAAAGGTTGGCACTTTGATCTGTCAGTTTAATGTGCCAAAAGCCTTGATGCATATCCAATACAGAGAAAACTTTCTGACCACCTAGTCTTGAGATGAGATCCTCCGGCTTGGGAATCTGAAATTGTTCACGTTTAATACACTTGTTTAAGGATTGAGGATCTAAACAAAGGCGAAGAGAACCATTCTTCTTTTCAACTATGACTAAACTATTAACCCATTCTGATGGCTTGTCAACTTTTTCAATTATACCATCTTGAACTAGTTTGTCTAAAGTGTCGCCTAATTTCTTTTGCAAACTGATGGGAATTCGACGAGGAGCATTTATGACTGGAACTGCATTATCAATAAGTTCAATATTATGAGTGAAAGGCATTTTCCCTACTCCAGTAAAAACTTCAGCATATTGCTCTATTATATGTTCCCGACTGTCTTCTGCTCGAATAGATTCGACTCGTCTAACGAGGTCTAAATCAGCACATGCCTGAAGGCCTAAAAGCAGGCGCGTAGGAAGGGGGGGGGGGGAGTGGGTGTCAATGACCCCCCCACTTTTCATCTTGACACCCCCAGATATAACCCCCAGATACACACAAATTTTGATAAAGAGATCCAAAAATGCACAAATTTGCTCCATTATGAGGTTGAATTCTCAAAATTTTCCCAAGTTTTGCAAAGCTAATTGAACAGAGGTATTATCCAATTAGACAATAACTCATTTGTCCAACATGATCATCCTCATGAATACAATTTAATAATTACACGTTAAACTATGATACCGAATAAGCACCGTTTTCAAAGCAATTCCAAAATCTATTCATAATCGATTATCTTTAGGGATTTTATCGAATAACAAAATTTACAGATTATAATGCATTTTGTCAAAGTTTCCCAAGAATATTGCATATCACACATTTTAAATTTCTTTGAAAACGATGCCAAAATAGCTTCAAATTCGATTCTTTTGCATCAAAAACCCAAAAAATTCCCTGCGGGGCCAATAATGGGTATTAAAAACAAATAGCTACAAATTATATTACATTTCTTAAAGTTTCCACAGAATATTGCATTTCACACATTGTAAATTTCTTTGAAAAATATACAAAAATAGCTTCAAATTCGATTCTTTTGTATCAAAAATTCAAAAAAGGCCCTGCGGGGCATTTTGGGTTGCGGGCTTCCCAGACCCCATTGTAACGACGACTACTTTTCCTCACATTCATTGATCCCCATAATTTTGACCCCCCCACTCAAAATGAAGTTCCTACGCGCCTGCCTAAAAGAGGTCTACATTTAAGATTTACAATGGCAAATTAAACTGATTTTACCAAGTCCTTCGAAGTCTTACATGTCAAGTTTACAATTCCCTCTGGAATCACTTTTGAATCTCCAAATGGTAAAAGTACAGTATTTGATGATTTAACTGAGTGGTGAGAACCGAGAGTTTTAAAAATATGGAGCGGTAAAATACTAATATCTGCTCCACTATCAAGTTTAAATTCAATTGAAATGTTATCTACGCTGATAGTTTCTACCCAAGCTCTCTTGTCCCTAGTAGAGCCTAGACTATCTACGTCTAGTCATGCAAAATACAAACTGGACACATTATGCTCATTGGGGTCTTCTTCTTCATCATCTTCCGACGAAGCAGGCTCAGATGATTCAGAGGAGTCCTTCTGGTGTGCGACTTCTTGAACCCTCTTCTTTACTTCTTTCTTCATCTTCCTGGATGGGCAGCCGATTGCAAAGTGATTCTTCATCTTGCAATTTGAGCATTCCTTTCCCCATGCTGGACACTCACGGAAAACGTGTGTGTATCCACACTTTTTGCAAAGATATTTCCCGTTAGATATCTTCGGTTTTTCAGACTGACGAACAGCGTGAACCTCCGCTGTACTCTTCTGTACTTCGCGCGCTTGAATACGAGAATCTTCAGCTGCCCGACAGTAATCTGTAGCTTTCATCAGAGTGAGCTTTTGTTCTCCCAAAAGTCGTTCCTGCACACGTTGGTCGCGCAAACCCAATACAATTCCAAGTAGGACGAGACTTTCCTCTTGGTCATTAAATTCACAAAGTGCAGCAGCTTTTTTCAGTTCCGTGATAAAGCCATCAACGGCTTGTCCCTCTTTCTGCACAGTACGGAAAAATCTGAATCGCTCGAAAATCAAGTTCTTACGTGGTTCACAATGTTGCTGAAACTTCTCAAGAACTAAACTCAGGTTATTCTTATCAGCATCCTCAGCAAACTTAAACGTGTTGTACACTTCCAAGGCTTCATCGCCAATAATATTAAGTAGAATAGAAACTTGGGTTTCTTGTGGCTCTAGGGAACTTTTTGATGCCCGCATGAAAATATCAAATCTTTGGCGCCATTTGCGCCAATTTTCAGAGACATTACCAATTAAACTTAGTTCAGGTGGTGGCTTGAAAGATACTCCGGCACTGCGAGTAGTAGCCTGTACTAAAACAGCTTGGCTTTCATTCGGCATGATTGAGCGAGCGAAGCGAGCGTCTCCTTTTGGCTCTTTTGGCACGGACCTCTGTTTTTTTTTGTTTTTTTTTTGTTTGTTTGTTTTTTTTTTGTTTGTTTGTTTTTTTTTTGTTACTGACGATATACAGGTCAGAGTTTTTCTTCGATCGAGCTGAAATTTTGCACACATGTACGTAACATTTCTGATTGTTGCAGACCCTAATTTTTTTTAGATCCCCTGATTGGTTCAAATTTAAAAAAAATTATCTTTCGATTGGTTGGTTTGATCAATTTGAAATTTAGCAAAGTCATTGCAACTAACATTGTACCCAATCATAATAAATTTCAGCCAAATCCTCCCATTGGTTCAAATTTGAAATAATTTTTCCTGTGATTTTTGAATTTTAAACTAGAACCGATTGACCGACCAACTAAAAACTTTGCATGGTCATTGGTACCAACATTTAAGGTATTTTTGCCAATTTTCAGTCAAATCTGTCGTTATTTTCAAAAGTTTTTGTAATTTTAGGGACATTTTGCGTGTTGGCTGTCAAATTCACGGCGACTTCGAATCTTCAGTTCAAGGCAAGGTAGTTAGAGCAGAAAGTTTCAAACGAAATGATACTAATCAACAGATTGATCTGATATTGTGTACACTGCACACTAATATCATATGATTTGAGTGGTCCCAGGTATATTTTTTTTAATGAATATAATCAAGGAACAGTTCAATCATAAAGGTTGATAATAACATTTTAGGAATATATAGAGATTTTTATTCAAGTCTGACGAAATTCAAGAATTATTGGCTTTTAATGATATTTTCGATAGACAGAATTTCGGTTCGAGGTGTTCCGCGTATCCGTGCTCGCTCATCAACGCGTTACTCAGAGCGTTTTCCTAGTTTATAATTATTAATCTTGATACTTGACTCTACTAAGCGAGTCCTAGGCGAGTTAGGCCTATTTATTTATCTTGATTCTTGACTACTAGGTGAGTCCTAGGCGTTAGGCCTATTTACTTATCTTGATTCTTGACTCTACTAGGCGAGTCCTAGGCGTTAGGCCTATAATAATGGACAAGAACTTACTGAAGATAATAGTTTATTCCTTTTCTGGCACTTCTGACGCCATGTCATATGTTTTAAATTAAATAAAACATTCAATAATTATTAAGGGGCTGTGCATAAAGGACGTCACGCTAAAAATGGGATATTTTGACACCCCCCCTCCCCCCTGTCACGCTGTGTCACACTTTTCGAGACCCCCCCCCTAAAAGGACGTCACAAATCTATCTCTACCCCCCCCTTAAATAGAATATTTTTGACTGTAAAATGTATCAGAATTTCTCGTTTTTAGCGAAATTTTTGGTCCTGACGTATCAACTGAAATTTAAAATGCTTGAAAATATCTATATCAAAACGTGACGTCCTACTGCCTCCAGTACCCCCCCTCCCCCTGTCACACTGTGTCCTATACTGGTGAACCCCCCCCCCCCCCCTCCCCCCCTGAAGCGTGACGTCCTTTATGCACAGCCCCTAACAAGCTTTTATTAGTTCTTCAGTTGTTACTTGACAAGACTACCAACTTAACAACATAAAAGTCACTAACTATTACAGGCTAGGTATTTCAAACGTTAAACAGTCTTCTGTCAAAAACTAAAAATAGCAAGGATGGGCACGATATATCGAAGCTTGAGATACTAAAGAATAATTTAATAAGTTAGGTACTTAATAAGTTAAACGTTTCCATAATTTTGTGTTTCAACTTGATTACAACTTGAGTTGAAACACAAACTTATGGAAACGTTTAACTTATTAAGTACCCAACTTATTAAATTATTCTTTATTATCTCAAGCTTCGATATATCGTGCCCTTCCTTGCTATTTTTAGTTTTTGACAGAAGACTGTTTAACGTTTGAAATACCTAGCCGCCATTGAATGACGTACCTCTGGCCAGCTGGTCTGAGAGTTTCCAATCCCGCAAAAGACTAAGTGGAATGTTTTTGAATCTGGCGGCAAACTGTATTCGAACAACATCTCATCTGCGCAAAGCTCCAAAAGCGTACTTTGCGCCGGATGTGAGCAGGAGCAACTGGAAGTAAGTCGGAGCAAAAACACAAACCAGACCTTGGGCCGCTTCATTTAGCATGGGTCTTATGGAATGACATCACAATGCGCAGACAGTTTACAGTCCAGTGTGATCATCGTAGGTTTGACAAGGAATGTGTAATTAACTTAAATTGCGTTCAGAAGTGCTCAATGTTTATTTATTTTTATTTACTTGATTGTCTTTATTGTACACATTATGGTAACAAAGGCGATGTTCAGCGTGAATTAAAACAAATACAGTGGCTGCTCTTCCACATGACATTATAGTAAAATCTAGTTGAAAAATACAATGTCGTCCTACATTTAAAACATATGTACCTATTACAATATAAACATTTAAACATTTAAATGTACCTAAGTGCCAGTTTTCAGAGAATGACGACAATGAAGGCTAAATGAATCTACTTGACCGAATACCAACCATTTCACTTCTGTTTAAAACTAGTAAAAATGGGTGTGCATGGAGCATTTTGCTTGTTTTACAAATTAAAATTACGACGTTTTGGTAGGTATCAAAATGAATGTTTTCCAGTGCCAATTGGATTGAATCTGATTTGTTTTATTTTAACCAGGGTTCTTAGATGCTTAGATGTTATTTTCAAGTTTCAATGAAAAGCATAATAATATGTTGTGTTGATTGAGTTATCATATTTCAATTCAATATGGATGTATATGTTTTCTGTGCTTGTGTACGCATTTCCGGTTCGAGAATTTGCATGTCCCCGTGCTCGCTCACCAACGCGTTACACTGAGCGTTTTCCTAGTTTAATTAATTGTGGTTAATTGGTGCATGTTAAAATTTAAGTAGCAAACTTATTCTATAAATCTAACTAAGAAGTAATATCTATGAAAAAAAAATTATGATCAAAGCTATATTTCAAGAGATATGAACAGCTGAAGTTGAAAAGTGGGCCAAAGTCACCCCATTCTACGGTACTATACACAATCCTCAATTAAGGTTTGTCTGTGTGTGTATTGTCATCATTAAGTTGGTAACATTGTCCAACTTATGTTTCTATGTAACCGTGGTAACAGAGACTAAGAATAACTAATAAAGAAAGACAATAAGCCTGATGCACAATTGAATTAAGGTTTATGGTTTAATGTTTAGTGATTAGTGTTTAAGATGTTATAACAGAGTCCAGTGCACAATTGCTTATTTCACGAGGTTATTTCACCATGTGATAAAATTAAATAATTGATCGAAAAATGATATGGAAACAAATATATGAGCAAGACTCTGCACAAATATAAAATTAAAATGCTTCCAATGACATTAATTCAGAAGACTTTTCATTTTCCCGTACGAATTTGACATTGACATTTACTCTGCTCTCTTCTGATTGGTTCGTCATAAGGTGAAATAGTGTTTTGCAATAAGAAATGGATTTTGTTGATTTCTTATTTCAGCTTAAACCTTAAACACTAAACCTTATGACGCTTATGACAGTTGTGCATGGTAACGTTATAACAGCACCTTTCATTTCTCTTAAACACTAAACACTAAACACTAAACCATTAACATTAATTCAATTGTGCATCAGGCTATAAGTAACACAAGTCAATTACTGTTTAATGTTTAATATAACATATTAAAGTAATAACTAAATAACTAAACATGGTGACAGAAGTGGAAGCAATTGTTGAATGTTAAATCAACTAAATTTGTGCAAGAAAAAGAAATAATGCCAAATCAACATCAGCCAGCAGCCACACAAGGCATAGCACCAGCTACACAAGGCATGGCACCTGGGCATCAATATCCTACAAATGTATTCGAACAAATAAGCGATAGATGGAGCCACTTCTGGCAGGAAACTTTTTAGATGCACTTTTTTATTTTGAAGTTCGTGTTTCCATAGGGCAGTGAAAAAGGAGAAACAAATGAAATGTAGTTTAGATAATTTAGTAATTTTTGGGTTCTAAACACCTGTTGGACACAATAAAACTAATAGCTTATTCCAAACTATGAAATTATTTTCATTGAACTGTTCTGAATTCACGTCCATAGCCCTATTTTGTTAACAATTACACTGGAAAAAGATATTGATAAAATTCGATTAAAAAACTCGTCAAGGCCACGCTCACTACCAAGCCCTCTTAATGACTGGTAAATTATACTTATAATAGAGACAATTAATTACCTACCTACCTAAGTAGGCAACGTAATTTGCTTTGTACTTTTCTCTGGGGTTTTCAGAAAAAATTATGTGAATTTCCAATCTTTGATGTCGTGGACGTTTTCGGAACCATCGGGTGATAGCAAGGCAGTGGTGATGGTTGGAACTTTCATCGGAACAAACCGTCACCACTGCCTTGCTTCCAATCTTTTGTTGTACATTTTTTTTTACAACCACGGACGCTATCTGCTCGTTTCTCTTCATAAGATGAATCAGTAGCACATAAGTAGCACCAGACAGTCAGTCCAACACCCAAAAACAACATTCATCAGGCGTGAAGCTAGAATCACACAGTCAGTCCAACATCCAAAAACAAAAACCAGAACTTTCCATCCAAACAACAGCCCCTCAACCCATCTGACAGAAACAATTGGTGACATATTTGACTCACATCCATCAATGCCCCTAGTTCACTGCATTTCTGCTGATTTGGCACTCAGCAAGGGCCTTGCCTTGTCAATCAGAGAAAAATATGGAGGAATCAACAAATTGAAAAGTCAGAATCCGGAAGTCGGGAAAGTCCTGATACAGCAACACAACGACCGCACCATCTTCCACATGGTAACCAAAAGAAAAAGGTTTCACAAACCAGACATCAGAGACCTCAAGATCACCCTTCTGCAGCTGATGTCCCTGTGCAAAGCCAACCACATCACTCACATCGCTCTACCACGCATCGCATGCGGTCACGACAAGAAGACATGGCACATCATCAAGCCTATGCTGGCAGAGATCCTCCGAGAGTCCAACATACATGCAACCATCTTCTACCTTCAGCAATCAAGGAGAGACCTCGATACGGTCGATATTACCAAATGGATCAATCCTCCTCACCCCCTAGATCCAATCCATCCTGAAAACCAAAGTTGCCAATCTAAAAAGCACAAGCAACAAGATGCAGCTACCGCAGTCATCCCGGCCATCTCTACAAGAAACTACACTGTTCCGGTCTCATCAGCTAGTCCGACATCGTGCCTCGGAAAGACCGATACCCATTTCCTGAATCAAGACGACTCCATCTTCCCCCTAGTCGACTTATCATTCAATCCACCAGCAAAAGAAAATCCCAGTCAAGTTCCTGGTCAAGAGAAAAAAATAATTTTCGATGCAGCTTCTTGCCTGATCGACCTATTTTCCAGTCCAGCCCCAAGTCTCATCCACTCAGCGAGCCAAGATGGAATGGACAGCACAGTACACAGCCAATTTCCACTGATCACCAGCACTCAACTGCAGCTCACACCATCAAGTGCTAGAATCACGAAGCAGTGCTCCAACACACCGACAAAGCCTTCTACTCTGCCCGAGCCTGCTGCCAACGTGGTCCCCGACCCAGTCGTCGTGACAGCAAAGCCATCTGCGAATGCGGTCACCGGCCCAGTTGTCGTGACAGCGAAGCCAGCAGCGAATGCGGTCACCGGACAAGTCGTCGTGACAGCAAAGCCAGCTGTGAATGCGGTCCCCGGCCCAGTCGTCGTGACAGTGAAGCCAGCAGCGAATGCGGTCCCCGGCCCAGTCGTCGTGACAGTGAAGCCAGCAGCGAATGCGGTCCCCGGCCCAGTCGTCGTGACAGCGAAGCCAGCTGCGAATGCGGTCACCGGCCAAGTCGTCGTGACAGCGAAGCCAGCAGCGAATGCGGTCACCAGCCCAGTCGTCGTGACAGCGAAGCCAGCTGTAAACAAAGCAATGTATTGCTCGGAAGCCTGCCGTGATCTGTCACAGACGGAAAGCCACGATTTGGAATGTGCAGTTCCGACTAGTCCGCCACAAACATCCGAACCGCAGACAAGAGCCTCACCAGCAGCTGACCTGCTGACAGCCTTCTCTCCAGAGTCTGTCACGCTGACGCGCCCGACTTCAGCTTCAATCCCCAAACTCCCTAAGATAATTACTTCTTCTTCAACAGTGCGATCCCAACCCTCCCGATCCTCCAAGGACAGGCACAGTGTCATCCGGCGTAGGGATTTTCAGCCAACCAAACTAGCTCGAACAAATCCCTGACAGGTTTTGCAAACTCTGCTGCCTCCATAATCTCACTCAACATCCAGTCCGCCCAAAACAAAATAGAAGAACTTGAACTCCTAACCACCGACCACAGTCCAGACATTCTCTGTTTGTCTGAGCACTGGCTTTCCTCATCCAACAATTCCTTCAATATACCCAACTATTGTACCTCGAGTATCTACCATCGCTCCTCCTCTTCCCATGGTGGCGTGGCCATCTTTTCGAAGCCTACTGCTTCAGTCATTCCGATCCCCAACCTCCATTCTTTCTGTATAGATAAAGTGTTTGAATGCACTGGTGTGACGTGGAAGCACTCTACCTCGTCCACCATGGTGGTCCTCTCCACATATCGCTCCCCTTCAGCAGACGCGGCAACCTTCCTCAGTATCCTAGAGCGTGTGCTTATCAGTGTGACCAAACAGTTCCCAAAAGCTCACCTTACGGTCTGCGGTGACTTCAACATCGACATACTGGTACCTTCCAAGATCACCACTACGTTCCTGGACCTTCTCCACTCCTTCCATCTCACAGAAACCATTGCCTCCCCCACTCGGATCACTCTGAGCACCTCCACCCTTATAGACAATATATTCACCACTCTCAACCAGTCCGCCTACTCCGCTTCCCTATTTGACAGCGGACTCTCAGACCATATGGCCCTTACCCTCTCTCTTAACATACCGCCTTCTCTAGACGAACCGGATCATAAAATCCAGAAGAGAATCTTCTCCGAGGCCAATTCCAACAAATTTCACTCCCTACTCCAAGAAGAAGCCTGGGAACACCTCTCCTCGTCCCCGGATCTCAATGACATGTACTCCACTTTCATCAACACGTTCCTATCCCACTTCAATCAGGCCTTTCCCTTCAAAAAGACGAAAAAATCTCCCAATCCCACAAAGAGATGGATCACTGCTGAAATCCGTCAGACGGCCGACGAGCTTCGTAGCCTACATCTCCTCCTCAGAACCAATCCTAGCTGCCATATCCTGAAGTCCAAATATCACTCCCTTAAGAAATCTCACAGCAAAAACATCCGTCTCACCAAGCGCCTATTCTTTGACAATCTCATTGAAGCCTCCAACAATAGATCCAAAACCTCCTGGAACATTATCAAAACTCTTTCCACGCCAACTCAACATCCCACTAACCTCATGCTTCTCATCAATGGCAAAGAGACTACTGAGCCGCTCACCCTGGCCAATCACCTGAACGACTTCTTCATCACTTCAGGTGACGTCGCCCCTCCTTTGTCCACAGCCATTCTGTCCCATCTACCGCCGGTGACCAGCTCCACTTGTCGCCCACCTCTCTCCCTCCGTCCCACTACGCCGTACGAACTGATTCATCTGGCCAAATCCATGCGCGCTAAGTTCTCCAGTGGTCCCGATGGTGTTCCTGGTTCTGTGCTAGCAAGATGCATGGCTCATGTTGCTGAGCCTATCTCCCTCATTATCAACCGCTCATTCTCCTCTGGCATCTTCCCCGATCAACTCAAAATGTCTCACATCATCCCTATCCATAAAAAGGGAAAAAAAACTGACATTAACAACTATCGACCCATATCTCTCCTCTCTTCTTTCTCCAAAATCATTGAAAAAGTCATCCTAGACCGTCTGACCTCCTATCTTTCAGACCACTCCATCCTTGCCGACTGCCAACATGGCTTCCAAAAACGTAAATCTACAGGTACGGCAATATACCAATTCCTCACCACACTCCATGCTGCACTCGACAAGGGGGACCACTCAATAGGCCTCTTCTATGACTTGTCGAAGGCATTCGACACCATCGACCACTGCCTCCTCCTTCACAAGCTGGAGCTCTGTGGCATAACGGGTCTGGCCAATCGACTGATATCCTCTTTCCTAACCAACCGCTCGCAGACAGTGATCATCCCTTCCAACAAACCGCGCTCTCCATCTCTCATCACCTCCTCCTCTAAACTAATTCGCTGCGGTGTCCCTCAAGGTTCCGTTCTTGCTCCAACACTCTTCCTCCAACACTCTTCCTCGTCTATGTGAACGACCTCCCTGACCTCATCACCTACGGCAACCTCTTTCAGTTCGCTGATGATACGAACCACCTCCTTACAGCTCCTAAATCCAAATCATTCCTTTCCCTCATCGAGACAGCCAATGAGCAGGCAGCAATCATGTCATCTTACTGCTCGAACAATAAGCTCGCTCTCCAACCCTCCAAAACAACCTTCATCAACTTCCACACCCAATCTCACAAGCCGTCTATCTCTCCCCTAATCCGCATCAATGACCACATTATTCCGAGCACCCCATCCATAAAATTCCTGGGCATCCATCTAACTGCTACCCTCAATTGGTCTACGCACATCCAACACACGGTCTCCAAAATCCAGAGTAGCTGCTTCCTACTACGCCGACTCAAGCCCATAGTTAACGCCCATTCCCTCAAACTGGTCTACCACGCTCATTTCCATTCCCATCTCTCCTATGGACTCCTCTTCTGGGGCACCTCTCCCGGTGCCAACCGCATTTTCATCCTGCAGAAACAGGCAGTCCGCATTATTGCCGGCATCTCTCGCCGCAAGTCTGCCAAACCCGAGTTCATTAAGTTACACATCCTGACTCTCACCTGCACTCTCATCCGTATTGCCAGCTCCTTTGCTCGTGAGCACCCAACCCTCTTCCCCCTAAACTCGTCAGTTCATCAATATGGCACTCGAGGGGGAAACTCCATACGTATCCCCACTCACTCTCACTCCTCATTCACTAGCAGCCCCCACTATATATGCACAATTATCTATAATAAGCTACCACAGCACATCACCACCTCTCCCACCTGGGCCAGCTTCCAATCCAGTCTCAATGCCTACCTCCTCCTAAACCCATTCTACAGCCTGCAGGAATTTCTAGACTCATAACTGTACCAGCACTTCAGTGTCAATCATCTTAACCTCAAGCACTCTCGTTCCATTGTTCTTCCTATTCAACTATCGGCCACGTACTACACGGCATTGTCTTAGCCGAGGCGATTTATTGATTTATTTATATTTATTCTACATGTAATCATTTTTATTATTATTTTTCTTAGGTACCTATAAATATTACTATTATTAGTTTTATTATTTACTGTACATATAACTGTCATTGTAAACATTGTGACTTGTAAATATTTCTGACTTTGTCATAACGTGTACATACATTCTTGACGATACCCATACATGTATTATGTACTTGTCCACGGGATGATAATAAAATACAATACAATACAATACAATTGGTAAAACTTGTAATTTGTGTGTACCGTGGATGTACATGTCTAGCAAAGCTCTTTTACTTTTACATGGATGATGGATCGCTAAATTAATACCAAAAATATGCCTAGGTATGCCACTAAAGCAATAATCAGAGGGATTCTGCGTCATTCACATCTAGAATCAATAGGTAGGTATGTTCGTCTGTCACCACTTTTCAGCACTTTTTTGCATTTAACATTGCAGTTTTGAACTGCTTAAATTACCATTTTGGTGGAAGGGTGAAAAGTGGTGACTGGCGTACAGACCTCATGTGATAACTAGTTGTGTGATATACTCATTATAGTGTAGGTCAGTGGTACTCAACCTGCGGCCCCTGGGACTAATTTTTGTGGCCCCCTAGTTGATTTTTCATATACCTACTTATTCGTAAAATGTGTCCCCTGTGAAAATAATATTTTTAAAAAACTTGTTTCATTTGAGAGAAATTTTAAGAGTTGTCATGTTAAGATAAGATCCACGCGGCAGGCTGAAAATGATGAAAACGATGAAAGCTTCAATGTAACTCCTACTTGTTGCAACGAAAATGAAGCCATTTATCAATTCCGAAAATTGTAAAAGAGTGTATCGTTTTGGCATGTGAAACATTGTTCGATTCGTTTCCTAATAAACAAAGGACACTGAATGAACCAGGCACAAAGGAAGGGGGGGGGGGGGGGTCGAGCAGACTGACCCTCCATTCTACATACAAAATTAAGTTGAGCATCCGAGAATCACTTATAAAATTGCTTCGATTAATAAAAGCGCCCTGCGGGGCAACAATTGGAGGGTAGTTTGCTTCAGTTCGTGCATTTTAGAGCCCCATAATCACTTTTAAATTGTTAAATTATAAAAACCGCCATGCGGGGCTTAACTTCCCTTCCGGATGTCTCAATCCCCCCATGATAAAAGTAGTTTCTACGCGCCTGGAATGATCCTACGTGATAACGTGAGCATTATTGTAATTTTTGTTAAATGCGGCCCGCCAACAAAAGCAAAATCGTATTATTGGCCTGCAAGTCAAAAAGGTTGAATACCACTTCTCTAGGTAGTAGGGATGGGACGTTTAAACGTTTAACCGTCAAGCTCATTTAAACGTTTAAACGTTGGTAAAGGTTTAATCGCAAAAGTGTTGACATTTTGTAATACTCCAAACTGAATCAAAGAATACCAAAAACCTCTTGTTTTGTCTATTTATTTTGATGTCAGTTCGTCAGAATACTGCGATCAGCTGTTATGCTTTTACCCCTCCCCCTCTAGCTACTAACTAAGGTGACCATATTCGAGAGGAGTCGAACCGGGACAAAGTTTTTGAGCAATATGAAGGGGGGTCTGGGGGGCTTGCCCCCCAAAAAAATGCCGCGCAGCGAATTTTTTGAAATGCATCACTCAATTATGGCTTAAAATAAAACTAATTACTAAAAGTACCAAGAGATTGCGCTGATATCAGTAAGATGGCCGCTCTCGCGAGTACAATCCCAGCGCGTGCGTACTTTTACAGACAAGTCACTTAGATGTCAATCGTAACGAGTTCAGTAAAAAGTTATAAATACATCGCGAAATAACAGAAATTGATGCTTACCTCAGTGTCAACAATCAAATACAATTGGCATATTTCATTACAGCACACATTCATTCAAATTCTTTTAAAAACGAGTTGTCTATTCACCAAAAGCAGCATTTGACAGATTGCAATTGTTTGAACGAGGCGTCAAGAAAAATGTGTGTTCAAAAGGCCGTGAGAAAAACAATTTTTATCTGTCAAATGGTGATTTTTGGTGAAAAGACATCTCGTTTTCACAAGAATTTGAATGAATGTGTGCTGTAATGAAATATGCTGATTGTATATGATTGTTGATACTAAGGTATTCATCAATTTCTGTTATTACGCGATGTAATTATAACTTTTACTGAACTCGTTACGATTGACATCTAAGTGACTTGCCTGAACGCGCCCTGTGCGCATGTGCACAAGTACTCGTGGTATAGATGTTAACTTTTTCCGCTAGGTGGCGTTTTGCAACTTTTAGTGTCGAATAGTTATTTTCAGGAAAGTAGGTAAACTAAGGTGAAAAAATCTAGATCTTGTGGTTGGATGATGGAGTTTTTATGTGGTCATTGATGTCCGACCTACCGCCGTGAGCTATTGACAGTATTGTCTCGCAGACCATGCACTTTATTTCGTGGTCATTATCAGTTTTTACTTTTTTCATAAACACAAACTCTTTCTTTAAGTCTTCGTTAAATTTGCACTTCCTCCGAGGAGCCATAAGTAAAAGTTCTAACAAGTAACAATAATATCACAGACAGATGAATGACAGGAACACAAACCGGCTAAACCAACTAAACACACGCCATCTTAGCTTTCAACGAAATCGAAATCCGTGCGCATCTTCTTTTACGCATCTTAGATGTGACCGCTGTAGACAAAAGTTCCATCTAGCGCCGTTAAGAGTGAACTACCGGGCGGGACATTTTAAGCGGCAATTTCAAAACCGGGACAAATGAGCCGTTTCGCAATGGTTCTCGGGACACCGGGACAAGAGCATTAAAAACGGTACTGTACCGGTAAAACCGGTACGTATGGTCAGATTAGATTAGATTAGATTATTTATTTTTTGTTTGTGACCATTTTCATGGTATAACACGTCAATTACAATATAATATCATAATAAAAATAACATACTGCCATACAATACATACAATAAAATCATAATTCGTAAATAAACTACAACTATAAACACCGTACATAAATTAATGATCAAAAGATAAAAATTCATAAAAACTATAAAAACAATTTTTAATAAGGAACATTTTTAAGTTACATTTAAAAGTATGAAGTCTGTCATAATCAACTGTTTCCTTAAGATTCACACTTAACTTATTATAAAAAGAAGCACCAACCGCTAAAGGTTTTGCTTAATATATTTCGAATTGACTAAAGGCCCGTGCACAATTGACATAACCCGCAGCCGCAACCCGTAACCCGCAACCGCAACACGCAACCCGTATCACTATCTGTTCACAATTGACATAACCAAGACGTTACGGACCAAAGAAACCAAAGCATATAGAGTGAAAAAATATGACGCACACATCACGGCATCATTGTTTGCAAGGCACGGCTTCCTCTTCGTCAGACATAAATAAACAAGAAAAGAACGAAAAATCCAGGCAAAATAATGACAACACAGTTTTGACGGCTGGGTTAGGTTATGCTCTTGTAAGTAGAAGCTAGTTTGACTTTGATTTTAACCTGTGATATTTGTCTATTTCCGTTTCCGGTTTTGTTATCTCATTCTGATTGGCTGCCCGTCAGAATGTGGGCGTGGCCTGACGTAGCTTACGTAAAATTGTTGAATCTTGGTCAAGTCTTGCGGGCTATGGGCTACGGCTGCGTGTTGCGGGTATGTCGATTGTGCGCGGGTGAATTGGTATGCATTGTTTCAACTTTTCACGCAGTTGCGCTTACGGGTTGCGGCTGCGGGTTATGTCAATTGTGCATGGGCCTTAATCCTGTTCTTAAATCTTTATTATTTCTTGTGAAGTGCGAATGCACTTCATTGACCTCATGTGTTAAACTTAAATGTTTATTCTCAATTACGTACATAACAACATGAAAAATATAAATACAAGGCACCGTCATGACTCATGATATTAAATCGAATGAATAAAGGTCTACAAGAATCTTTATAGAAAACACCTCTGTGCACGGGTCAAAATTTGCATCCGCCAGGTACCGTATTGCTCTCTTTTGCGATATAAAAAGACGTTTAGTAGGTATGCGATGAGTGTCCCCACAATATTATTCCATATGACAATCTGGAATGTATATAAGAATAATATACTAATTTAGCAGTATTAAAATTGCTGATAGTCATAATTCTTTTAATTAAAAAAACACCCTGATGCAATTTTACTACCAACATCTTTAATATGTTCTTTCCAAGTCAAAGTGTTATCAAGTGTGAGACCCAAAAACTTAGTAAATGTCTTTGTCACTATACTTTTGTTATGGAAATATATTAAAGGACTAATCAAGTCAATATTCCTCCTATTTGGTTGAAAATGCAACAAAACAGTTTTTGATATATTTAAACACAAATCATTATTCTCAACCCAAGATGCTAACTGTTTCACTGCAATGGTATTGTAACAATTCGAATCAACGTTAGGAGCTGCAGGTCCAAACATAATTCCACTTAAAAAATGTGTTGTATCATCAGCAAATAAAGTTAAACTACCATTTTTACAAAATTTGGCAAATCATCAGTGAATAATATAAATAACAAAGGAGCAATTGTAGACCCTTGTGGCACACCAATATTATGTCAGAATAATGAATTCCAGTGAGATTTATTAATTTAGTAACTTGCTTCCTATCTGTTAGATAGGATTTAATCCAATTAAGAGAGACCCCATTAATTCCAAAGTATCTTAACTTAGTTAACAATTTTTTATGATTTACCATGTCAAATGCTTTCGAAAAGTCATAAAAAATTCCGATCGCCGAATTCTTACTGACCAATGTATCGAAAACATTATTTATGAAACTCATGATTGCTGAAATTGTTGATTTACCTCTTCTAAATCCATGTTGACTGTTAGTTAGGAGAGAGAACTTTTCTAAAAAATATATTAATTGATCACAAAATGCTTTTTCAAAAATCTTAGAAAATACGGATAGTAATGCTAATGGTCTATAATTATCAACTATTTCCTTATCCTCCTTCTTATAAAGTGGAGTAATAATTGCTTTTAGTTTTTTAAATTTATTGGGAAAAATACCAGTTGACCTTACTACTAACTCACGCCCACCCCTAAGTCACTTCAAGGCTGAAGCTAAATGCCATTCAACATAATATTGACTATTATTTTTTTGCTGGCAACATAGCCTCTGGGAATATGAAGAAAGTTCATATCTTCACAATGAGCATACCTAGTAGAATGGAAAGACTGGAAATCACGCGTTATGCGTAATTGGATATATTTATAGATCAGTCGAGATGGGGGAGTGCTTGTTTCAATAAACAACATGTGCAAGTTATGTTGAAAAATGTTGCATTTTAAATTGAAAGGTACTTTTATTTTGATCAGTTGAAGGAAAGTTTTGGGAAGTGTACAATATCAACAAGTGTTGAGAAGCTCTCAAGAATGACACATGGCCTTGAAAGTGGTTGCACAGGGGGAGAGGCAATAAATATCCTTGTATCATTTTTATGCTCAGTAAACATTTAAAGGGTTAAACCGACATTTTGAGAGCTTTTAAATGTTTACTAAACTGCTCAGTTTTTCCCAGCCCTAGTAGGTAGTAGCTCTAATGGATGGAATTATAGTTTCTCACTCTTGACATTCATTAGTCCTGCTTTAGATTTGACAAAATTAATAATAAATATCTGTCGCCCGTTTCCAACACAATGTCGGGTCGGGGGGTGGAATTCCACCGTCAATCTTGGGTCTTCGCTTCAGTGATGTCAGGTGGCCGGTTCTGACACATCACACTCTTCTTCTTCTTCTTCTTCTTCCTCCTCTACGTCTTCTGGCTGATGCCTCCCCACCGTGTCTCCCCACCTCTCTCTGTCCTCCCACAATCTTCCTGCAGTCACTGTTCCCCACTCCTCACCTCTTTCCTCTACATCCCACTTCACCTGGTCCTCCACTTTGCTCTCGGTCTACCCCTTCTGCTTTCCCGCTCTTTCAAATTCCCTCTTCGAAAATCCTCTTGAAATCCATTCTTCTAAGATGACCATACCAGTGCCTTCTATCTCTTCCTATCTTATAGTTGAGGCTCTTAACTATAGAGGCTCTCAACCAGCTTTTTCCTTATATCAGTACTTCTTTGCTTCTCCATCTTCTATACTCCAGTGATGCTTCTGAGGAACTTCATCTCGGCTGCCTGGACATTTCCTGCTTCTTTGTTGGACAATGTCCATGTTACTGCACCATATTGGTATGAAGTAGGTCTAGTAGAGTAGCATCTTGCATTTGGTTGGCATGTCCTCGTTCCACAGAAGCTTTCTGACTGATTGGTAGAATCCACTGGCAAGGTGTATCCGCCTAGATATCTCTGCTCCCATCCTGGCCTCATTGGTCACTATACTTCCTAGATATTTGAACTCCTGTTTTACTTCGAGTACTTCTCCTTGTAGCTGGATGTTAGTATTTTGGGCTTTCTTATCCCTACTCATCACAATGGCCTCACTCTTTTCTCTGCTTATCCTGAGCCCGTATTCCTGAGTTACTTCATCCCACCTGTCAATCTTCTCTTGGATGTCCTGTGCACATTCTCCCCACACCATGATGTCGTCGGCAAACACTAGAGTTGTTGACTGATCATTCTCTTCCCGTTCCACTTCTCTTATCATCTCATCCATGACGATGTTAAATAACATTGGTGAGAGTGCACTGCCTTGGCGGAGACCAGTGTTGATGTTGAACCACCCGGATCTTCCGACTGCTGTCTGGACCATGCTGCGGCTGTTACTGTATGTGCTTTGAACCCGTTCAATCAGCTCAGGATTCACTCCTTTCTTCTCCAGGCATTGCCATACCATCAGCCGAGGTAACGAATCGTATGCCTTTTGCAGGTCCAGAAATACCATGAACATATGCCTTCCCTCCTCCCACTTTGCCTCCATCACCTGCCTTAATGCAAATATCATGTCGATTGTCGATCTTCCACCTCGGAATCCATATTGCTCCACTCGGAGTTGGGGTTCCGTGTGTTCCCGTAACCTTCTTCCAATTACTTTCTCATACACCTACGCGCACTGACTCATGAGGGTGATTCCATGGTAGTCCCCACCAATGGACTGCCACCTTGACGCAGTGGTGGGGCTTAAGGGGCGCCTCACATAAAGAGTGTCACATAAAGAGTGTTGGTCCCAACTAAGTGCAGTCCAGGGTCGACCTAGTCCCATGCCCTCCCCAAATTCGCGGGTCCCTCGGGCCGGCCTCCTCCCTTGAGATGGCGATCCCCCTGAAATCGGGTCCCACCGGCCCGAAGCTTTCCTCCACCCCCCGGTCTGTCCTATTCTGAACTGGCTTTCCCACCAGTTTCAGACTCTCCCAGATCGGGCCCTTGAGGTTGACCCCTCCCCATGTCCCGCCACTTATGATCAACAAAGTTAAAAGTAAACATTAATGTGCGCAATATAACCTCGTCGTTGATGCGCCGTTAAACAATAATAATCTAATTTAATCTCTAAATCCATGGTAGTTCTGGCACAGGCCTCGGTTACCCTTTTTAAAAGTGGGGATAATTATTCCTTCTTCTCAATTCCTCGGAATCTTCCTTTCTTGCCATGCTGCCGTAATCACCCTCCAGAGCCAGTAAGCGCCTGCTGGTCCCGCCGCTTTCAGCATCTCAACTGAAACTTCGTCGACTCCTGGAGACTTTCCGTTGCTCATTTCTCCAATCGCTACGGCAATCTCTTCCACCGAAATATCTTTCTCTTCTGGACGGTCGACGCCGGCGTCATATCAGTATTGGTGGTTAGAGTTTGGGCATCAGGGTGTGGACAACTGTTCAACAGGTTCTTGAAGTGGGTCTCCCATAGTTTCTTGATTTCGTCCTCTTCTGGTACAAGGTTCCCCTGTTCGTCTATCATATTTCTTCTCGAATCTCCTTGCTTTCTCTTGTTCTTCATCAACCCATAGAGCATTTTCTTATTCCCTTTGTAGTCCTCATCCAACTTTGCTGCAAAGACCTCAATTGTCTTCTTTTTCTCTTCCTGGACCGTTTGTTTCACCAGCTGTTTTGCTTCAGAGTAAGCCCGATTATTCTCCTCAGATCTCGCTATTTCTTTCCTTTGCCATGCGTCCCTTTTCTCCTTAACCATGTATTTAACCTTTTCATTCCACCATGGTGTTTCCTTTTCTCTCTTCTTTCCCTTTACCCGGCCACATACTCTCTCTGCGCTCATTACCATCTTATCTCTGAATTCCGTCCACTCCTCTTCCACAGCTCTTACTTGGCCGTCTGGTATTCCCTCTTCTATCATACTTCTGAATTCCTGTCTGTGCTGTTCTTCTTGCAATTTCCACACTTTAAGTTTGGTGTGTTTGAGGACAGGCGCTGTTCTTGTCTCACTGGGGTATCGCAAAGTCACCACCAGGAGGCGGTGGTCACTGTCAATTGCTACGTTGGGGCAAACACATACATCGTCCACTTCCGTCAGATCCACTTCCGTCCACATTTAATTAATGACTTTAATTAAAAACACACCCAATTCATGTAGTTTAGGTACTCTTACTTATTTTGTAAAATTAAGTAAAAACTTCAGATACAAAAATATATTGAACCTAATCATCTGTTTCTTGTAGATCGAGATTGACATCGAGCCCACGGACAAAGTGGAGAGGATAAAGGAGAGAGTGGAGGAGAAGGAGGGGATTCCCCCGCAGCAGCAACGCCTAATCTTCTCAGGCAAACAGATGTAAGTTATCTGCGACAGGTGGCTCGACAGATAAAACATTCCTCCCCTCAGAACGCTATTTCACCTGCCGTCACGATCTCGACCTGGGTCAGGCCCCTCAATGTTAATAAATAACTGAAAATATTTCTCCTTAAATGAGCATTCTGCACTGGTTTATGCATAAGGATCAGTATTGTCTAGATTCATACATATAATTTGTTTAAATATCTTTCTTGCACAACTTATCTGAACTAAGAAAACAATCGCCCTAAACACATGCTATTGCTGCATCTCACTGGCCTGCTTTCCCTCCGCTGAGATTTCAAGGTTGGGGGAGGAGCCTATTCCCATTGTAACAGACGGGGTGAAGAAACTAGCATATAGCTCCCCATTTACAATTGTGGTGCCTACAATTCATTTTTCCTATGTTTGAACTTTCAACAGAATGCGCTGACCGTCAGTTGTTCTGCTAGGCCGAGAAAGACTTCATTGCAAGGTGAGCGCACAATGAAGTCTTTCTCGGCCTAGCAGAACAACTGACGGGGGCTCCGTCTGGTGAGAGTTCAGAAGTACGCTGGCTGAACAGACTGTAGGTTACTACATACTTTGGAAAATTAAATCAATAGCTTAAAAAAGCAATTCTGAAAAAAGTAATGGGGATGAGATGGATTGTGCTCACAACCCAGCGCCGTATTCTATTAGGTGGGTTGGTACCGACTCTAATTCTGGACTCATTAGTCCCAAATTCATTTCAGTACATTGAATAAGGACCCTGGGCTGGGATCGTGTAAAATGACAACTTCCTTGTCACGGTGACAAGACCCTAGAAGGCCGTGAATAACATTGAGATGAGAAGCTGGTCACCGTGACAAGATAGTTCTCATTTTATGTAATCCCACCCCAGGAGGACCATGGGCTATTCTAAATTTCCTTGTTGTCTCGTTTCACTTGATACGGTCTCACTGCTATCTATTTAACGTGGTAGTGACGCCGTATCAATTGACACGAGACGACAAGGGAATTTAGAATATCCCTCCAGGGGGGTTATTCTAAATTCCCTTGCCGTCTTGTCGTCTTGTCCCTTGTCTGCTAGGCTGAGAAAGACTTCATTGCGCGCTCACCTTGCAATGTTGTCTTTCTTGGCCTAACAGAACAACTGACGGTGTCTCGGTCTGTAGAGAGTTCAAACATAGGAAAAATGAACTGTACCTACGTATTTTTTTGTTTCGCCATATCTCTAACGGTGTTGGAGGGACGCACCCCGAAAGAAACCAACTTTTAGTAGTGGGTATACATACTAATGTTTCATAACTTTGGATCCGTTTGAGATTGATTGCTCTTTTTTAATAGATTGAAAATCAATTTATTGACGGCTGTCCATAAACATAGGTGACTATAAAATCCAGCTTACTAATAAATAATACATTACAATTTCATTTAAATTTATTAAAATCACTAACTATTTGTATACATGAGCTTATTACCTAACTAAATAATTAAAACTAAAAAAAAAAATTTTTTTTTACAAGGGTGACCAAACCAAATTTTTACAATAAACACACTCATTCCCCAAAGAGAGGCCACTTTTAAAAATCTGAAAAAAAATTATGATAGATCGGCAATAAATAGTACTAAAAGATCACAGAAGTCTAATTCTAGGCCTACTTCTACTTTAGGTGCAGTAAACAAAAGTTTGAGGTAATGTTGAGAAATGTGCACTATTTTGCAGTGTAATGGGACTTGTATTTTTCACTAACGACGGAATGCGACTTAGATTCCTCTTTATAACATAAATATTCGATATTTGTTGTTAATTGTCCCTCTGATCTGACATATTACTCTATTGAAGCAAAAATGCATGAACTAGATTGCAGTTCTTCTTCTTCTTACACCATTGATTCTAAAATTAATTGTCTATAGCTAAGTAACTTATTGAGAATGCAGGTTTCTGTGGAAAACTTGGAGTCTGGATGTAAGGAAGGGTTGTGCATTGTGAAAAACATCCAAAATATCCATATTGTGAAAAATATGGAATTTACTACTTTGTATTTTGGAATATTTATGTTGCATGGCATGCCCCGACACAAGCCCTGGCTTATAGGGGTATGCAAATACAATAATCCAACCGAAACTTGTATACGTACATTTGAAAAATAAATAAACTTGAAACTTAGATCCTATTTTCACGTTTCAATGAAAGCAGATACTTAATGTTGATTGAGTGGATCATATTATTTCAATTCACTATGTATGTTTCTGTGCGTTTGGTACGGAATTCCTGTTTTGCACGTACCCGTGCTCGCTCATCTGGAGCGTTACACTGAGTTTTATCCTAGTACTATAGGCAGCGTGTTTAGACTACAGATAGCGCTGCAAAAAGTACAGACAGAGCCACCTAAGCTGTGGGAAGGAAGCTTACCTTTGGCAAGGCGTCCAAGTTGCTGAAGTTATACATTATGCTGCTGCACATATTACGCATTATCACTCCTTAAAATGTACACAAGTTTATCTAATGTTTGTTCACAATTTCACTGAATCTGATCACAATAGTAATTTGCGCGACTTGGTTCTGATTCAGAAATATTTTGAGTACATTTGTTGATATTTGATCGGTTGCTAGGTCACGTCCAATGAGAAATGAAACAGTTGAAGATCATTCCCACAAATGTTACTTATTTCTTTCACTCGTGGCGCTGGAGGTATGAACTCTCGGTGCCCATACTATCCTATACTTGAAATATGCGGAAAAATTCTGTAATTTATATGATTAAGTCCTTCATAGGACATAGCCTGATGAAGGCCGATACAAGTCGGCTGAAACGTAACTCATTAAACATTATTTCAGAATTTTACTGCATTATTTCAATACTTATTTTACTGATATAATTTCTCATAATTAGATACTGACAATTAGAGGTGATTATAAAGTTAAATAATTAAAATAGATGAAATAATTGAGCGAGCGAAGAGAGCGACTCCTTTTTATTACTCTTTTGACACGGGCCTCTGTTTTTTTGTGGCTTCTACCTGGAGCAATAGAAGTTGCTCCGTTTCACAGATCGATCTGAAATTTTGCCTACACGTTAAGACAACCTTTTCTGTTTGCAGACTCGAATTTTTTTGAAATCCGTTCATTGGTTAAAATTTGAAATATGTTGAAAAATGGAAATGGTCTTTGATAAATCTGATGACACTCATAGTTTGCATGGCCATTAGGATTAACCAGCGTTTCGTCCCCTAACAAAATCATAAGATTTTAATCAATTTTCCTATTAATTATGCTATTATGCGTAATATAAAACCATAAAAATTAATCCCGACGAGCGATTTTTTATTTAATTGATGCTTAAAGTACATGTTTTAACACAGTGTCTTATGGGAGCACCTAAAATTCTACTACATTATAACTACTACATTATCTTGTTGCGCGCGCCACCCTGGTAAGGAGAGTAAACTGCCCATGCACTCTGGGTTAATTTCTAGCAACAAAACATGCTAAAAAAAAGTCTGCCTACTGCCCAAGTTGTCTTCCTAGCGGGGGAATTTGGAATCATTTACTTACGTTGATGGCTCAGCCGATAGCTGTTAATAAGTGTGGAAATCAAGAACGGTACAATTTTCGATTTAGAAGGCGCAGCTCACAATTCAAACAATTGAGGTAAACATTCTGTAATTCCGATGTTTGGGATGGATGGTTAATTAAACTTCATTTAATTACAATAATATACATATAATTATAAATATAATACATAAATATCAGTATTTAAAATGCCCCGAAGGTGTTTTATACCAAAGTGTGATTTAGTTAAGGTGGGCATTCACATCGCATTTTGGTGGACCTTTTTTAATGCTTCTGTGCCGGGAGAACGGTTGACAGGAGGAGCACTCCAATTTTTTTTTCTCATGCTTATAACAGATTTGAGTTGTTGCTGGACATTTTGTTTTTTAAATTTTTGAACTGGAAAAGCGCATGAAAATTTTTGAAACTTTTCATTTTTTTGTCAACTTTAGGCTATCACAACTCACGTAATTATTGTTATATCGTAAAAGTAAAATGTCCAGCAACAATGTGCATATATTGGTAACACATGCTGAAAATTTGAAATTAATCGGTCAATCGGCTTGCTGCTCAAACGGGAATTAAAAATGTACTAAAACCTTCAAATGATAATTTTCCAGCTCATTTTCTAGTCCACATTTGCAGCGAATATTTCCCCTCCTTCTTGTCACGTACAAGACATTAATTTAACTGTCAACGCAGCGATAACACGACTCGAGAGTCGAGAGCGGATCAGTTTCACCCTGTGGGTAGAATGACGTCATTCATTGTGTTGATAAACACATGTGCTCTGCATCTTTCACTAACTCAAGGGAATAAATTTACTCGGTGTGTCAATGCGAAGTCAATGCCCAATTAGAATTGCATTAAATATATTCAATAATTATCAAAAATGAAATAAAAATTATGGAATACCTACCCAAAAATATTTGAACAGTAATTAGCTTGCGCAACATGATTTGGAAATGTATTATTATATTCAGTTAGCTGGAGACACTTTATTGTTTCTATTGTGCCGATTGCAATGAATGTGGATGCTATATACATTGATGAAATGCACTGAATTTGCACCGATTGTTACATCTAAGGAGATGATTGCTAATGAGCTCGACCGAACATCTCAATTTCTATAGTTTCTTTTTGTTAGAAGTGTAGGTACACTCCCCCAAATAATAAACGGTACTTGGTACAAAACGTATTGGCTGCTGGGCCGGTTCCTTGGCAATCAATCCTTGTTGTTATCAATGAAATCAGAGCTCACCTAAAAGAGTTAGATAATGCGTTAGCACTGACTTCATGAGATGATGCCATCAAACATTAATCAGTCAATTCATTTTCTTTCGAGTACCGTTTATTATTTGGGGGAGTGTACCTACTTCCTATTATACAAAGTGTACATGGGCGTCCGCAGCATTTATGCCAGGTGGGGGCAGGGCAAGGAAATAATATTTTACGGGTTAAGGGGGGTGTGGGGGACGCGCCCCCCACCCTGCCCCGCAAGGCGTGTTTTGGATTTTGGACACTTTGAAATCAATTTTGAGACGTTATGATGTGTATTTTGTTGAAATATTCAATATTTTTAAATATTGCACTTTGGCGGGGAGGGGGGGGGGGGGGAATGCTCAAACCTGCCCCGCAGGGCAATTTTTGGTTTCTTGACACTTTGAAATCAATTTTCTTTAGTTTTTTTGGTTACAAAATGAGACTATACGTAAAACCCCAGAACATTTTAATGTTTTCCTGACATCCAGGGAGGGGGGGGGGGGGGGGCAAGCGCCCCCCTTGCCCCTCCCTGTGGACGCCCATGAAAGTGTATTTTCTTGCCTTTTTTGATATTAGTAACATTTTCATATCTCTGGACATGAACAATATTATTCAATTATTCAATTATTCATAACAAAATGAAGATTGCAACTACATTTTTAGGCTTCGTTCGATTATTGTGAAAAAGCTTACGAATATTAAGTTCATAAGCAACAGTTTGCCTTCCTTCCAATGATCTGTAAGTTATCCCGTTTGTAGTAATTCAATCGCTTGTAATTTAGAAGAGTCAATATCCTACAATAGCGCGGAAAGATATAAATCAGTATTTTCCATAGATATTTTGGGAAATATTTTATATTTACCCTGAATACTCGGTCTATTTGTCTTCAAATAATGATGTAAACATCATCATAGTTGGGAATGGGATCAATTATTTACCTACTTATTTTTTGGTCCATGATTTGTAGCGAGATCTTCCAACCTACTCGATTAGTTTGAAGAAAAATGATGGATGGATTTTACAAATTTTACTCCGATTGAGTTCAGAACAGTCAAAACTAACAATTATTGAAAGTATACATGTTTAGGATGTAGACAAACAAAAATTATTATTGTGGGATGGTAGGATGACTAGTTTTGAAGTAATTGATATAGAAAAGAGGTTGCCATGACAACAAAGTCTTCACCATGGTAACACATTGTTGTGGTCTTAGAAAATGACATCACCAGGCAGTCCAAAATGTCATATTATATTTCAATGTGACATTACTTTTGATAATGCTTATATTGTTATTAGGTTGATACTATTCTAGCCAGTGGCGCCGACTACGTGGGTGCTCCGAGGTTCGATGACCCATAAAAATAATTTTAAGAAATCAAATAATCAAATTAAATTATTTATTTCCCACTTAAAATATGAATCGATTTATTAGTAATCTTTAGAATTCAGAGAGAATATAGTTTTTTCTATAATTGATACTTAATTAATTTATAATTATGTTAATATTCCCTCTTTTTGATATATTTTTAATTTGGGTATTGTTATTAAATGTTGAAGTATTGACTACTGTTGTAATTTGAAAATGATAACTATTGATAACATTGTTGAAACTGCACTTAATACGCATAAAAAAATACTAAAATTAGGGATGATATACAAAAAACAGGGCTGTGCGCCCCGGACCTGCCTGCATGTCATCTTCCTCCCTTCAACCACACACAATTAATTGTAATACATTATTTTTCGGGCACTAAGTTCGTAGGAAGGTCACTCAAACAGTATGAACGCATAAAAAATAAAGTTTATAGCGTCCCAGAATCACGTATAATTTGTTTAAATTCTAAGTAACGCTCTTCGGGGCCTAGAACTGGGGTCTCTATGACCATCATCCGGATATAGCAGTCCCCCCCCCCCCCCCCCCCCCCCCATGATCATGATGGAAAACCGTTCCTCTGTCGGGCACCCATTGGATTTTGCAAAAGTCGGCGCCCCTGATTCTAGCATTCATCTCAGACTAGGTAGTTTCAAATTTTGTAAAATGTCTCAGGATAGAATGCCATGGCAGGAATCGAGCCCTGGCCCCCCAGGTGGCTGTTTGAGTGGACTACAAGTATACATTAACTGTCCAGGTGGGGTGACCACTCATTGACCTTACTTTGCGAGAAAATAATACATTTGAACTATGTTTTACTTTAAAATTAGGTACCGATCCTTTTATATTCTGATCTGATCACAAAATATTTCTGTCAAAACAGTAGTACCATAGACATTGAAGAGCTTTCGGCTTGGAGGCTATACAATGTCTATGGTAGCACCCCAGTGAACACTAGGACGTACCTGGGACGTCCCCAGGACGTCCCCAGGACAGACTACTTACTTAGGTAGGACATCCCCAGTCCGTCCTAAACTCGGCCTAAAATGATCCCCAGAGTGTCCCCAGAGTGTCCTAATTACACAAGTTTTTCGATCCCAGGTACGTCCTAAATTAGGCGGACCTTCCTAAAAAAGGACGACACTGCCTAATTTAGGATATCCATTGTCCTAGTTTAGGACGTCATTTCCTAATTTAGGTCGATACTTTTCCTAAATTAGGATGAAACTGCCTAATTTAAGATATACATTGTCCTACTTTAGGACGTCATTTTCTTATTTAGGTAGATGCTTTTCCTAAATTAGGATGAAAATGACAAATTTAATATATAATTTTTCATTATTATTACAATAGAATGGTATTTCCTATGGAAGATAATTTTCCCCTATTGGGATGCAATTGCCATATTTAATAGACAGGTTCTATTTGCACAGACACCAATTCGCACGATTCGCATTATTAATATTCATTAATTCAGTTATCAATGTTTGCATCCAAAAAATATGGCTCCGACTCCAAGGTGACAACTTAGGTTCCAGTACAAAATAAAAGAAATACACATTTTTCCTATCATCCAATAGGACATGTCTCTTTTTGTTATAATATCTTATAATACTTGGCAGATTTTGGAAATAATATAACTTGCTTAAAAACAAACGATAAAGAGATATGCTGAAATTAAAAATCTATATTGTGAAGTCGAAGGGCAGAGTACTCTGTTGACAGTTGAAGAAACTTTTAAAAATATTTCACTAGCAGCCATTTTTAGGACAATTCTTCCTAAAAAAGGCAATTGCCTAATTTAGGAAGATTTGTCCTAAAATAGGATTTCAGTGGCAGCCATTTTTAGGACAATTCTTCCTAAAAAAGGCAATTGCCTAATTTAGGAAGAATGTTCCTAAAAAAGGATCTTCTTCCTTTATTAGGATATCCCAGGGAGGTACCCAGGACATCCTAGTAGGATGTCCTACTTTAGGCTAGGATATCCTAAAAATAGTCTGTCCCTGGGACGACCTGTGTTCACTGGGACCTAGTTCAAAAGAACAAAGCATCAGTTCGCTCGCTGCTGTCTGTAAATCTTTTTCAAACTCGATTTATTTGATTTATAAAGTTTCGTAGAAAAAAGCGGAAAAAAGGTAGATTCTTGTTGGTCTTTATAGGTTAGTGATGTTTGCGTAAAATTACATGCTACGCATTCTCTTTGTGAATTCAAATTGGGGAGATTAATATTTATTTAAATACTAAATACCCATTGCTTTAAATACCCTTATAAAGTTCAAGAATTATTAAATAAAAGTATAAAATAATTACAATATTGTGAAATAAATGGTTATAATTGCATTGAAAATCGATAACCAAATAAATAAACACATTCTCTAAGTATAAATAATAAATTATAGTCCAATAATAATGAACTATAATTATTACGTCCATAATTATTAATGAAATGAACAATTACAACATTGTGAATACATTGAAAAACAATAAACAAGTGCAAACGCTCATATCCACCAAATGTTATCGCATTCATTTTCTAGGAAGTAAACACGTCTGGAATGAATGAAATCTAATCTGTCTAGCCGTTAAAATTTATGACCTCCTCCAGCGTTTCACATGTCGCCACTTGGGAGTGGGGGGTGATTTCGCACGCCAGCTATTTCAGCGAGCCTTTTAAGAAATAGGCCAAAGTCAAACGTGAATTCCCACCTTAATAGGAAAGTGAAGAGATCCACTTTCAGTGCACCAAAGGTCTGCTAATTTATATGAGATTCATCATCATTTTATCATTGTATTCATTATTTATTAACAATAATATTCCTACTGCTCAGATAAAAATTGTGCACGTCAGATATTGGAGTTAAGGTGATACCAGCGCTCGGCCGTTTTAGAAAATTGAGAGAGAAAAATTGTTTCATAAGTGAGTGTAACTTTTAGTTTTACAGGATGTTCACATGATCAGTCTGATTGTATATTAGAAGCCCTTTTTAAGTTTTGCTTATTGCATCGTTAATTAGGCGCCGGTTATTCAACAAAACCGCGCAAAACGATGAAATTTGCGATACGATTGGAGACTAAACCCGTAAACCAATTGATCTCAAATTTTAATCATGATTAAATGAAAGATAAACTTAGGGTTATCCCTTGGCACATTTTTGAAATTTAATTTTATACGGCGCCCAGGGAGACGAGAAAATAGCTAATTTTTCACCAAAAATCCACTAATTAACGAAACAAAAAATTTAAAATGTACCAAGGGATAACCCTAAGTTTGTCTTTTATCTAATCACGATTAAAATTTCAAATAATTTGGTCTACCCATTTCGTCTCCAATCGTATCGCAAAAGTGTCTACAAAAAGCAGCAAAATCGCTCGCGCTTGCAGCACCTTAATTACAAAATAATTACATACAAAAAGTGTCAATCCCTTCAAATGTCAACAAAACATGTTAGGTTAGTGTTTCGTTTCCACTTCACAAGTTCAAGTATACATGTTCACAGCTAGAATCGTTGCTGTTTTACTGACTGAGCCGTAGTAGCCGTCCATTGAACAAGCACACATATGTATCCAAGTGGCAGTATTTTTTCTTGGTTTTCGAAGATTCTGGGTGTTTAAATTTTCAAAGGTTTGCACTCCATACCAGGGCGGCGCACGCAACCAGATCTAGACTCCTTAATTATAACTGATTTAGGGAAATCTGTAACAAAAGTTGGGTGTAAAAACTGTTTTTTGGAAACTTCAATCACTTACCTAAGCAATGATCAAAAGAAAATATATAGTTGACGGAGTATTTATTGCAGTGAAAGACAATTTGTGATGCAAAATGGGCACTTACATGCAAGTCATTCAACTGTCAGATTTGAGTACATGGCAACGTTGTCTAAAGTGAACAGAATTACCTATTTAGTACCAAAATTACTATCTTGCAGTACTATCCATACTATCTTATGGTTAATATACCTATTTAAACATCTCAACAATATCAAAATAATATGTAATTTATGTAAAAGATGTGTATCTTTCCAAAATCTATCAAAACATGTTTAATAAATGAAAAATATAAACAATGCATTCTGTAACATCTTGATACCCTGACTGTACGATCTAGGTGGCTGTGAATTATTAGATGTCCTTAGTTTTTTGTCTTGTCACTGAATGTCATAAGCACAGCCTTCTCGACAGTCACTTCGTTCACCCAGAGAACGAAGTGACTGTCGAGAAGGCTGTGGTCATAAGAGATCTGTTGAAATAAATAAATAAGAAATAGAATATTTAAAAGTGGTGAAGCTTAGACAAATCATTTTGACACTGCTTCTGTGTCTTGAGAATGGGATGTAATCTTGTTAATACGTCTACTTTCAGGTAGGAAAATTGTGTTTCATCTGCCATTTCTAGCTCTAAACAATACAGAACTCTTGCCAGTGCTGGATTGCATGACGTTGATTTTGCAGATATGAGAGAGAAATTACAATGAAAAGTCAAATTAATTCTCACAAGCATAGCCCATCTCGATATAAGATATCAATACAACAAGAAGTCTAAGGCCTTATAACCCATTAATAATAATAATCTTCCTCCCGGTTCCAAGAGTTGGGTCGGGGGGTGGCGAGGCCACCATTTACTAGGGCCCGGACTCCTAAGCTAGCTGGCCAGGCTTGGCTCTTCCTCTTCGTTCTTCTTCTCTACCAGTTTTTTCCACTTCTTCCTGTCTTCCCACCACCTTCCTTCTTCCACTTCTTCCCACTTCTCCAGTCTCTCTTGTACATCTTCTGCTACCAGCTCTCTCCACTTTTCCCTCGGTCTTCCCACTCTCCTTTTATCACTTCTCGCAGCTTCGAACTCCCGACGCGGTATTCTCTCCCTCTGCATATAAATAATTAGCTGATAAGTTTTTTAAAATTAGTTTTGGAACATGTAAAACAGTTCTCAGGTTCGAAAATTAGAAATTTACGTATTTAAAGAAATGAAATCCTCAAAGATGACAAAATGAGTCATCAATGAGTAGTCTTAAATTATTTTCTTCAAATTATTCATTGTATGTTTGGCGTTGTTCTTGCAAAAGTATTTGTAAATAAACATAGGTCACACAGCCATTTGACGGGCATGTTCTTTATCCTCTAGAACCTATCACCTTGATCAAAATGCTAGGTACCAACTTGTGTAATGTAGGTATTGAGTGTGTCCATTTAATTCGATACCACGTAACCACCTTTGTCATACATCAATATGCCTTTGCAATCATCAACCGAAGGAGAGCGCCATTTTATTTTATAGGAAATGGGTTACCTTTCACTCGAATATCTTTCTCCTGTGACTAGATACGATAATTCGGCTTTTACTGAAGTGTTCATAAAAGATCGCTCTCAATGTTTCATACGACACTTTAATAATGAAAATGCTTCCCTGAATCCGAAGAAAGTATTTTACCATTTCCTCGATATTCTATTGATTTAAGGGTATAAGACCGTCTCACTTGTATCTGTTCTAAACCCATTATAACCCATTATAAAGTTAAATATTGAAACATGTTTTATGTTCACACATGTCGGGAACATTTAAAATTATCTTTAATTTCCCTGCATGAATATAGTCCTTCAAAGCGGTAGTTAAACCTTAAGACCAACAATGTCTCTTATTTTACACATTTTCATCCCAATCAGTTAAGAAGTATTGCACTTATTGACATTTTTAATGACTGTTTGTTTAATGATTCACTGCAACATGAATCGGATTTGCTTTAGGTACCAGAGTGTTTTGATGCTATTTTCACGTTTCAATGTAAAGCAGACCCCATAAAAAAACACTCCGTGTAAAAATACCAGCCAAGTCTCTTCAACTGTAAAAAAAATAGAAGAAATCTAAAAATTCAGCACTGAAAAGTAGTGATATCAAAAAATGAGCCAAGTCAAAACTTAATTTTAAAAACAAAAATATACTTGGCGCATCGTGTATATAAATAGTATAGAAGCATATGCCAAAAATCAAATGTACCTAAATATATATAATATACCTACCTATAATGCCCTTAAAAACGATGCGCCAAGTATATTTTTGTTTTTAAAATTAAGTTTTGACTTGGCTCATTTTTTGATATCACTACTTTTCAGTGCTGAATTTTTAGATTTCTTCTATTTTTTTATAGTTGAAGAGACTTGGCTGGTATTTTTACACGGAGTGTTTTTTTATGGGGATATCACTTATTTTTTTAGTTTATTTACACAACTTGTAACACACATCGGAGCAACAATGACTAAATAATTTTAAAAAATACGCCATTTCCGAATTGGTTAATACGAAAAATTGTGTTTGGTGCTCAATATACCTAAGCTTAAAGTGATATTCCATGAAGAATTGCGAAAGCTTCGTTCCAATCAAGCCGTTTTCGAGATATGGTATCACTTCCGGTTTTCAAAATGGCGACTGAAATAACTGCCACCTAGAATTTATTTCTATAAATGTTATGTATCATTATAAGCCTTCTGAATATGTAGTTATTGTAGAAAGAGGTAATTAAAATCTAGATCTTCATTTTCATGACGTCATATCCGGTTTCGGTAATAGTACATCTCTACTTTAACTATTGATATTCCATATAGACGACCGTCTAAATCATTTGGCGCTAGTTTCATTCCGATCGGTTTAGCCGTTTTCGAGATATGACGTCACTTCCGGTTTCAAAATGGCGACTACCGGTTGGTTATATAAAAAGGCACCTCAGACGCCAAAAGTGCACATGTGGTAAAAATTTCAGATCGATCGGCTAAGCCGTTTAGGTTGTGGCGGTGATTGCGGTATTTCCTGACCCTCTGAATCATCATCATCATCATCATCTAAAGATCAAAGTGGTGTAATTTCACTGTTTTCATGGCCCCCCAGCTCGCAAACGGCATAACGTATAGTTCCAAAATTAGGTACAAGTGGTGTTGTGGGCCATAGCTCGAAATTAAGATATTTCGCAACAATGTGAGATTTCCCAATTTTGAGATCCAGTAGGCCGAAAATGCTATGTTGTTGCTTACAGTAAAAGTGTTTGGTCTGCTCCTCAGTTTATTAGGATTTTACGGTATGTTGAGTGAGTGTGAGTGTATAGTACGACTTGGCTGGGTGGAGCGACCGCTCCACTAGATACTTTTATGTTGATTGAGTGGATCATATTTCAATTCAATATGGATGCATATGTTTGTTTTCTGTGCGTTGTGTACGCATTTCCGGTTCGAGAATTTGCACGTACCGGTGCTCGCTCATCAACGCATTACACTGAGCATTTTCCTAGTATGATTTGATTTCATGAAACTCATTCCACTCTAGGAGGGTCTCGTTTGTCATGACCAGACTCATGCTCGGAAGAAAGTCCAGATGTATCTCTGCAAGTGACCAGAGTCTACTGGATTCCGTCCACAAGATTTAGCACACGGCCTTATGGTGTTGAGGACTGACATCGCTAATATCTACTTGCGGACGCAACTTCTGCAGAGCATGAGGCTGCAGGCGACTGTGTTTCTAGCGCTGGTTAATGACAGTGTTGTGTGACTTGCAGGAACGATGAGAAGACGGCGCAGGACTACAAGGTGCAAGGAGGATCGGTGCTGCATCTCGTCTTGGCACTTCGAGGCGGCCGATGAAACACATCTCCTAATCAATCTCACACTCAATTGTGCATTCAAATAAAATGAATTTTCTTATTTAGGCCCAAGTTTTTTAAAATTGGTTTTGGAACATGTAAAACAGTTCTCAGGTTCGAAAATTAGAAATTTACGTATTTAAAGAAATGAAATCCTCAAAGATGACAAAATGAGTCATCAATGAGTAGTCTTAAATTATTTTCTTCAAATTATTCATTGTATGTTTGGCGTTGTTCTTGCAAAAGTATTTGTAAATAAACATAGGTCACACAGCCATTTGACGGGCATGTTCTTTATCCTCTAGAACCTATCACCTTGATCAAAATGCTAGGTACCAACTTGTGTAATGTAGGTATTGAGTGTGTCCATTTAATTCGATACCACGTAACCACCTTCGTCATACATCAATATGCCTTTGCAATCATCAACCGAAGGAGAGCGCCATTTTATTTTATAGGAAATGGGTTACCTTTCACTCGAATATCTTTCTCCTGTGACTAGATACGATAATTCGGCTTTTACTGAAGTGTTCATAAAAGATCGCTCTCAATGTTTCATACGACACTTTAATAATGAAAATGCTTCCCTGAATCCGAAGAAAGTATTTTACCATTTCCTCGATATTCTATTGATTTAAGGGTATAAGACCGTCTCACTTGTATCTGTTCGTTCACCCTGCAAAAACCTCATCGTGTTGATTTGCATGAAGGTGGTAGTTTTGCAGGGTATGCTTGAACGACTTTACAGACTTCAAGAGATTATTTGCTCAAGGTGTTAAGAGGTGTTCTTTTCTTTTAGAACAGAAGAAAAGCAAATTAATTGTTCGTGCAGTAATTATTTTGTCAAAAGTTATTTTAGCATGTACTACAAGGCAGCAAAATATTCAAATGACTCGATGCTGTTCTCTATAAATTAAATTACTATTCTCTGAAAATATAAAACTGAACTCACTTCTTACGCATTGGGTTTACATCAGTAAATTAATGTATTACTATTTTGTTATTTCTTTCGTCTTCTCTTGTGGTATACCAACTGTACGCGCCGTTTTTCGTTCGCTCAGTTTTTTGTTTATTATGTTGGCATCGCCAAGCATCATCCCTTATCAGTTCGACCTTTCCCTCTTTCACTTTGTCGTTACCTATCATTGAGGAAGGTTCTCTGTGCCAGTTTCTGCTCATGCAGACAGTTCGTGTTTGTTCGAAGTTCAGTTATACAGCCAAGTTGGCTTTTCTTATTCTTACTCGTATCATTTTCATTATTACACTCCTAACACCCTCCCCGTACTGCAGTAGGTACCATCCTTCCCAACATCAAGGCCATGGAGTTCGACGCATTGCTACATACAACAACTCACAGCATCCGTGAACTACGTAAGTGTTACTGCTTTCTTACCCCCTAACATACAGTCTGCTATTCAACCCTATTTTCTCTCTGCGTCTTGGCGCAATCACCGACGCAAGGGCTTTCGCTGAATACTTCAGCCGATAACATACTTGTTGGCACGTTGAATCAGGCACGTTACTGAGTGATGTGGTACATTGGTTTGAATAATTGAGCCATTCAAACAATTGAGAATGTTGCATTGTCTTTCGGCGTGCAATTTGATTTCAAATGATACAAGATGACTACCTACCTACTATTTATAATCAAATATCATACGAACCACTCATTAATTCCTTAACTTGTGGATCTTTTGAAACTGATATATCTTATGGCGTTTTCCACTGGCTGCACTAGGGCAGCACTGAAATGACGTCACCAAAGATAATTAAAGCAAGAAGATGTTTCATGTACCTAATGTTAAAATCTGTCTGTGAGAATTTGCGAAAAAAAAACAGAGTCCCATGTCTCATAAACCTCATATACGTGAATGTAAGCGCATCTCTTTCCAGAATATATGTGGTCCCCATTTTCCGTACTATGACCTCGAAAATGTCAAATATTAATTTATTTTCAATTTTGACCCTACGGACAGTATCGTAACTTCTATACCAAGTCAATATACAAAACAAAACTTTCAGTAATTATCAACCTTATATTCGCCAATCTTAGTGTATGTTTCACCAGTTTATACGAGGTCCCCCTTTTCCGTACTATGACCTTGAAAATGGGAAAAAATTGAATTCCCAAATATTTTGATATTTTTTTAGCTAGGTTAATGGAATAATTTTAAATGTTTATCAGCTATTTATTATACCACTTGGTATGTAGTTCATACACAAAAATATTTGTTTTGAAATAACTAACATTGAACGAAAAACATTGGTTTAAAAATTCAAAAAAACACGATTTCCCGCTGAAAATGTGCATTTTAAATTTGCACAGTTAGAGAGTTGCCCAAATCAAATGTTGAATTTTTTTATTGAAAGGTGAACATTTTCTGAATCTAACATCACTGGTGGAACACAATTATCTTTGTTTTTGGTACAAATTTAAGACGTGCCATATACCCTTATTTTGCTTGTTCTCCAAACCTCTAAGCCTCTAAATAGTGCAGGTTCAAATGTAGAAAAAATGCTTTCCGCTCGATTGGAGTGCCGAAATTGATTTTTTCATAAATATCGATTGTTTACATCATTCTTAATATTACCTGACGTGCCTTCAATTTTTTTGGTGGCCATCTTGGAAAATATGGCGGAAAACGTAAATTTTACAAATTATTTAACTGTTGGTAGAGGAAAGGTTGAAAAATTATGAAATAATTCACTAAAACTAACTCAAATATGAGGACTTGAAAAAAAAATACGCCGTGAACGAATTTTTATTTTTTCATTGATGGAATTGACCAATCACGTTTCTGTGTTTTTTTGCTCTCAATTTATTACGAATTGCGTGGACTTACACTAAAATATGTGGAATTCAAAATTGTAGGCAATTTCATTGTGAACAATATGCATTTTACAAAATTTTCCTGCGACCAACAGTTTTCAGTTTAGAGCAATTATTGTGCGACCTTCCGAGTTAAGTCATCACCTCAGTAGATGCCATGGCCCCATACACGGTCAATAGTCCAGAGTCTAAGCTGCAAAAAGGGGCCTAACCCGCACCTCTGTAACGTATGAAAAGTTCTCCGAAATTAGATTAGGGTGGGTGGGCCAAAATGCCAAATTTGTCAAAAAGTCATTGTTGTCATTATCAAATAATCAAATCATATCAACCTAGTCGAGTAGCATATCAAATGAAAGCTAATCTTTAGAACAATTATTAAAAATATATATCACCATTGTATAGTTGATACAGAGGTCAAAAGGGGTCAAAAAGTAGTCAAAATCACATTTTTCAAGTATTCCAGGAAAATGCGGTATCTTCGTCCCTAATAAAGATCATAAAACTTTTTTATATTTATCGATCCGATATGAATCTGATTATAACATATTAAAAGTTATCCAAAATTGTTCTTTGAACATGAATGGGCTAATGAATCTGTCATATAGTTTATAAGGGCAATTTTTATTTTGAGTGCAAAATCTAAGATTATACCAATTTCCTAGCCACTAGGTACTTATAACTAAAGGTTTTTTGGTGTGAAACGATACAGAACAATGCTGTCTAAAACATATCAAAAATTCTCCAAATTTTGATTAGGGTGGTTGGGCCAAATTTCAAAATTTTGATAAAACTCATTGTTGTCATTTTCAAATTATATCAACCTAGTCGAGTAGCATATCAAATGAAAGCTTATGATTAGTACAACAAATTAAAATAAATGTGACCATTAAAAAGGTCGTACAAAGGTCATGAGAGGCCAAAACATGGTAAAATTTCCCATTTTTAAGCGTCCAGGGACAATTGACATAATGTCATCGTTAATAAAAGTAAATAATATACTATTTGACACCAATTAACCCAAAATTAAATAGTTTATAACATATAATAAATTCGCCAAAATTCTATATCCGTGGATGTGCCAATTAATTTTTTATTCAATTTCAAAATTGTGACATTTATAGTGATTAATAGACATTTATAGTCATTTATTGTTGTCATTATCCAATAATCAAATCATATCAACCTAGTCGAGTAGCATATAAAATGAAGCTTATCTTTAGAACAATTATTAAAAATATATATCACCATTGTCAAGTTGATACATAAAATGACGATTATCCGTCATTTTATACTATTCGCTAGATTTTTCTTCACTACAAATGTCACAATTTTGAAATTGAATAAAAAATTAATTGGCTCATTGACGGATTTAGAATTTTGGCGAATTTATTATATGTTATAAACTATTTAATTTTGGGTTAATTGGTAGAGATCCGATTATATGGTTTTAAAAACTTCACAATTTCGCTTTTGGAATTGGAAATTTCGCGTTTTGGGGTTTTAAGAATTGTCAATTTCGCGTTTTATGTTTTTAAAAAATATAGATAAATTGCAGATTATGAAATTATAATTTCCATTGAAGAATAATAAAAATTAAATAGAGTACCAACAAGTGCTGGGACTTTCATAATATTATCACCATTTACTCTTCTATTCATATACCTACCAGGGCAATGTTGTTAGGTATGTAAATTTTCTTGCGATCTAAATGAAGAGGGTCTATCTAAATGAAAAGAATTCGAACTCAAAAATCACTTCAACTTAGGTAAGCCAGTGCAGCATGTCCACCTTGGTTTTTACAATGCTAAATCAAAAATAAAATTATTATAAGCTGTTTCATGCTGTTTGTTTATGTATTGCGACTGTAAAAGACATATGTCAACTTTATTTTCACGTGATTATGCGAGGTCACTGTCCCTCCCACTAAGCAACCCCAAGTAGTTTTCTACAAGGTCAGAGCTCTTCTGTCATTTACGTGAATAGGGGAGGGTCACTGAATGTATTTAGAAATATAATAGGTTAAATATTGGGTTTTACCTTGGTGATTTTGAGAAAAATTAGAAAAGCAACTACGAAATTTACAAATTTACAGGAAATATATTCAATTTGGTGGTATTTCGCGATATATTTCGCGATTTAGTCAGTTTGGTGGTGTTTAGCGGTGTTAAGGGTAAATGTCGCGTTTCGTCGCGATAAGATTCCAGTGTTTTTGGGCCAGAAACATATGGAAACGCATTTATATTGAGAAATATGAGTCATTTACAACACTTCGAAAATTTCGCGATCACCATATAATCGGATCTCTATTAATTGGTGTCAAATAGTATATTATTTACTTTTATTATTATTATTATTATTATTATTATTATTTCGTATGGTTTATTACAATTACAATAAAGTTACAAAAATTGGTAATATAAAACACAAATCAAAGGACATCATTATCATATTTAAAAAATCAATGTAAAACATAAAAAATATTGCTTTTATTAACGATGACATAATGTCAATTGTTCTTGGACGCTTAAAAATGGGAAATTTTACCATGTTTTGGCCTCTCATGACCTTTGTATGACCTTTTAAATGGTCATATTTATTTTAATTTGTTGTACTAATCATAAGCTCTCATTTGATATGCTACTCGACTAGGTTGATATAATTTGAAAATGACAACAATGAGTTTTATCAAAATTTTGAAATTTGGCCCAACCACCCTAATCAAAAGTTGGAGAACTTTTGATATGTTTTAGCCAGCATTGTTCTGTATCGTTTCACACCAAAAAACCTTTAGTTATAAGTACCTAGTGGCTAGGAAATTGGTATAATCTTAGATTTTGCACTCAAAATAAAAACTGCCCTTATAAACTATATGACAGATTCATTAGCCCATTCATGTTCAAAGAAAAATTTTGGATAACTTTTAATATGTTATAATCAGATTCATATCGGATCGATAAATATAAAAAAGTTTTATGATCTTTATTAGGGACAAAGATACCGCATTTTCCTGGAATACTTGAAAAATGTGATTTTGACTACTTTTTGACCCCTTTTGACCTCTGTATCAACTTTACAATGTTGATATATATTTTTAATAATTGTTCTAAAGATAAGCTTTCATTTGATATGCTACTTGACTAGGTTGATATGATTTGATTATTTGATAATGACAACAATGACTTTTTGACAAATTTGGCATTTTGGCCCACCCACCCTAATCTAATTTCGGAGAACTTTTCATACGTTACAGAGGTGCGGGTTAGGCCCCTTTTTGCAGCTTAGACTCTGGACTATTGACCGTGTATGGGGCCATGGCATCTACTGAGGTGATGACTTAACTCGGAAGGTCGCACAATAATTGCTCTAAAATTAAAACTATTGGTCGCAGGGAAATTTTTAAAAAAGCATATTGTTCACAATGAAATTGTCTACAAATTTTAATTCCTCATATTTTAGTCTAAGTCCACTCGTTTCGTAATAAATTGAGAGCAAAAAAACACAGAAACGTGATTGGTCAATTCCAACAATGAAAAAAATAAAATTCGTTCACGGCGTATTTTTTTTTCAAGTCCCCCTATTTGAGTTAGTTTTAGTGAATTATTTCATAATTTTTCAACCTTTCCTCTACCAACAGTTAAATAATTTGTAAAATTTACGTTTTCCGCCATATTTTCCAAGATGGCCACCAAAAAAATTGAAGGCACGTCAGGTAATATTAAGAATGATGTAAACAATCGATAATTATGAAAAAATCAATTTCGGCACTCCAATCGAGCGGAATTACATTTGCTCCCCTACTAAAACCTCTAAACGACAAAAGTAAAAAATATGCAAAAAATCGTGTTTACATTCATAAGTATATATGTTGCTGTGGGCAAAGATAAAAAATCGTTTTAAATAGTGCCGCAACAATTATTTTTAAAATTAGTCTATTACTGGTGGAATCAGCCTACTGTCAGTAGGAACAGCTGACTCTGAGCCTGGACGTTGGAATGAATCAGCGTGGTCATTGTATGCGAGTGGATTAATAAAGAGTGTTTTACACGATCTTGTGAGCTTAAAGGTCGATGCACAATTGACGCGGACGGAAGACAGAGACGGATACAATGTTAAAGTCGTCGTCCGTCCGCGTCCGATTGTGAACAGCCAGATTGAATATGTCATACCTAAACATCGTATCCGTCTCCGTCGTCCGTCTGCATCAATTGTGCATCGGCCTTAATTCATGCATTAATTAGCCGGGGCGGACTAATTACAACAAGGAAGCCGCGACGTTCCGTTCCGCATCAACTGCTTCTGATGTTGTATTAACAGACAATGTGGATTCCGCAGTATATTTCCGTATATCCTCAGCATCAGGTCCGGCGCAAGGGAAAATGGCGCCCCGGGCAAGACTAATGTATGCGCCCCCCCCCCCCCCCCCCCCCCCCCCAAATATATAAAATTTTCAACACCACACGACTTCATTCGGGTCCAGGGCGAACAGCCCGGGGAAAATTTCAAATTTCAAAATGGAATTGGTGCAATTTGGTGCAGTGGCGTGCAGAACGTCCAAAACAGTCGGCGCATTTCGGTCTAAATGGACCCACCCACCCCTCCCAGGCACTAGGCTTGAACCTGTCAAGCGATTTCATGTTAGTCTGACTGTGATCCTTCAAACCACCTTCAGCACCACCACCCAGGTCCGGTACCCACCCACCCACCCCCAAAAATACTGGCGCATTTGCGCCAAATTTACATAGGTCAGCACGCCACTGATTTGGGGCATGCTTGGGCACCGGAAATCACGGGTTTACACCTGTCATGAAATACAATTTTTTACCATGATTTCATTGTTGATGCACTCTTACAGGAGGAAATTAGTATTGTAAATGTTATGGGTGAGGATTAAAAGAACCATGTGTGCGCAGGAGAATTGCATATGCACATTCAGGCGGATTGCAAGGGGAACTGGAGAACGTACTCGTCCGGGGGCACTAGCACCCCCAGGCGCGTAGGATCTACAGTTTGTTCAAATCTTCTGTACAATGATTATGGTGGTGAAGATGGCAACGAAAATGATGTACTACGCTAGCACCAACACAACAAAATGAAAATCAGCTAGAACTAGGTGGGACATTCAA